>JARHVA010000265.1:902500-905000 GCA_037957365.1 Torreya grandis
AGACTTTGGAACAATATATGACTATCCTAGTTAACATTTTTTTTTTGTTGATATGAATATCCTATTTTTAAAAAAAACACAAAAGAAAAATATATTTGATATATGTTACTATGTAGTTTCAAATATTGGTTTAAATTTTTCTTAGTTGCACGTAAGTCTAATAGATAATGCAACATTTTACAGGTTATATAACTTGCACATCTACATATAATTTTTTATTGTTGTTATCTGGAATAGACTACTTTTCAAAAGGAAAGATTTATTTTTTTTAATGAAAAAAAAAGGAAATAGGATATGTTACAGAGGAAATAAAGAAGAAATATCAAAATCAAATATATGAACAAAATATTCCTTGAATATAAAACCATTGAATTATTTAATTTTCCTTGAATGCAGAACCATTGCGAATTTGGCACGATATGTGTTGTTTATAAACTATATTTTATTATTTTAGAAAAGAACTTTAAAGAAAAAAATAAAAGACCAAGAATTGTTGGAATACAAAAATACTTATACAAGTGCACTAACCCCATCCCAGAACACCAGCGTAGTCAGCATCGGAGCACAACTATGGCTACATCCTTGGTTGTTATTATAGATAGTACAAAAATAATATATAGCTAATAACCACTTTGTCCATTCTCAAGCTTTCACCATATCATTGTATTATATGCTATCTAACAAAAGATGTATTTTTTGTATGCAAATAATTGTCTTTTTTTCCTTTTTTTCTTGTATATAAAGTTGTACATGGTCTAGATATTTTGTGTATTTGGTTTGACATCAATCCATATCTGTTATAATATGCTTCTCACATCTCATGTAAGAAAACAAGAAACAAAGAATGGTTTATAATTTAGAGATTCAATTACATTTATGAAAATTGCTTCTTTGTAGACAATGACATGTATGGTGAAAACTTCTTAGTTAATTGCTTTCACATCTAAAAACTATCTTTTATTTTCCTCACCCACTTTTTTCCTAACTATATTTGCTCATAGCTGACTCCTTTTTTTTATTGTTTTTCCAGCTTAAATGTTTACAAGGGTTCTCAAAAAACACAACATCTATCAATTGCTTTATCTATTGGCTAAACTTTCACTTGTTGAGTAAGACATCTAAAACTCATTAATGTTTTCCTACTTAAATTCTTATCATCCCTACCAATCATGACATATAAACAAGGGATTAATAATTTTTTTAAAACTACAAAACCGCTCCTTTTTATCTTCTAGATCCACATATCATGTCATTCTCAATAGTACATATATATTTTGTTTTTTTCGTAAAAAATGCATATACACTAAGTTTATTTTTTCTTTTTTATTTTTTTGCAATTTGTATTATGCACAGATTTCAACCAGCGTACAACTTCTTACTGTCGTGTCTATGGTCTTCCTCTCAATGCCAAAGGTAAGGCATTCAAAAAATCTTTTTTTGTTTGTTTGTGTGCGTGTTGTGCTAAAAACAATAAATAAAAAAGGCCAAAAAAGGATTAGCACTAGCCAAACAATATTAAAAATGTAATAGACTATTGTTATTAAATGTTTTGCTCGTAAAATCAAACTTAAAAGATATGGGCAAAGATTACTTGGATTGCAACACGATTTTGTTTATGATTCCATACAACCAATCTTTTCATTCTAAAATTGAATTGTTAACATTGACTTCGACTTTTACCCTTGTTGTAAAGATAAAATATATTTATGTATTGTATTGTCTTGAATCAGTAGTAAAAAAAATTAAAGAAAGAGATTTACTTTACAACATAGCAACACTTGCTTTGTAACGAAGAAAACATGATTTTGTCAGTGTATGTGTACAATATTTTGCAAAATAACACTTTTCATTTTGTTTTTTATTATAATAGTTGTACATTACTCCTAAAGAGAGAATATAGGATCCATTTGTGCTTGACGTGGAATTATTGCAAGGTTTGCGAATTAGTAGAAATGTATCAGATTTTACAAATACACCCTTCTATTAATTTTTTTGCCATCATATTCAATACAAAAAACCCTTTGTTAATTGACTTTGCCAAACACCAATACTACAGGTTTTTGTTGTTATGCTTGGCATTTTTCCCCCTTTTCTTTTGTTTCAACTTTTGTGGCCATAGATGTGATTCAAACAGATCCTTGTTATCTTCTACTCATTGACTAGAAATATTTGCTTTGCCTTTTCAAAAAAAATTATGTATGCTTAAGTTTTTTTAATCCCTTGTCTGGATTTTGTGTAGATATTTTATGTAACCAGTGCCAAAAAAAAAACTAGTTTAGAAAAAAAGTATTGCTTCTCAAAAACAGAGCATTCCAATAAAGCAAGTAGGATTTTTCTGTCTCTGACTATTAAATTGGCATGATCAATGACGTAGAACAAATATGCTAGTCTGTAAATTAAAAAAAATGTTTTGAATTTCAAAGCACAAGACTATAACATTTATTTATGCTTAACATAAAATTCTTGCAATGTTTCCAAAATGGACATTATGTGATTTATT
>JARHVA010000265.1:2872500-3370000 GCA_037957365.1 Torreya grandis
TATTTCAAGATTCAAAACTACTTCAAGGTCACCAAAGTTATTTAGGGAGCTTATTAATTAGCTAGAGAAGTAGTGATGTGGTGGGCCAACAAGAAGTTAGAAATGAATCTGAACTCGACCACCACTACTTAGGAGCATTTTGTGACACTATTTATATCATGTGACTTCCATAGTTATATTTTGACAAAAAATTTATATATTTTCAAATTTTGAAGCAAGAAGACTCGCTGATAAATGAGTACTAGGAATAGTTCCCCAAACTTTTGAAATATGTACCTCAGTATCAAGTAGTGAGAGGTTCAAGATTAGAAAGTTTATCATGAGATTAAAACTCTAGATTGGTGGAGAGATAGATGTTCATGGACCATCTACCATGGACCAATTCTTTGAGAAAGTAGTTAAGCAGGAGAAAAAGTTGAAATCTCTTGCTTAGGTCAGGGACAAGTTTAAGAAAAAGTTTGGAAGTTTAAAGCCAACTTTCAAGAAGCATAAATGGAAGAAAAGAAGTGGAGACTCTAAGAGTCATTTCAAGAATTAGAATTCTAGATTTAATAGTGGTTCAGGTAGCAAGAAACTTGGTAATGGTTTTAAGGAAAACTAACAATATGATAGGAAGGGACCACCAGGAGGTTACTTCATCTATAGAGATGACCATTTTGCACATGAATGTACCTAGGATAAGTTGAAGAGCAAAGGTTCTACCCCTCAACAAGGAACTTTTTAGCAATGTATTCATGTAGCGGTTGATAATTAGCAAGCCAAATTCCAAGCTTCAACCATAGAACTATTAGGTATTTTGTTTGAACATCTAGTTTTCATTTGATAGATACATGGGATACAAAATGTTTTATAGCTCCTAGGATTCTAAATAAATCGTCTAAAAAAATTGGTGTAATGGAAAATGCATGGACGATACAATATAGGAATGATTCTAAAGTCTGGTTTAATAAGTGTTTAGTTGAAGAAAAAATTAGGTTGCCAGAATTCACAATGGTTGTAGATATTTATGTAGAACCACTAGTATCATATGATGTGATCTTAGGAGTCAACTAGATTGTGAAGCACAAAGCCAAGGTTGATTATTATCTGAAAAGAGTGAAGTGTCTTGATGATTCTATAAGTTAGATACTAATTCAAGGTGAGAAAAGGGAGTTAAGGCTTAGGTAGATTTCTACAATATAACTCAGAAAGGCCCAAATTAAGGGATGTCAAGAATTTATCATCAAGATAAATAAAATAGAGGAAACTAGGGAACCATCAATCAAAGATTATCCTTTTCTTAGGAATTTTCATGATGTCTTTCCAGAAGAATTTCCATGATTGCCTCCTAAATGGTAATTTGACTTCTCTATTGATATCAAACTAGGATCAAAACCTCAATATAAGGCTCCATATCGAATGACAATAACTAAATTAGTAGAATTGAAGGCACAACTTCAAGAATTGTTATCCAAAGGATGGATTAGATCAAGTGTGTCACCATGGGGTGTACCAGTTGTTTTTATTAAGAAGAAGGATGGCACCCTTCAACTTTCCATTGATTATAGAATGTTGAATAAATCAACCATCAAGAATAGGTATCCACTACCTTGAATAGATGATCTTTTTGATCAAATATGAGGAACAATAGTCTTGTCTAAGATTGATCTTAGAGATGCATATTATCAATTAAGGATAAAAGATGAAGATATTTCAAATATGACATTTATAACTCACTATGGGCATTGGGTAAGTGCACAGAGTTGGGTGACAATTCTATGGACATTTTACAACATGCAACTGTGTTATTAAATAACATGATCACATTATTGACATAATGTGATCACGTCATTTAAATTATGGCTCAAAAATTATCAAGCCATAATTTGATCACATTAATGTATAACATGATCACATTAGTGGATAATGTGATTGTGTTATTGTAGAAATAATAATAGAATCACATTACTATTATTTTGTATATTAAAGTAGTGAACATGTAGATAGAGTGAATCTTGGTTAGTAGATAACATGATCACATTATTAATAGCATGATCATGTTATCAATAATATAATTACATTTCTATTATTTTCCACATAAAATCATGTGGACTTACACATGAAGCATACCGGTTATTTTACACATAAAAGCATGTGAACTTCCACATGAAGCCAAATTTAGCAAGAAGCTTATATTTATTACTCTAAATGTTAAATTATAAGTTTACATTTATATTGTTACATTTATTTCCTTATACTTTAAACTTATTTTAGTAAATATAATAAATTATGGTCACTCTGCATCTGATAGAGTTGTTCTCATAGTTACACACCTTATGATATGAAAAATAGTTTTTCAAAATCCAATCTAGTCATTAATTAGGCATTTTTAGGGTCTAAGTATTAAACTTAGGGATTTTAAGACATAATTTTTATAATTGATGTCTAGTTTTGGTAAACATAGTCTTTTTTTAGGTTTTTATGTCTTCTGAATTGATTCTTGGCATTTTTAGGAGCCCTAGATTTGTCAAAATTGAATTTTTCAAACCACTGACTTTGAAATTGATGCAAATTAATGTGATTGGAGCATCATAGGTCACATTAATGACCTACACACATCAAACGACTAATTTATGTTAATTTTACTTGTTTATTATCCCTCCCTCTTCTTTGATCACTTCCTATTCATGCCTCATCAGCCCTAATCACTCTCTCATCATTCCTTATTTTACCTAATCACTCCCTCATTGAACCTCACTATCCCTAGTCATATCTAATCACTCCATCATCCCTAATTACTCTCTTATTAACCTTCACTATCCCTAATCATCCCTAATCACTCACTCTTTGTCCCTCATCACTCCCTCATTGACCTGTACCATCCTTCATCATCTTTAATCACTCTCTTATCATCTCTAATCACTACCTTATTGGTTCTCACCATTCATCATCATCACTAATCACTCTCTCATCATCCCTAATCATTGATTCATCATCCCTAATCACTCCCTTATTGACCTTTACCATTCTTCATCATTTATAATCATTTCCTCATCATTCCTAATCACTCTCTCATTGACCTTCACCATCCCTCATCATGCCTAATCACTATTTCATCATACCTCATCATCTCTAATCAATCATTCCTCATCTATCCCTCATCATCCATAATCACTCCCTCATTGACCCTCACCATCCTTCATCATCCATATTGAATCCCACATCATCTCTACTCAATTCTTCCTCATCCTTAATCATTCCATCCAATACCTTAATGGTGGTATTTTATTGGGGTTTAATAATGCTAGGATCTACAAGTGGAGAGTTGAGTGATAGAATAAAATATAAGACATAGTGAGCAAAATGATGTGGATGCAAATTTGAAACATAAATATTTAACACCTATGAAAAAGTATGGGCCTATTAGAAATGATGTAATTCACAATTGAAAATCTGCCAGAAAAAGAGAAGCAAGTAAAACCACCATAACACCAAAAATGTTTATTAAATACATGAGGATCACCAAGATATGTGATAACTTGAAACCAATCAATTGATTTCCATATGAGGACATTTTATGATCTGAATAATTACATTTAATTCCTTCTATTTGTATGTCTATTGATTGAGTCATCATACCAGAGAGTGGAAAATAATTTTCAAATGATTAGAACTAGTAGTCTAAGATTAGAAAGTGGTGGTAAATTCATAACTTCAATATTCAATCCAATGAATAGTGTCACATTATGAGCTCTCTAATTATACATATTTATAAGTGGGTACAAGTTATCTAGCACTATAAAAAGGTAAGTAGATAATATATTATGAACCCAATGATATGGTTAGTACTAAAAATATCTCTAATTTCCCTAGTAATAAATTATATAAATTAAAAATATTGTTTCATTACCAAATGTAGATCAATGGTGAGCCAATACACTTCATCATTTCTAATGGAAGTCAAAAGAATTTAACTTCTCCTAAAGCATATTTTCAAAAATTCAACTTAAAATTTATAAATCATCTATAACAATACACCATTGTATGGTCTAGTGTATGCATTGAGAAATGGATCATATAGTAGTGTCACTTGGTGTAAAAAATCAAACTTTTTAAAGATGCAATCCTTTGTGACATCTCACCATTAGAGGAGTGCAATGTTTTACATGTGGTCAGCCATATATTTACCATTGACATGTATTCTATGAAGTAAATCCTTGAAATGTTTTGAAATATTGTCATGATTTGAAATACTATATATTGTAGTTAGTTCATAAGCTTTCAGTCATTAGTGTCAAGAAGTGAAATAATATATTAATTTCTAGTAAGAAGTATTCTCTTGATGCTAAGAAGTAAATGTCATAACATCCTTATGTCACCATATCATAGTGTGGTTTATCCAACAATAACAAAGACAAAATAATTGAACCATAAACTAGATGAATACAAGGATATATTTCAGTCACCTAAATAAGTTCCTACATACTGTATACTAAAAAATACTATTGATTTTATCCAACTACCTCTACCTTAAACCTCTTTATACAACATATCATTTCTAAAGAATGAATAGATCAAATGGTAGGTCCATGAAGTCATGGATAATGGACACATCACACCCAAACCATTGCCTTATAGAAGATCAATTATGCTTATACCAAAGTTATGAATTAATTAAAAAAATATTAACAAGATTAAAGTGAAGAACTATTATCCTCATCTAAATATTAAGACATTTTTTTCCATATGCATGGTGTAGAAGTCTTTTATAAAATTGATCTTAAGTTTGGGTATCATCATATTCATGTTGAACCTTTAGACATTTGGAATATATTCTTAAAAACAAAGGAAGGATTGATTGACTAGTTTGTTATGCCTTTTAGGTTAAATCATGTAGCGAATTCATTCATTGAGATGCTGAACAAAATCCTTAGGCCCTTTACCTATGTCATTTTTTTAATCTACCTTGATGACATCTTAATCTTTAGAAAATAAGGGACGAACATCTAAACCATGCTTAACTAGTGTTTCACATTTTAAAAAAACATATTTTTATGATAATATGAATAAATGTTCATTTTTCATGCAAGAGATAAAATATTTTGGATATATTACACACACAAGGAGTGCATGTGTGACCCTGACCAAGATTCAAGTCATACAAGAATGGGAAACACTAAATAACTTTGTATTTGATTCAAATATTCTCATAATTAGAAAATTATACATGATATTTATGTTTAATTTTTATCTTTTAAACCAAGTTACTAAAGGTTGAACCAAATAAAGTTTCATCTAATTAGCTACAAAACAAAGATAATTCAATGAACTAAAATTTAGATTCTATTTTGTGTTATTATTTATGTTACTTGACTATAAATTTGGAAGATCATCTAATTCATTTAATAATAAAATGGACTATCATAAATGGGTATCGACAACACACCACATCTTATAAAAGAGTTAATTTCTATTATAATGGATTAAACAACATATGATTGGAATCAAAGATATATTTAGAGTATATACTTATGTAAAATGATGAGGGATGGTAAAGGTCAATGAGGGAGTGATTATCGATGATGAGAGATGAGGAGAGAGTGATTATGGATGATAAGCATGAGTGACTAGAGATGATGTGAGATAATGAAGGTCAATTAAGGAGTGATTGGGGATGAGGAACAAGTGAATAGGGATGAGAAAGTGATTAGGGATGATGAGGGATGAGGAAAGAGTGATTAGGGATGATGAAGGATGGGGAGGTAGTGATTAGGGATGATGAGGGATAGTAAGAGTCAATAGAGGATTGATTATGGATGATAAGGGAGTGATTAGAGATGACTAGGGATAATGAAGGTCAATAAGAGAGTGATTAGGGATAATGAGGAAGATGAGAGAGTGATTATAGGTAATGAGGGATGAGCAGGAAGTGATCAAATATGAGGGAGGGATGATGAACAAGTGAAATTAACATAAATTGGCCATTTTATGTGTGTAGGTCATCAATATTATCTACATTATCCCAATCACATCACTTTAGACCAAGTTCAAAGTGAGTAGTTTTCAAACTTCAATTTGGACAAACCTATGACTCCTATAAATGCCAAGAATCAATCTAGAAGTCACAAAAACCTAAAAAATTACTATATGTTTATCAAAAATGGATATCAATTACAAAAGTTATGTACTAAAATCCCTATGTTTAATACCTAGACCCTAAAAATGCCTAAGTACTAACTAAAGTGGATTTTGAAAAACTATTTTCCACATCATAAGGCATGCATCTATGAGACCAACTCTATCAGATGTAGAGTGAGCCTAATTTCTTATATTTACTAAAACAAATGTAAAGTATAAGGAAATAAATGTAACAATATAAATGTAAACTTATAAATGATATTTACAGTAGTATATATAAGCTTCTAGCCAAATTTTCCTTCATGTGCATGTCCATATGATTTTATGTGAAAAATAAAAAGAATGATAAATATACGTTTTTGGCCAAATTTGTCTTCATATGCATGTCCATACGCTTTTTATGTGCAAAATAACAGGAATGCTAAATATAAGCTTCTAGCCAAAATTGCCTTCATGTGCATGTTCACATGCTTTTATGTGAAAAATAACATGAATGATTTTATGTGAAAAATAATAAGAATGTGATCACATTAATGATAATGTGATCGTATTATTGATAACACAATCACATTATTGATAACATGATCATGTTATCTGTTAACCATGGTTCATTCTATTTACATGTTCACTACTTTAATATGCAAAATAATATTAATGCAATTAAGTTATTGTTTTTATAAAAACATGATCACATTATCTATTAATGTGATTATTCTATTTGAATTTGAATTCAAATCTCATGCATTTTGGCTCGAGAATGGCTTGGATTCCCAAGACAAAGTCTTGGACCTATCAATCTACAACTGAGTTTGAGATTTATGATTAAAAAATAACAAAATTCAACTTTGATCATGAAATACACTATGAATTTCAATGTAAAAATTCAAAAACTTAATATCATCAGGATGAGAACACTCTCGTCTTTTCAAAAATACGATTTTTATAACTTTTGGGTTAATTTAAGGTTTCAAACTACATTGCTTTTTAACTATACCTTTTTTAGGCCACTATATGTCAAAAACATACATGTATATACATGTTCATGTAATTTTTATTTCATTGATACAAGTGAAAAATAAGTTATATTCTTAAAAAATAGTTCTAATTATACACACATTAAAAAAAAACTGATTTTCATTTTTTTGAGTTAGTTAGGTGCACCAAACGGATGACTATCCATTTTTTTGTCAATTTTTAGAATCTATTTAATTGAAAAATTCATAAAAAAAGAATTCGTTGAAAAAATATAGGTCACAAACTAGAAGATCTTATCTAAACTTTCACCAAAGTGTTTCAAAAAATATTAAATACTACTCAAAAAATGGTGCGCCACATGATCATCTATCTACTTTATTTTCTTTAAAAAATAAGATTTCCTCTTCAAATTTTAGATATTTGACCTAGTTATACTTAGCCATTTTTTAAAACAACTTGTTCTTTTGGAAACTAGACTCAAAATGCTAAATTTCATGTTCTTACACTATCTTCAAATTTGGAGTGTAGATATCTCAAATTATCTATAGAACTTTAGATTTATGAAATGTTACTCAAAAAATGGTGTATCACACGATCATCTATCTACTCTATTTTATTTAAAAAATAGTATTTCCTCTTCAAATTTTAGATATTTGACCTAGTTATACTTAACCATTTTTTAAAACAAATTGGTCTTTTGGAAACTAGACTCAGAATGCTAAATTTCATGTTCTTACACTATCTTTAAATTTGGAGTGTAGATATCTCAAATTATCTATAAAACTTTAGATTTATGAAATTTTAAGAAAATCATGTCCATGGATAGTCCACTTTTAGTCCCCAAACTTTGTGTACTTACCCCATTATGAGTTCAAAGTATTACCATTTGGGTTGATGAATGCACCTGCATCATTCATGAATCTCATTAATAGTGTGTTCAGAGATTACCTAGATCATTTTGTTTTGGTCTTTTTAGATGACATTATGATTTATTCTAAGGATGAAGAAGAGCATCTTCGACATCTAGATTTTTTTTACAACATTCTTCAAAGCATAAGCTATAGGGAAAATGATCCAAGTGTGTATTTTTTCAAAAGAAAGTGCAATATATGTGACATATTATCTCAGCAGATGGTGTTTCTATTGATCTAGCTAAGATAAGATCCATTATGGACTGTCTATCACCAAAGAATGTGCACAAGGTTAAGAGTCTCATAGGATTAACAAGATATTATAGGAAATTCATCTCAAAATTTTCCAAAATAGCTAATCTAATTACCTCTTTACAGCATAAGAATCAAAGTTTTATCTGGTCAGATAAGTGTGAAGTGGCTTTTCAGGAATTGAAAAGAAAGTTTATTTTGACAACAATGTTAAGAGTTCATAATCCCAATGTTCAATTTTTAATGATCTCATATGCATCTAGGGATGGACTAGGAGGAGTCCTTATGTAGGATGATGAAATACCAGCTTATGAGTCAAGGAATATAAAACTTTATGAGGTAAATTATGATCCTAATGATTTTGAACTTGAAATAATTATTCATGCTTTACAAGTTTAGATATATTATTTATTGGGAAAACTATTTGAGCTCAAGACTGATAACTTGGGGATCAAATACATTTTCACCCAACCAAATTTGAATGCTTGTAAGAGGCAATGATTAGAGTTTCTATCTGACTATGAATTTGATATTAATTATAATAAAGGTAAAGATAACAAAGTAACTGATGCCTTGAGTGATAAAAGGTACATAGCAATAATGGATACTATCAAGAGTAATTTCAGGGATCGTGTGATTGATTTCTCACCAAGAGATGAATTCTATGATCAAGTCAAGAAATCTTTGTCTGAGAATGCTCAGAACCCTAAGTATAAGGGATATATATTTGAGAGTGATGGTCTTTTGCATCATAATGAAAGGATGTATGTGATAGATTGAAAAAATTTGAGGATCATAGTGCTAAAGAAACTAAATAACTCCTTATATTTAATACATCTAAGAGTAACCAAGTTTATGGTAGAGTTTGGACCACTTTATTTTTGGAAGGGAATCAAGAAAGATGCAGTAGACTTCGTGTCACATTAACTAAAAAATTAGCTAATGAAAGCTGAATATGGGCATGGGTTTGGATTGTTATATACACATGACATACTAGAATATAAATAATAGGTAATCAATATGGAATTTGTCCAAGTATTAGCATTATCACAGAATAGGCACAACATGATCTTGTTTGTAGTTGATAAATTAACCAAGGTACCACACTTTATCTTAATAAATTTGAAAGATGATGCACCAAATATTGCTAAGAGATTTGTAAACGAAGTGTATCAATTGCATAGATTTTAAAATAAGATCATATCAAATAGTGATACAAGAATAAATTCTAGATTTTGGTTAACTCTAAATTTAGCTTTGGGTATGTAGTTAAATTTTAGTACTACATATCACCCTTAGACTGATGGTCAAATTGAGTGAGTAAATCATGTGTTAAAGGATATTCTTCATATATATTGCATGGATTATCAATAAAAATGGGAAAAATACCTACCTTTGGTTGAGTTTGTATATAATAACTCTTACCGATCTGCTTGGGATATGGCACCATTTGAAGCACTTTATGGGAGAAGGTGTAGGACACCAATCAATTGGGATAGGTTGGAAGATAGGTAGTCTTTGGACCTGAAATGCTTTTAGAAATAGAAGAACAAGTTAAAATAATCAAGCAAATATTGATTGAGGCCAATGATAGGCAAAAGAGCTATGTTAGTTTGAAAAAAATAGTTAGACAGTTTTCAAAAGGTGATAAAGTATTTTTGCATGTTAAGCCACAAAAGAGCTCGACTAAATTTGATAAATTAAAAAAAAAATCATTGATATATGTGGGACCCTTCAAGGTTTTAGAAGTGATCAATTTTTCAGCATATAGGCTTGCATTACCAATAGCCCTAGCTCTATTAAATAATATCTTCTATGTATCTTATCTTAAGAATTATGTCATTGATCCTTTATATGTGTTGGATTAGAATTCTTTGTAGGTTCTAGATCCTGGGGTGGTCATAGTAGAACCAATCAAAGTAATTGACACTCGTAAACTTTATTTACATAATAGAGAAGTGTCACAATGCAAGGTCTTATGGGACCAATACTCTAAAGATAGTGCTACATGGAAGGACTATGATGATTTCTACAAGCTATTTCCACATTTGTTTGCTTGATTTAATACTAGATATTATGTTTTTATTCTATTAAATTTTGTTTATTATTTAGAAATATTGTTTGAATAAGTGTCATTGAGATGATGACCAATTTTAAGGGGAAGGATATTACATCCTAATTCTCTCACTAAATTAATTTACCTATTTATTCATGGATTAATATGGTTATTAAATTTATTGTTACTTTTAACTAAATTATAAGTCATATGCTATTATAGGACAGATGTATGTTACCTAGATTTCATGAGTTCATTATTTTGAGATGACAAATTAAGAATTTTGTACATAATGATTATGTTACATTTGTTTATAAATCATTATTTTATATATATCATGATATACTTGACTAACTACCTTCTTGTCATGAGGTGGATGTAGGAGAATTCATCTCTCAGAGTATGACAAAGGGAGAGCATCATCAGAGAGGGTGGCATAGATGGAGATGGTGAAGGATGATATAGGAATTTCTAATACCCCTACACACACCACAGTAGATTAAAAATGTTATATGCATTATGTGTTTGGATTATTAGATATTATAGTTTACATGTTTTAAATGTTAGTACATAATTATGGAATAAATCTTGTATGTGATTGTATTATATATATAAATTCAATACTTGATATTGCAGCAAGATTATATGAGATTGCTTTACTTATGTTTGTCTATTATTTTTGAGAGTAAATCAAATAATAGATATCTAAATACTATTATATGTATAAACTAGTGTAATGTCTTTAAAAACATCATTGAATGTTTAGCTTACTATTATTGATATTCAAAATATCAATATAAGTTAAGCTATTAAAACTAAAGTTAAGACATATATATAATCTATATATACATTAGTAATTGATTATAACAAATATCTTGTTGTTGGAAGCAATTATAGATTTATATAAATTTTTGATAAAAAATAATTACCTTTGTTTGATTGTACTCAATGAGATTGAACTATCCTAAAAATACTAACCTAGAATTAAGTCAAATCTAAACCTACTCTTTGATTATCATGTAGGAGACTAAGTAAAAATTAGAAGTATGGATATCATTATATTAATTACTAATGTAGACTTATGTATTAGATAAACTTAGGGACTTATAATGAAGTGATCTTGCAATAATTGTTAAACAAATTAAATATTTTATATTATTTGAGAAAGTTTGAAGTGAGATAAATTAGGTATTCTGGTTTGTTTAATGGAGAAGATAACTACAAATTAGTGGAGTTTGGAGCAAGATACAAATATTATGCATGGACTACGAAATAACATGTACAATGGCATGCAAAGTGAGAATAGAAGGAGGTCGGCAAGGAAAATGAGTAAGGAGTTATAGGAAGGAAGGAGATATGTGGAATAGAAAAGAGGAAAAGAACAAAGTATCCAAGCAAAAAAAGGGATTTTGAGTTCATCGAGTTTTAAATAAGAACATTTAAAAATTTGATATTATTTTTACACTCAATTATAAAAGAAATTTCTATGTATGATTATGAAACTTAGGGTCTTAGAAAAAGGAATGTGTTTTCAAATGGATATAGGCTTAGGCCTATGGATGGCTTGGCCATCCACAAAGATAACCCTTTATCCTCAAATAGTAAGTGTTTTGTGTTAGAATTGAAATAATGTTAGACTGTAGAGTTAAATGAAGTTTTTAAAATCAATAACATACTGTCTTAGTTCAGGAAAATGGTAACCTAAGGGAGAAGTTTTATGAAAATAAAGAATGAGTTTTATTAAAGCGTATTATACCTGCATATTCAGTTATAAAATGGAATATAATGAATCATCTTTATTTTTAAATAGACGTTGACTAAGTCATTAAATGTTATACATATTTCTATTTGGGTAATAGGGTTTTTTTATTTTATTTTAAAGATATTTTAAGTGATAGTCAATACATAGCTAAATTTGAAATAGAGTTATATTTGCATCGATTAAATTTTTAGGAAACAAAACATGGGTATTCATGCCTGTATAGGGGATATACTCCATATAAAAAATTAGAAAATATTGAATGGGTTTTCAAAAAGGGTTATTTTTGTTTACCATATATGAACAATGTGTGATTATGAATCCAAGTATATATATATATATATATATATATATATATATATATATATATATATATATATATATATATTGACTGTAACATTTTATTAAAGTGGAAATTATCAAAAAAATATAGAAAGTATCTAAAAGATAGTTGGAGTCTATATCATCATGGAATGGTTGAAGGAACCTTTAGAATGCCATGGAAACATATTTTAGATGATTTCATAACATGCTATGGAAGTATGTAGCTTGACTATTAAAATTCATAGCTCGATAGTCAAAATTTGTAGTTTGACTATTGAAATGCATAGCTCAACTGTCAAAATGCGTAGCTCGACTTTGAAATTTTGTAGCTATTCGCTTAGGTTTGTGGAATGCTTGGAAAAGTCCAGAGCTTCACTAGAATGATAGATTTGTGACTAAGGCCCTTCCTTGTCTTCATAGGATCATATCAAGACTTTTCTTTAGATGCTATAATACTTGTACATATAAAAAATGGAGGAATAAACATATAAATAGTTAGAACATTATGTAAATAATGTTAATTCAGACTCACATTAGCTTAAAGAGATAAAAGCATTCATCTTCTACATTAGACTAGTTATAAGTCCTACAACTATATGCAATGCTCAACCTAAATTGCATATTAATGGCTGTGAAAGATGATATATTATGGTTGGAGTAAGTCATAGTGTGGACTCATCAAATCGTGTGTTTTTGATATAAACTAATCTTAAATTATGAATTGACTTGTAACTCGTGAACATAGGGAATTGAACATGTTATAATTGGAAATAGAAATAGTGAACATTATATTTAAGTGGAAAACATATTCACCGTGTTAGGAAAATTATTGATTATTTCTCCACAATATTTGATAAATTAGATTATTGAATAAATGACTTAAAATTGGAAATTAGCATGAATATGAAATTAAGATTAAAAATGAGCATTGTTGGATTCATTATATGTGATGTTAAATTATGAGAACAGGGGTATTGAAATTATTAAAGCCCTATTTATTTTCAAGCCTTTTCTTGGAAGTTTATATATTTTAAGCTTTTTTATAAATATAAAAAAAAAATTGTTATTAGATTAGAATATATATATATATATATATATATATATATATATATATATATATATTATCACAAAAATATACATAATACATGTATAAGAGAACATAGGTCCTCTTATACGCATATAGCATATATTTATAGATTAGGTAACGTGCTTATAGTTATAATAATGGCTAATAAATTTAAGTCATGAAATCCTGAAGGATAGGGGACTATAACTATGTGAATGTAACCTAAGTTCCAAAATGGATGAATAAGTGAACGCTTATAAATCTTTATGAAAATTGTGAATATTGGTTATTTTGAGTGGTATGAACTTTGTGTTATTAAAATGTTGAGTTTGTGCTTAACATTTACTAATGGAGAATAAGCTCTTCAAATGACTTGTATTATACCCATATGGTAAATAAACTTACTTTTCATAGATATTATTTATGAGATAAATAATATAATGAGGTTCATTCATATGTTTGATGAACTAAATGTATGTATAGTAATTATTTTCATAATTAGCATGTGTTTGCACTTGCTAGTAGAAATAATTGCATGAACATATTGGTTATAACTATATGTTAACAAATTCTAGCATTGATGTTTCTAAATAAGCAGTGAGATAGACTTCACTAGCTTAGTAAGCATGACCAATGCCAAATGAAGATAATTCGATCAAGTGGTGTGTATGATTTTGACTGATCCTAGAGATCATATGTTATTTAAAAAATTTAACCAAAGTAATGTTTATATAGACATTTTCATTTCATATGTATGATTTACATGCTTGTGTGATATCATGTAATAACGTACTTATTTATGGTACACATCATGTAGTAAAAATCTTATAGTGCTTAGGGTACTAGCATGTCTCTCTAGATCCACACACCGTCACCATATACCCATCCATGAAGGGAGGGCCATTCCCTATTTGGGGGATTGTGCAAGGGATTGATGGTCTGTGGTTGGTGTGGAAAAATGCTTATATGCTGCTCTCCCTCCCCACTATAGTACTTACTTGGAGACTACACTTGAGATTATCAGAGATATAGGAGTTAGTGTGACTTGAGCTCCATGAAGCATTGTATCTAATATTATACTTATATATTGATGGGTTCATGCCTGATAGAAATGTAATTGATTATTATTATACATTGACATAAAATGTTGTATTATTGTTCCATCCATGGCTAGATTTTATTATGATTACTTTCCTTATGCATTTATAGTTGTTTACATAAGTTGCTAGTGATTAGTAAATAGAGTTGCTCATATTTACATAAGTTTGATATGCCTAGTTAAGTATGTTGAAAATCACTAATTAGATTATCATGGTGTAATCTAATGAAATAATAAGTGTTGAGTATAAAATTTAAAAAAAAAAAATTGAATTATTCTAGTAAATCCCTATGGGGATGTTACAATCCCTTTCAACCATTTTTCTAGTTTTACAGTTGTCCTAGAACACACAGGTAGGGTTCAAAGCTAAGAAAAGGAAAATAGGGAAATTAACACATATTCAAAAACATCAAAACCTATAATTATCCATATAAGACATAGGTGTGATAGGTGACACTATCACAAATCGAAAAAATATGCAAGATAATTTTATAGTACATTAGACAAGGTCACACTATGAAGTTGTCTAGAGAGCATAGACTTGTCTAGACACACATAGACTCTTTGTTTCTAGATCCAAATATTCATAGGCCCATTCCAATTTTTTTTGATGATTGTATCCCACCACAGACTTGCATAAACCCGAAACAAGCTAAGTACATAATTCTTTTAGTGTTGTCCATTAATAGCAAGTTACTATATTTATATATTTACACTTAGGTTTGTTTAGTGCATTTTACATCTTAAGCAATATGATTTATCAATATTCTTACACTTGTTTAGTGTCACATAAATCCTAAAATAGATAAAATAAAATGGCCTTGATAGTTTTCAAGACCATACAAATGTTCCTAGAAATACGTTGCAATAAGCATGAGGTGGATGTAAGGGTTGCACAAGGGTGCATGAAGGTGGTTATGAGTTTTGAAAGTCACCACAATTTTTCAATAATGTACCATTTAGATGATTCATACGCACATAGACAAATTTACATAAAACATAAAGAATAATGCAAAATAAAATGCATGGGGACCATTTTTTATTATCTACATTAATATTATAACTTAGTTCATGAAAAACTAAGATAACTAAATAAAAAAATTAATAGTAATACTTCAAGTTTTACTTGAAAATAATGTAAGATTAATTTTTTTGAGTGGGTGTTATAGTATTCCTAACACTCAATATATAAAAAATAAATTTTGTGTGTGTGTGTGTGTGTACACACATACACACACACACACACACACACACACACACACACACACACACACACACACACACACACACACACACACACACACACACACACACACACACACACACACACACACACACACACACACACATTAAAGAGATTGGCTAATGGAATTGAAGATGATAATACATGAATCTAGATCATAAAAGAAGTGTCAAATGCATGTGAAAAAAACAAATAAGGTTATACTAAAAACATGTTATAAACTCAACTCCTAAAAGTCAAATCTCTCAAAAGAGACTTTTCCAAAATCTAAAAAGACAAAGGAGAAGCTTCAGATTTACTAATATTTCATACATTATTGTTGGGTCTTTCTATCTTATCGAGCTCACATTGTCATCTCATATCTATAGGATATTTTATGATCTCATTGCATTAAAATAAACAATGGGTTTGGGAATTATTTATGGCTCTAAACCAGTGATATTAAACTATTAATATTGTTGGCAAGGAGCATAGCATCAAAGAGATCTTAGAAGTGTGTATGGAATGTCTACGATGAGGTGATGATCATGTTAATCCCCCTTAGTATATAAAGATTCTCTTAGTTCTTAAAGTTTCTAAAATTATTTTCAAGTGGTATCATAACCAATCTTATAAGTTAGTATATCGGTCATATTCCTTTTGAGCATAATCTCTAAGCTTGGGTTATACACAATAGGGAATCTCATTGTATTAATTTAAGGTGGATCGCTAATTTTAGCAAGGGTTTTTTATTATTTTCCCTCAAG
Organism: Torreya grandis; assembly: GCA_037957365.1. Classification (NCBI taxonomy): domain Eukaryota; kingdom Viridiplantae; phylum Streptophyta; class Pinopsida; order Cupressales; family Taxaceae; genus Torreya; species Torreya grandis. The sequence continues at coordinate 2,889,049 of JARHVA010000265.1, forward strand.
GAGCCACAACATGTGTAATATTTTATTGTTAAGTCTAGATGTTGGTTCATGCATAAGGACTTGATGATTTTGTCATATTGGAATGAATATTTTAAGGTTATTGAAGATGCCTCAATCAAATTTCATGTGTGAGCTGATTTTCCTAGCCTATCGGTCTCACTTTAGGCATTCTTTGACTAATTAGTTTAGTCTTAAGGTGTGTGATATGTTATAAGCTTGACCAATTTTATTTTCCTCGGCATTAAAAAGTAAATATGTGTTAACTTTATCTCACAAAATACTTAAAAGAGTTATAAATTACATTGGGGATAGAGTGTTTCATTATATAAGTAAAAGATATAAATATGCCCCACACTTGATTTTGTTATGAATCCTCAACCATAAATTATGTGACTATATGCTCATGGTCCCACCAAAATATGAAACTAGAAACTAAAAAAAGTCAATAATAACTAATAAGGACAAGGGGTGACAAACCCTCGATAAAAATCAAACATAAATGGGAAATTATGTCATAACCTATTATTTGACTCTTTTGATATACATTATTAGACACATTAGTAGATTTTTTAGTACTAGTCATTTGATGCTTTTGACTCTTTTGACAGACATTATTAGATGCATTAGTAGATTTTTGAGTACTGGTCATCTGATGCTTACTTATAGATACTGATTTGATGTTATAATACAATAACATACTTTGATCATACATGATGATGCCATCAATATATTTTTACATTGTGATGTTTATTTTAGTTTAGTTTTACAATATGTTTTCATGCAGATTAGATATTGTTGATGTTATGTTTTGTGGTTGCAGGACTCACAAGTACATGAGCTAGGCTGGCAGTGGATTTTGGTAGTGAAGGAAATAATGATAGGGGCAGTGACTAGCTGGGTAACACCAACATTAGACAAAAGATACAATGGTGATGAGACATCCAGTCTTTTGAGTAGTTGCAACATCCCTAATCTCTCTCTTTTTGTCTTAATTTATTTGTTTGAGCTTGATTGATCTTATCAAATTTTTATTTCACTTGATTGAGGTCATGTTTGAATTTTAGTTTTTATTGCTTTGATTGGTGTCTCATGTGTGTCATCTTGTTAATAAGATACCTTAATGTCTCAGCTATCAATTTTTTGTATTCTATCCACTAGGGGTTCAAATGCTTTAAATATCTTATCGAGCTTATTAACTCATTACCCACCCTAGATCGTATGGTGATTAAAGTTGTTTAATCTTGGTCATTTTATCTTAGTTTTATCACTTAGAGGCCTCAAGAAAGTTAATGTCTAGAATTTTAATGTCTTCCGACTTCATAATGGTCTTGATTTAGTTCTTTATGGGTAAGAAATAACCTATGCATAATAAATTAAAAAAAACTTGTTAGGCCATGATGACCAAAAACTGGTTTGTGAACTTTAGCCATGCATTATAACTATAAGCAAAAATTCAAAATTTTAATGATAAGGTCAAAAGTGGCATGGGATTGACTCTTTTATCCAAAAATGGATAATTAAGTGTTTCTATCTTGGGAGGATAGTAATTCAATGTTTTGTTTTTGAAGCAATATGTTTTTATTGTGTTGGCTAATGGAGAAACCCTAGGAGGGAAAATGGCAGCCATGGAGAGTAAAAGAGGATTGGAAATCACCCCATAGGATTTAATGGCTTGGGAAAATTCATGCTTAGTCAAGGGGAAAGTAAAGATGTTGAGCCATGGTAGAAAGGGGCACAACTGGGCAAGATTTTTGGGGGAAATAAAGAGTAATCAAGGAGAATTTTATTTTTCTTCTTCACAGGGAAAATTTGTGCCAATTAAGTGATCCATTTTAAATTAATTGCTAGAGTTTTGATTTTTCATGATTGCGTAAATTGAATTACTTCCATATACTGGTTTACTATTTATAAAAATAAAAATAAGCACACTTACAAGTTTAGGAGGAAGTCGTGAGACTTCCTCATGACCCTGTAAGGTTCCCAAAATTATATAAAAACTCTCAAAATTATTTTATCCTAGTTTAAAATATAATTTAATGTTGAAGGGTTTCTTACCTGGCCATTGATTTGGATTCATACCTAATGTATGGGGTTTATATTCACTCTTTCTCCTATAGATCCATTGAGTATAAATTACTAAACCCTAACTATTTTTTTGTGTTTTTTTAAAATGGAAAATTGGGTGTTGCTTTTCTACTATAATCATTTTGTGGCTGATGAGTTTTTATTGTGACTTGCTTTATTTGACCTAGGTGTAGAAGAATTCGATCTTGCTGGTCCTTATTTTCATTTTGTGTAAATATGGAACCATGGCTAAGCATATACATTCTTATCCTTGTCTTATTTTCCCTGGGTTTTGGTTCAATGTGAAGTATTGTTGTCATTTTGTTGTTTGCCCTGATTTACCTCTTCTACTTTGCTAGCTTGGATTGAAACCTTGATTGAGCTTGCTTAATTTTCTCATAGTTAAAATTTGTAGGCCTAGGTGATTTATTTTTATGTATGGTGATTGATAATTTAGTAGGCTTGCTTATGTAAATGCAACTTTCATCTTTTTTCTTTGTGTAGTGTTGTTATCTTTGTTTGGGGTATGGTGGAAAGTATTACTCTTTTGATGTTGTATAACTACTGAAAATTGCTTAATGATGGATAAAAATCTCTTACTCATACCTTCACTTTAAATCCTAAATGCCTAACTCCACCACCCAGTTGATGGTTGGGTTGGTGAGGGCCACTGATTGGGGGGCTCATGAAATGGGTTGGGTTGGTGTATGGATCATTTGGTGGTTGCTCTTTCATTATGAAGTTGCATGGATTTCTCAGTGTTATTCTCTCTTGGTTGCATTAATTAAATACTTTACCTATAACATGTTTAGAAGTTACTCGTTATACTTATTGTTCCTATAGCATTCTTTTGAAATGTAAAAGTTATTCAAGTTTAACATACCTTACAAAATTATGACAATGGCAATGTATGGATGTGAGTTGAGCATTCGTATTTATTATGTTAGAGTTACTTTTAGCTCATTATTATCTCATTACAAATCACTGCAACTTGTAGAGTTAGCATAAATAGCATGTTAAGGTTTCATAGTGTTAGATAAGGAGACAAAAGAAAATGGTATGTTTATGAGGAAAACTCAACTAGTTATAATTTTCACTAAGTTGTTATGCTAATTTTATGATTCTAAGTGTTTTATTGGTGAGCTTAACTCATAGGTGGATTATGTAGATTTAGATAATGTTGTTGTGGAATTATTAAATGACTACCTTATTGTTGATGCAATGGATTGAAACCTTTGAAGGGAAGCTCAGCTCTCTTCATCCACATGACACAATGGAGACATCCCTTTTTCTATGGGTGGAAAATGTGAGGGATGAATCTCTAGATTAGGTGCTATCTCCCCTTGATGCACCTTGAGGCTCTGGATTTCCTACTACTAATTATGGGCAGGATGAAAAGGGAGAAAAAATATTGAAAATGGAACCTAAGCTAAAAGGTGATATACCAAAACAATTGGTCTACTCAGCTTTGCCATACATTTGAACCATGGACAACAAGCATACACTTCATTTAGTTAAGAAAAACTTCCTTGCATCAGTATTTCAGTAAGAAGTCCTATTAAGATACAGACATGAAGAAACTAGCAAAAGAGGTGTTTTAAACACACTATTGAGCAGCCCATTCACTTGCCTATGCTTCTTGAAACACTTCTTATGACCTACAAGAGAATAAAATCACTATGCACTAGATATGCTAGAATAAACTTATGAAATCATGAAAATAAAATGACTAAACACAAGATAAAATCATAGACATATGCAAAAGTGCAAGCTAAAATGGAGGTAAAATGCTCTTTATAATTCAAGGTAAATTCCTTCAAGGATTCAATATACAAGCTAAGATATTTTTTCTCAAATGAGAAGTTATAAATATAAAAAGAACTGGAAAGAAGATAGCTAAAAAATCAAGGAATGGAAACCCATGCTGAGTTAAACACTTATGCAAAGATCAAAAGACCATGCTACTGTCACTTTCCTCAAAGTACCTATGGGAGCCATGCTATAGGCTATCCAAATCATCATCCTTGTTGTCCTGGGCCTACAAAAGCATGGGATACTCCTTCTAGCAATTGACAAAACCATCCCCACGTTGTTGTGGTTGGACCATGCACTCTTCAATGCTGGGTGCAACTGGTTATTCATTAATATTTTTACATGAAAACATGGGTTGTGGCTCTCTATAGCTCAAAAACCAATCTATTCTATTATTTTTTGGTAGATATATTCTACCTAAATGTATTAACTCCCTTGGCTGAGTTGTCTATGCCACTTGTCTTGGTCTGAATGGTCTCTGATTCTACCCTTTGACTTCTACAATTGCTAGAATTATTCTACATTTTTGTCCTTTTCTGCTCTTTACTTTTCCCATGTTTTGTCTCTTTCTTTTGATTTCTCATTTGCTTTTGCCTTTTCTTTTCTTGCTCTTTGTAGGTATTTTTTGAAGGTGGGATTTTCTTTGACATGTCCTTTAGACAAAATGTTTGAAGGAATTCCTTCAAACATTTTATCTAAAGGAATTCTCCTTGGCTTTGTTCCTTGCCTTCTTGGCTTGCTTCTTTACGTTATCAGCCTTTGGGATTTCTATGACCGTCAAATTTATTTGAACAAAATGTCTGAAGGAAGTCCTTCAGACATTTTATCCAAATGAATTTGACCTTGGCTCACCTTCTTCGGTCCTTGGTCTTTGTTTTGTCTCTACTCCTCTTTGTCTTTGTTCACTCTTTTTTTATGCCTTGCGGGTCTTTTCTTTCAGGCATCATATTTTTGCAACATTAATTTCCTTCAAAAAAAAATGTTCGAATGATTTCCTTCAAACATTTTGTCCGAAGGAAATCATCCTTTGGATCTTCCTTTGCCTTCGTTTCTTTTCAATGCTTCGAGCTTCGGCCTTTTTATTTTGATGGGATTTTGTCTAAATTCCTTTGAGCAAATGTCTGAAGGAATTCCTTCAAAAAATTATCCAAAGGAAATTCTCTCTTGGCTTGTTTTCTTTTCCCGAAGGTTAAGTGCCCTTCAGGCCTTTACAATTTATCTCCTTCTTTAGCTGGTTGCCCTCTACAAGGGTTTCTTTCATCTAAAAGTGCCCTTCAAGATTTTTGAAATGGTCTTCATCTTTCCCAAGGTGCCCTCCAGAAGGACACTTTGTGTCTAAATTTTCCTTATAGAAGAATTGTAAGGGTCCTGTGTGCTGCCTACATACCCTTTGCAAGGGTACATACCCTTTAGGAATTTTGAAACGACCCTTAGAAAAAGTGAATAAGTCCTCTTTCTTTTCCCAAATGCCCTCCAACAAGAAACTTACCCTTCAAATATTTCACAAACATCCTTCAAGCCATCAAAATAGCCTCTGAAGGAAATTCATTGCCTTTTGCAAATTGCTTAGACCATTTCAGGTTCTTTAATTGCTTTTGCTTATAAAAGTAGACAAGTAATGCACCTGACAAACCTGATTTGGTCTAGATAGACCATTTTAGACCTCCTAGGAGCTTCTACTTCATGTTTTACATCAACTTCAGCTGATAAGGCAAATAATTAAAGACACATGGAAAACCTGATTTGGTCTATCAAGACCAAATTGGGTTTTTCAAGTGACTTTACTTATAAACCTTTATAAGTAAAGACATTTGCAAAGTCCAAATTACACCACCAAGACCAAATACAGTTTATCAAGTGACTTAACTTATGAAAATTTCACAAGTCATTTGGGAAACCTGAAATGCACTACTATAGGTGAATTAATTGCTCTTGACAAACCCAAAATACACTTGGTAAATTAGAATGAGGGAAACCCCTGGTTTCTTCATGAGAATGGTCTGGTAGAGAACATTTTGCACAAGGTAGTAGAGGGATGATCTAGCCAAAACATGGATTAGATGAATTTTGTAAAGAAAAAGGATAGGGGCCCAATTTTGACTTGCAAAACCAAAAATTGGTCAACATAATTAGTGACTCATAGGGGAAGCATGTCTGCTATGCTTGGGAAGGCTGGTAGCCACAAAGTCCATTGGGCATGGAGTCAGGATGCATCTTGGAGAAGTCAACAACAGCCTTGTAAGGACCTATGAACCAACAAAGATTTTACCCCAAACAACAAGGAAAAAACACACACAAAGGATAAAAACACTACACACATGTGTAGCTGTTGTTTCCAAAATCAGCTCAGCTCATTTCTTAGAACAACCCCCTATGAAACTTATCCATTTCACCTTTTTATCTCTAAGTTCATTTTTTGAGATGAGTTTTTCTCATTCTCGTATTTGCTCAACTGACATCGTTTAAAGTTCATAATGTCCCTTTGTTATGTTTTTCCCAAAACATGAAAGTTGTTACGGTCTCGATGCAACTAGGGGACAAATTTCCCTTTTTCCCAGAGTTAGTCTTTTTTCTTCCATTTTCATGCATGGGCAGCAAATTTTGTCGACAATGCATTTTCCTTCATTATACATGCAGGAGCAACGAATTTTGCCTCCCTTACCTATGAAATGCAGGAGCAGAGATTTTAGCCGCCCTTGCATACAAAATGGAGGAGCGACGAATTTTGCCACCCCTACATTTTTCTCCTTCACATGCAGGAGCGGCAAATTTTGCCACCCCTGCATGTCCTTTAAAGTTTTCAGTGTAGGAGTGGCAAATTTTGCCGCCCCTACACTGCCTCATTTTTTATGCGCAACATTTATGGCTACACGCATTAAGTGGTTGGGGCCATTTTTTGCCCCATTTAATCCCTTTTTGATTTTTTTTGATTTATTTCTTTCAATCCTCCTCCTACCCTCTGCCTCTAGACGATCTAGCAAGCAGGAAGAAGCATTGTTCATTGGATTTAATTTCTCATCACGCGTCATTTTTTAGGTAGGTCTTTATTTTTGCATTTTATTTTGTTTTCTTCCTCTTCCTTAGGTTTTGTTCTTGTTCTTGTTTTTGTTTTTATTTTCTCCTTTCCCCCTCTTCTCTTCCTCTCGTCAGGATATCTTCCTCTTCCCACCACATTCTTCTCCTCCTCTTCCCTTTCTCCCCATTCGACCTTTGTCCTTTTCCTCCATGCTAGGGCAGTGATTTCTAATGACCTCCCTTCTTTCCCAAGGATTCCTACCTGTAAGTGTTTCCCCTCCTTTCTTATACCGGTGGCAAATTTTGCCACCGATACAGGTCTGCCCGACCAAGGTGTAAGGGCGGCAAATTTCACCACCGTTACACCTGATTGCACGGGTGGAAAAATTCACTGCATGTGCATTTTTTCATCTCACATGCACAAGCGACAAATTTTGCCTCCTGTGCATGCAGACTATCCCACATGCCAGAGCGACAAATTTTGCCACCCTTGCACCCTTTTTCTCCATTTTTTGTAACTCTGGAGAAATCTTCATTCCTTCCATTTTTCACCTCCTCCCCATTTTCCTCTCACTTTCCAAGCCACTTTCACCTCAGCCCTGTCAAGTGCCCTTCCTTGGTCATGATCACCCGACGTGAAAATTTCCTAATTTACCCATTTTTCCCTAATTGCACGATCATGATTTTTATCGCAGTACCCCCTGAGGATTCTCATTCATCAACGCCCTCTCAACAAAGGCTCATCCCAATGACTGAAACTTCTTTGAAAAAATTGAAGGCCATGAAGTACCAGTATCAAGGTGTTTTCTCAATCACCTCAGTCACTTCTAATGTCGATGACATTAAAGATATAGAGATCAACCACATGGATATGGCCAAGTTCATAGAGACAACCAAGGTGACCAACCCAAGCTCGGAGATGAAAAGAATCATTGAGAGCAACATCCACCTAGTCTCCTCTTTCTCTATGGTGGCACATCACACAAAGTTCATCCTCTAGTGTGCCCAGTTCTATAACAGAGATACCAAGTCAGTGTCAGATGCCAGTGGCATCACGATAATTTGACTAGACCCTGAATTTATCGATAAAGTCTTCATGTGCCCTCCTACTACCAAAGTGCTGAAAATCGACTTCGTTGAAGCACAGAAAGAGTACGACAAAGATCCTGAGAGGGAAAAAAAGGTGATGAATAACAAATGGCTCAAGACTCCCATAGCCAACTTGTCTAGATGGCCGTAGAATTTTTTGAGAAGTGATTTCATAAAACAAGTTAGTGACTTAATTACTCTTCTCAGTAGAGTACGAGGTCTAATATCTTCTTCCCAATTCCATGAATAGATGTATCCCTTTATCAAAATAATTCTACAAGGGAAACAAGTCATCTTCTGGGGTGAGTAGATCAGCAACGCTCTTCATGAGCAGTTGACAAAAGTGTCTACTACTTCAAAGTTATATATGACTTTGTACTTAGTGTACATTGTAGCCTCCATGTGAACCTTTCCAAGTTTGACAATAGAAGGAGACAGAAGAACCACCCGGGTTTATTCATATTACCCTCAGCTAACACTAAAAAGATCAACCCGTCACTTTAAGAGGGTAAATGATGCCTTCTTCACAGTGTTTTTATGTCTTTTCGATCCTCAGCTAGAACAAAAAAGAGTATTAGATGAAGCCTGGACAATCCTCAATAATTTTGGCTGCATGTTTTTAAAATTCCCCTCCTTTTGCTATCTACGAGTTGGCTTTTTCTAAGGCTATCCCTACATGCTCCCCAGATTTTCATCTGACAAATTAGTCCTAATGGAGCTATGTAGATAGAATATTGTCGTACACGCTAAGCAAATGGAACTTAAGAAGTCAGGTTTTAGGTTTCCAATAGAAATTGGTAGATACTCAGTTTTGACCATCGCTAAAGCAAGGGTAATGGAAACAAAAATGCAACTGGTCACCATGAAGCAGTTCAAGAGAAGGTCCAATTTTGACTACAAGAGTGTCAAGGATATGATCCAAAGAAAGACTTAGTTTCATGAGCCCATGATTGAGGACATCTAGGTAGACTTGAGAACAGTGGAAGAGATCATAAGAATGGACTACAATAGGCTGACTCTAGAGCAGATTGAATATCTAGGGCTTGCAGATATTCTCCCTAGTCTAGTTGATGATAAGAACATAATTAATAGCAGATACTTGGCTGAGAAAGTCACTAATTCTCCTCTTCCTCTAATTCAGTGGTCTCAAAAAGAATTGACTTCTTTAAGAAAGAGATTCGAACCAATATTGGCTAACACCAATGATTGGCTAGCGGCCAAAGGAATCACATTGAAGGAATTCATCATACGATCAGAGGCTGATTTTCAAGAAGAAACAAAGAAGAGAGTAGAGAACAAAACTAAGAATAAAGGTGACGTTCCTTTTTAGACTAGGCCTCACAAGCCTAGAATCATCTTTGTGTCTAAGAAATCAAAGGTTGCTGAGAAGGAACCAGAATCAATAGCTATGGGGGTTGGAGAATAAGCACTCAAGAATAGGTAGTGGAATATATGGAGACAGATGATAGGTTAAAGAGCAGCAGAGAACTGAGACTCTATCTCCCCAAGAAGGGACACAACCACTTGCAAGGGTTTCTTCTTCGACACCTCAATCCCCTGTGGCATCTCCTTCACCTCTTTCTCCCATTAGTGTTCCTTCTTCTAGAGTTCCCTCTCCTTTTAGATTTATGTTTGGCGATCCTTAAGGCACTTTTGGAGACGTCCTTCACTCCTCAGGTTCTATCCCTAGTCTCTCATCTCCTTCTTTCAATATCAAAGAAAGTTTTGCCATTGACCAGTTAGTGACTGATATAGTTTCACCTACTACACCCATTGCACCCACTATTCTCATTGGTAGTGTAGATGTTACCCCAGTAACACCAGCTGCAAGGACTATTGCCATAGTAAGTACTTCTACTCTCTCTCCTTGGTTATCAACTTTCACACCCAAGAGGAAGAAGTAAGCCATCTTTGCAGATGACTTTGATTTTGGCAAAATAGTGTCAGTGAAAGCTAAGACCCCTAAGAAATTAAGGATCCTTTCAAAAATGGTTGAGGAAAAGGGGCACAAATTTCTAGAGATAGCCAAACCTTCACAAGATGCAACCCTAGAGGATTTTGACATGAGCAACTACTCCATTTCTCATGTTGAGTTGGGAAAAGTCACTCACGAGGGTGCAAAGGGCGACCTATAGTCAGCAATGGATATCATGGTCCAAAAATTTGACAGGGAAAAGGGGATGAAAGATTATTATAAGGCAAAGATAGAACAATTGACTATAGTAGTTAAGAAATTTACTCTTTCTCCTGAAGCAGTGACCCCAAAAGCCTTTTTCATAGATGATCTTGTTATCCAGAAAGCAGAGAAAACCTACATGAAAGGGAAAGTGCTTGAAGATTATATAGAAAAGATGCATACTCAAGAAATTTCCTTGCTTAAAGAGGTTGTTGAGAAGACAGAGAAGATGAAAAAAATGAGGACAAATTTAGAAGACTTTGTCTCTCTTATTTCTCAAGATATTGACAGTACAAAAAATATCTTAGCAAGTGGGTAGAGATGAAGGATCTGAAGAAATGCACCTTGGTATCAATTGGAATCATTTCCAACAAAGATTCCTATGTTGAAATCAAAGAATCATTGATATACATAATCCAGGTGCTTAAAGAGTTGATCAAAGATCTTAAGTCTTCCAAGGACGCTAGTGAGAAAAGTGACACCGACCTGCTGAACAGACTGGAGGAATTGCCTTGTGATCTCAACTCTAGAGATAATCAATTTATTTTAGCAGAAGAGATGATTCAAGAATTCAAAGGCATGATCCAAAGGGATTTCGAAGAGAAAGCATTTTCCATGACTTCTGTGGACAACATCTTAGATACTCAGGTAACTCTGGATAATCTAAAAACCAGGTTAACTAGTCATGTCAAAGCCATCACATCATTGAAATATGCTACCATCAAAGCCAAAATGATCTTCAAAAATATCATTGCGCTAGATGGTATAGGAATTCAGGCGTCTATCACCATGTATGGTGCTCATCTGAAGTACGGTGGCAAGAATTGAATCTTTCCTCCATTCTTTGTTCTTCCTTTCTTCTCATGTACTTTTGCCATGTAAAAGTACATGCATGTTTGTAATATGTAATTACATGTAAAAAATCCAAAAAATATCTCAAAGTCAATAATGACTCATCTTTGACTAGATATTTTAATATTTTAATTTTTTTCAATTTTGAAGGTTTCTCCCTATATATAGAGGGAACCTCTTTTGTGAAACAACTTTGGATAATTGAGATCAAAAACTCTGCTGAAATTGAGACACTTCTTGAGACTTTTTGCTCAATTTGTAAATCATATTTTATCGAATGAATGAGAAACAGGTTTATTTTAGACTTTGTGTTGAAGTAATTTGTGTTACTTAAGAAATAGTTCTTATGTTCTCTTTCCTGATAATCTCTCATCTGTTTGATCTAATAAGCAAAGTGTGTGTATTGAAATTATCTAAAGACATTTCTAAAGGATAAAAGAAAGACTTTGATATGCTTTTATCTTGGTAACCCTTTTATTCATTGTAATTTTAGGTGAAGACTTTGAGATTTGTTTCACTCTACTATTACGTGTGTTCCAAATCAGTGAAGGAGGCAACATAAGACTTTGTGCTTTCGTAGGTTTTCTTGTGGACCTTGTTACTACTTCAAGAGATTTTTTACTCTACATTGGATACCATTCCTGAAAGAATAAGAATGCTTTCAGCCATCCACCAGGACTTCTCTCTTTTGTTCTTTGGACATCCTCTCTAAAAAAAAGAGAGATGGATGGTGTTATACTACCCTGAGTATTATTTTTTGCTTACTTATATATATCTATATAACATATTAGTGATTCATAGGGAACCTCCCCTTGATGAGAGGAGAGATTCATCTCATTAAGATGTTGTAAACCTACACTTTTTTTTGGCATAAATCGCCTTGTACTGTGGTTGATATACCCATTTTGTCATTAGTTAGTTGACAACAAAATATTCACCCAACAGCTTTTGGCAACTCTGTTGGGGACACAAACGTGCATTTTGAAGCCTCAAGCTTCAACTTGAAGCTGTTTCAATTCCTTTTTCATTTGACACTCTGGAAGATCCACCATACACATGAGGTCAGAGAGCTCAGGGTATTATTGATCCTGTATTTGAGTTGGTGTGACAAACTAATTTTAAGATTTCTCTCTCATCATCTCATCTTCAGTGAACTAGGAGCTTCCCTCCTACCAACACTAGATCTCTCATACGTGGTGAAACATCTAACCTCAATACTGGGAAGGATTTGTCTTTATTGACCCCACCAAGATTTGTTATCCACCATTTAATTGTGCTATCATATTGGCTCGAGGTCCATGGGGAAATTCTTTTGGCCCTCTCAATTTGACCCCACCCTTACACAAACTACCTCGTAGTTTTAGAAAAAAAATTCCCAAATTTTTTGGTGACGAGAAGGTTCACTCTGATGAACATATTGTTTCCTTCTCTATAGCATGTAGCATAATCAGTGTGGAATTTGAAGACGTAACAGTGAGACTTTTTGTAAAAACTCTACAAGGCGCTACCATGGATTGGTTTTACCACCTTCAAGCTTGAACTATAATTGACTGGAATACACTCAAGTCCAAATTTAAAGCTAGGTTTAAACCTGTTGAAGATGTGCACGCCTTATTAGCTCAGCTTATGCAGATGAAGAAGGAACCCCATGAGCCCATGAGGGATTTCATAGCCAAATTCAATAAGTTAAGGAACTGGATTCCTACCATCGCTCAGCCCACGCTGGAGAATCTCAAGTGTTTTTTTATCAACTCACAACTTCTCGAAGTAAGTTTTCTATTAAGGCAAGCTAGCCGTATAGATCTCACATTGGCTCAAAATTTGGCTACTGAGATTGAAGATGATCTTATTCTAGTAGGTAAGATCAAAAAAGACTCCAGTAAAAATAGATTTTTTTCATCTACTGAAAGTTCTTCTACAAGCACTACAGATCCTATGGTGTAGAAGTTGACAAATGAACTGATAGCTTTAAAAAGACAAATGGCCCAAGGTGTGTCTATTCTCACTTATTGAGATATGTCAAGGAGAACATTTCAGAATCAATAATATCAGGGTAACGCTGTTCGAAACCAAGGGCAACTAAATCGCCTACCTCCCCTTTAGGGGAAACTTGCCATTGAAGCAGCACCTGCCAATTCAGCAGTCGATTGCCTGGAGGCTGAACATGACTTTTTACTCCAACCTGAGTTGGACCATCAAGATGATGCTAATCTCTTTGAAGAGTAGAAAAGAGAATTAGCTGGTGACTCCAATATCAGTTTCCTGAATCGGTGAAGCAAAACGAATGCATGAAAGAACCTCTTCCCCCAAATGAAGAAGTTTTCAAAAAAAAAGTGGTGTTTGGTGAGGTATGGATTTTAAAATTTGATGGCAGTTGCTCCTCTACCGGTTCAAGAGTCAGAGTTGTGTTGGTATCTCCTCAAAGAGATATTATTCCTTTATCATACAAGTTGCAGTTCAGCAACACCAACAACACAGCTGAGTATGAATCCTTGTTGCTTAGATTGCAGGCTGCTAGAGAAAAAGGCATTAAACTCTTTCATGCTAAAGGGGATGCTAAATTATTGGTTTGTCAGGGAAGGAACCTCTATCAAACCAAGAATTAAAGATTGCACCACTATCGCAATCTAGTCTGAGACCAAATTGAAAATTTTGATGCTTTTAGCATCTTTGTCGTTCTGAGAGAATTCAATGATCGAGCGGATGCATTGGCTATTTTTGCTACTCTCTTGGTTTCCCACATAGACTTTAAAGGAGACAAGTACACTATTAAAGTGGTCTTTCAGCCAAGTGTACCTGATAATGCCAGCCATTGGCAAGTATTCAATAATGACAATCAAATCATTGCCTTTTTGGAGTAAAAGGACAGCTTCGAACAACTGCATTTTGAAGGCAGTGAACTTCAGGAATGGGAGATAACTTTTGAGTCAAATATAGGTTCAGGTGAGGAGTTCCTACAACTTAAGAGGAATAAGATTCCTAAAGGCTTGGTTTTCCTAGAGAAACTATTTGATAACCATGACAGGTTCATCAAACAACAATGAATAGACTCAAACTCCTCTCAGAATTTTGATCAAGTAAATCTGGGAACCAAAGGAAATCCTAAGATGGTGAATATTAGGAAATGTTGCACTCCTAAGGAGAGATTCAAGTTCGTTACTCTACTCTGCCAATATATAGATGTCTTAGCATATTCTTATGATTACCTGAAATCACTCAGGCTTAATGAAATTCACCATGACATTCCTCTTAAGGCTAACTCAGTACCTTACAAGCAAAAGTCTAGGCAATATAATCCAAAAATATTAGGTAACATTTTATCTGAGATACAAAAAATGCTTGATGCCAGGATAATTTTCCCAATCCATCACTCCACATGGATTGTCAATATAGTGCCTGTGAGAAATAAGAATGGTGAAATTCAAATCTGAGTGAATTTCAGAAACTTGAATCAGTTATCTTTAAAAGATAACTACTCTTTCCCTATCATGGATCAAGTCTTGCAGATGGTGACAAGTTTAGAGATGTTATCAATGCTAGATAGTTTCTCGAGGTACAATCAGGTTGAAGTTGGAAAAATAGATCAGCATAAGACTGCCTTCACCACACCGTGGGGCACCTTCGCTTATCGAAGAATGCCTTTTGGTTTGATAAATGCAGGCGCCATGTTTTAAAGAGCGATATACCTCACTTTCAAAGATGAAATAGGCAAGTTCATTTTAGTATACCTGGATGATTTGATGGTATTTTCAAATCATCGTTCTAACCATGTCCACCATTTATAAAGAATACTGGAACGCTGTCATCAGAATGGTATTTCTCTAAATCTCAAAAAATCTATCTTTGGGGTGATAAAAGAGAAACTTCTCATACATATTGTGTCCCAAGAAGGTATTAAAATTGACTCAAAAAGTGTCAAATCCATCCAAGAGCTTACTCTACCTACCAGTAAAACTGTGGTTCACTCTTTCTTTGGAAAGGTGAATTTTCTTCGAAGGTTCATCCCTGAGTTCATTGAGAAAACTTGCCACATTTTCGATATGATGAAAGGCAAATCTACCTTCAGGTGGACTACAGAGGGCAAATTAGCATTCAAAGACATCAAAGAAGCAATTGCTTGTGCACCAATTTTGGTTTGTCCAGACTACACCAAAAACTTCAAAATATATAGTTATGCTTCTGAACATACACTCTCAACTATTTTAGTTCAACAAAACCAAGAAGGTGGGGAATCTCCTATTTCCTTCATGAGTTGTCTGCTCAAAGCTCACACGCTAAAATATTCAAACATGGAGAAGCATACGTATGCGGTGGTCAAAGCAGTTAAACATTTCAAGTTTTATATCTTAAACTCGCATACTGAAATTTTGGTGCCTAATACAACAGTGAAGTCCATTTTGACTCAACAAGAGTTTGGTACAAAGAAGGGTAATTAGATTGTCAAGATTCAAGAGTTTGATCTAGACATCAAACCTATCAAACTTGTGCAAGGAAAGGGTCTTTGTTAGTTGATTATCGACAACATTCCTAAGGGAGCAGAAAATGAAGAAATGGAGATCGAAGACATGCCTACGATCCTCTTTGTTACCACTACTGATGAGTGGTATGCTGACATTGCCTATTTTCTAACCTATGGTGAGTGTTCCACTCATCTCTCTTATAAAGAAAAATGGAATGTTAAACTAAAGGCTGCTAGCTATGTATTGTGGGATAATGGTTTGTATAAAAGAAGCCTAGATGGGGTATTTTTTTGTTGTGTCGATAAGGTACAACAAGATAGAATTTTAGAGTCTTTCCATAATTTGGCCCGTGGAAGACAATTTTATGCACCAGTGATAGCGCACAAATTTCTGTGAGCCAGGTATTATTGGCCTACGTTGTTTCAAGATGCCTACAAATGGGTGCATAAATGTAAATTGTGTCAGCAATTCGATGAAAAGCCTAAACTGGCCACATTGCCCCTCAATTTGATAATAATCAAAGAGATTTTTCAATAGTGGGGTATTGACTTCATTGGCACTATTAACCCATCTTCAAGTGCCAGACATGATTATGTCCTCATAGCAACTGATTACTTTACCAAATGGGTGAAAGCCATCCCAACCAAGCATGCTACGTCTAAAGTAGTGTGCAATTTTCTCAAGGAAAATATCATCTCCCGATTTGGGGTTCCACTCAAAATTGTAACAGATAATGCAGCCTATTTCTCTTCACATGAAATTACTCAATTATACTTTTATTATGGAATTACCTTATCCCATACTTCAGATTATTTTCCACAGGGAAATGGCCAAGCAAAATTGAGCAATAAGAACCTAGTCACTATTATCAAGAAATTGGTAGATGACAATCAGAGAACTTGGCACAAAGCACTGTTTGATTCTTTATAGGCAGATAGGATTACACCCAAGAGGGCCATAGGCATGTCGTCGTTCCAACTTTTGTATGGCTTGAATGCGGAGATACCTATCACTCTAGAACTACCAGCGCTCAGGTTAGCCAAAGCAATCGAAGATTCAACCTTCAAAAATTTGATCGACAAAAAGATCATTTGTCTAACCGAATTGAATGAGTAGTGAACCATGGTGGTGGACCAGATTACGACACATCAGAATCAGGTGAAGAAACTTTTTGACAAAAGGGCTAAGGTTCATGATTTTCAAATCAGAGATCAAGTCTTGTTGTGAGACAAGAGGAGAGAATCAAAGGGAATGCATGGAAAATTTGACTCTTTATGGAGAGGTCCATTTACCATTCGACAACTCTGTGGTGAGAATAGCTTCTTGCTGGAGTATCAAGATGGAGCACCATTTTCACTACCCCACAGTGGGCAGCATCTGAAACATTTCAATCCTTGAAATTTAGATAGATCCACTTGTATATTTGTATAGTTTTTATGTTTAGTTTGTTTTCTTTCATTTTTTACGTGACTTCGTAGCATAATGGCTTGGATGAAGGCACTTAGAGACTGGTTTCTACTTCCATTGATCTATTTGATCAAAGAAAGTTCTCCAATAGGAGCCAGCTATTGTTTCCAAAATCAACTCAGTGCATTTTTTGAAACAACCCTCTGTGAAACTTGTCCATTTCACCTTTTTCTCTCTAAGTTCATTTTTTGAGACGAGTTTTTCTCATTCTTGTATTTGCTCAATTGACATCGTTCAAAGTTTATAACGTCTTTTTGTTACATTTTCCCCAAAATGTGAAAGTTGTTATGGTCTCGATGCGACCAAGGGATAAATTTTCCTTTTTCCCAGTGGCAACATGATAATTCAACTGGACCCCAAATTTATCGATAAAGTCTTCATGTGCCCTCTTGCTATCGAAGTGCTAAAAATCAACTTTGTTAAAATACAGGAAGAGTACGACAAAGATCTTGAGAGGGCAAAAAGGTGATGAATAACAGATGGCTCAAGACTCCCAGAGCCAACTTGTCTAGATGGCCGCGGAATTTTTTGAGAAGTGATTTCATAGAAGAAGTTGGTGACTTAATTACTCTTCTCAACAAAGTACGAGGTATACCATCTTCTTCCCAATGCCATGAATGGATGTATCCCTTTATCAAAATAATTCTACAAGGGAAATAAGTCATCTTCTGGGGTGAGTAGATCAACAACACTCTTTATGAGTAGTTGACAAAAGTGTCTACTACTTTGAAGTTCTATATGACTTCATACTTAATGTACATTACAGCCTTCATGCAAACCTTTTCAGGTTTGACAACAGAAGGAGACAAAAAAACCACTCTGGTTTATTCATATTACCCTCAGCTAACACTAAAAGGATCAATCTGTCACTTTAAGAGGGTAAATGATGCCTTCTTCGTAGTATTTTTGTGTCTTTTTGATCCTCATCTAAAATAAAAAAGAGTATCAGATGAAGCCTGGATGGTCGTCAACAATTTTGGTTGCATGTTTTTACAATTCCCCTCATTTTGCTATCTACGGGTTGGCTTTTTCCAAGGTTATTCCTATATGCTCCCCAAATTTTCATCTGACAAATTAGTCCTAATGGAGTTGTGTAGGCAAATTATTGTCATACACGCTAAGCAAATGGAACTTAGAAGTCAGGTTTCAAGTTTCCAATAGAAATTGGTAGATACTTAGTTTTGACCACCGCTAAAGTAAGGGTAATGGAGATAGAAATGCAACTGGTCACCATGAAGCAGTTTAAGAGAAGGCCCAATTTTGACTACAAGAGTGTCAAGGATATGATCCAAAGAAAGACTCAGTTTCATGAGCCCATAATTGAGGACATCTAGGTAGACTTGAGAATAGTAAAAGAGATCAGAAGAATGGACTACAGTAGGCTGACTCTAGAGCAGATTAAATATCTAGGGCTTGCAGATATTCCCCCTAGTCTGGTTGATGATAAGAACATAATTAACAACAGATACTTGGCTGAAAAAGTTGCTAATTTTCCTCTTCCTCCAATTTAGTGGTCCCAAAAATAATTAAATTCTTTAAGAAAGAGATTCGAACCAAAATTGACTAACACCAATGACTGGCTAGCGGCCAAAGGAATCACATTGAAGAAATTCATCATAGAATCAGAGGCTGAATTCTAGGAAGAAACAAAGAAGATAGCAGAAAACAAAACTAAGAATAAAGGTGACGTTCCTTCTCCATCTAGGCCTCACAAGCCTAGAATCATTTTTGTGTCTAAGAAATCGAAGGTTGCTGAGAAGGAGCCAGAATCAACAGCTATGGGGGTTGGAGAACAAAGCACTCAAGAGTAGGCAATGGAATAGATGGAGATAGATGACAGGCTTACAAAGTAATAGAAAACTGAGACTCTATCTCCCTAGGAAGGGACACAACCACTTGCAAGGGTTTCTTCTTCGCCACCTTAATCCCTTGTGGCATCTCCTTCACCTCTTTCTCCCATCAATGTTCCTTCTTCTGGAGCTACCTCTCCTTCTGGATTTATGTTTGGCAATCCTCAAGGTGCTTTTGGAGACGTCCTTTGCTACTCAAGTTCTATCCCTAGTCTCTCATCTCCTTCTTTCAATATTGGAGAAAGTTCTGCCATTGACCAGCCAGCAGATGATACAGTTTCACCTACGCCCGCTGTTCCCATTAGTAGTGTAAACGTTACCCTAGTAACACTAACTTTAGGGACTGTTGCCATAGTAAGTACTTCTACTCTCCCTCCTTGGTTATCAATTTTCACGCCCAAGAGGAAGAAGCAAGCCATCTCTGTAGATACTTTGATTTTGGCAAAATAGTGTCAATGAAAGGTAAGACCCCTAAGAAACTAAGGATCTTTTCAAAAATGGTTGAAAAAAAGGGGCACAAATTTTTGGAGATAGCCAAACCTCCACAAGATGCAACCCTAGAGGATTTTGACATGAGAAACTACTCCATTTCTCGTGTTGAGTTGGGAAAAGTCACTCACGAGGGTGCAAAGAGTGACCTACAGTCATCAATGGATATCATCGTCCAGAAATTTGATAGGGAAAAGGAGATGAAATATTATTATAAGGCAAAGGTAGAACAATTGAACGTGGTAGTTAGGAAATTCACTCTTGCTCCTGAAGCAGCGACCCCAGAAGCCTTTTCCATCGATGATCCTGTTATCCAGAAAGTAGAGAAAACCTACATGAAAGGGATAGTGCTTGAAGATTATATATAAAAGATGCATAATCAAATAATTTCCTTGCTTACAGAGGTTGCTGAGAAGACAGAGAAGATGAAGAAAATGAGGATAGATTTAGAAGACCTTGTCTCTCTTATTTCTCAAGATATTGATAGTATAAATAAATATCTTAGCAAGTGGGTAGCGATGAAGGATTTGAAGAAATGCACCTTGGTATCAATCAACATCATTGCCAACAAAGATTCTTATGTTGAAATCAAAGAATCATTGATATACGTAATCTAGGTGTCTAAAGAGCTGATTGAAGATCTCAGGTCTTCCAAGGACGCTAGTGAGAAAAGTGACACTGGCTTGTTGAACAGACTAGAGGAATTGCCTTGCGATCTCACCTCTAGAGATAATCAATTTATTTCAATAGAAGAGATGATTCAAGAATTCAAAGGCATGATCCAAAAGTATTTTGAAGAGAAAGTGTTTTCCTTGACTTCCATGGATAACATCTTAGATACTCAGTTAACTCTGGATAATCTAAGAACCAGGATAAATAGTCATGCCAAAGCCATCATAGCATTGAAAGACACTACCATCAGAGCCAAAGTGATCTTCAAAAATACATTTGTGCCAGACAGTATAGGAATTCAGGTGTCTATCACCATGTATGATGCTCATCTGAAGAATTTCGGCGGCAAGAATTGAATCTTTCTTCTATTCTCTCTTCTTCTTTTTCTCATGTACTTTTGTCATGTAAAAGTACATGCACTTTTGTAATATGTAATTACATTTAAAAAATCAAAAAAATATCCCAAAGTCAACGATGACTCATCTTTGACTAGATATTTTAATATTTTAATCTTTTCCAATTTTGAAGGTTTCTCCTTATATATAGAGGGAACCTCTTTTGTGAAACAGCTCTGGATAATTGAGATCAAAAACTCTGCCGAAATTGAGACACTTCTTGAGACTTTGTGCTCAATTTGTAAATCATATTTTATCGAATGAATGAGAAACAGGTTTATTTCAGACTTTGTGTTGGAGTAATTTGTGTTACTTAGGAAATAGTTCTTATGTTCTCTTTCCTAATAATCTCTCATTTGTTAGATTTAATAAGCAAAGTGTGTGTATTGAAATTATCTAAAGACATTTCTAAAGGATAAAAGAAAGACTTTGAGCTGCTTTTATCTTGGTAACCCTTTTATTCATTGTAGTTTTAGGCAAAGACTTTGGGCTTTGTTTCACTCTACTGTTACGTGTGTTCTGAATCAGTGAAGGAGGCAACAAAAGACTTTGTGCTTTCATAGGTTTTCTTTTGGACCTTGTTACTACTTCAGGAGATTTTTTGCTCTGCGCTGGATACCATTCCTGAAAGAAGAGGAATGCTTTCAGCCATCGATCGGGACTTCTCTCTTTTATTCTTTGGACATCCTCTCTGAAAAAAAGAGATGGATGGTGTTATACTACCCTGAGTATTATTTTTTGCTTACTTATATATATCTATATAGCATATTAGCAGTTCATAGGGAACCTCTCCTTAATGAGAGGAGAGATTCATCTCATTAAGATGTGGTAAACCTACACTTTTTGTGGCATAAATCTCCTTATACTGTGGTTGATATACCCATTTTGTCATCAGTTAGTTGACAACAAAATATTCACCCATCAGTAACAACACTTAGAGAAAACAAAAGACAACCTAAAAGAAAGTAAACTATGTATATCTAACCAAATATGCTCTTCTCCCTCCTGGATCAAAGGAAAAAATTCTTAAGTCTCCTTCATGGCATGAAAAATTATGGTGCCATACAAGTCGCTGAATGGAATGGAAGCTTGGTGACTTGCCCTTCTTTCCTACCACCTTGACTAGATTCTATTCGAGTAGATTAGGGTCAAACATGTCTCTAACATCTATGTATTCACTTTGCCTTTTGAAACTTGATTCATGTTGGCCCCTCATGCTGGTGTATTTCATCAAGAAATCAATGGTTGTTAGCTCATCACCATAAGCCTCATTTAGCTCATATCCCCCTTGACATGAACCATGTACTGACTTGTTCCCTTCAACTTCATTAAGGAGCCTGTCAAACTGATCCTCTGCTTCATTATGGTCTTCTTGAAGAAGGGTGACCAATGTGGTGTCTGAAATAGATCACAAACTACTTGTTCATCCTAAAAAACATCACCTTCTTTCTTGAGGCTCCCTTCTTCAAGGATTATATCAAAGTGAATAGGCCTCTCTTTTTATTTCTAAAAAATAAGAGTCTCATGCTGATATTCCTCATCATCCATTATTGACAAATAATGTTTGTTAACCTCATCTTCATATTGCTGGAAGATTTGCATGTATGCATGACCTATGTCTTCTCCATATTTGATGATGTATTCAAAAGGGGCTTCTATGATGATCTCCTCTCCATTGTCACTTGAGAGGGCCTCTTGATCAGCCACAAGCTGGATCCTCTCATCTTCAATTGCCTTTTCCAAAACAGGTTCCTCCTTGAGAAGGAATGAAGTGGAGGTAGATGGTTAAACTCATGTGGAAGAGGAGGTAAACCTCAAGCCAGAATTGAATGATTCTCTTCCTTCCATATTTCTAGAACTTCATCCACATCAGATGTGGCTTGATAGCTCTCTAGAAGGGGTGTAGATGGGATATGTCTAGACATAGGATCTTCTAGTTAGTCTAAACCATCCATCACATCTTGGCTAAGGGACTTCATTCTAAACTCCAAATTTTCAATTTGCTTGGCTATATTCTCTTGGAATATCCTTTCTTGGAGATTACATGCATCATTATGATGAGTAGGAGCAACTTCATCTTCTTCAAGGTTTTGGGAAAAACCTTTGTCTTCCTCTTTCCTATCCCATGATTCCACCATTTCTTTCCAACTCATGACCTTGGGATTGGAACTGTTCTCTTGAGAACATGCAGCAACTTCATATTTTCCAAGGCCCTAAACTGGTTCATGATATGTCCTCCTCCAACTTGGAATCTTGGCATCATGCTGAAATACTTGAGGAGGTTGAGGAAGACCAGGAAGGATCTGCTCATGCACAGGAAGAGTTTCTTGAAGAGAGATGTGTTACTTTCCAAGATACGTAGGATGATTTCCTTCAAATGAGGAATCACAATCTAAAGAATTGAGAAGGCTAGTTTCTATGGGATGCTGCTCTTATGATCTTTGTGCTAAAAATCTAGACGTAAAGGATTAAGAGAAAGAGTATATAATACATCAAATGGGCTAGAAAATTGGCTCATCTTATTTTGGTGAGTAAGATCTATTTGATAGAAAGAATTTTGTGTACAAGAGGGGTTTTCCTTTTGAATAGGAGGAGGTTGCTTTAGGATGGGGAAAAGAAAGCAAGGTTGATTGCCTTGAAGGGATGAACTCCTCCATCTTTCTATTTCCTCCTTCATGAACTGCAAGGCCTGAGCTTGCCTAAACAAGCACTCCTCTTTGTATGTAAGCTCTTGCTGATATCTATTATGCTTATCCAAACTGTCTATCTCCATCATTTGCTTCTCAAACTATAGCATTATTTCCCTCACACTCATAGATTGACTAAGTGAAGGGCAACTAAGAGATCTGCTTGAGGTGATTCCATGAAAAACTTGAGCTTGATCAAAACTATATGAAGGAACACAAGGCCCATGCTACTCAGCAATAGGATTATACATACCAAAACATGATTTATTGATGGCACCAGGACTACTTAACTAGTTTATTCAACTTAGAGTCATCATTGGTGTTGATTAAAATGCCTCTAAAGGATGATTGGTTGAAGAAAACACCAAAAATCCTTCAACTCCTTGGAAAACTATCCCATCAGGTGTGCCAAAAATTGTTGACATAGTGGCTTGCACCCTCTGAATGGAAGCTTAGCTCTCTTCATCCATGTGACACAATGGATACATCCCTCTTATTGTGGGTGGAAAATGTGAGGGATGAATCTCTAGATTAGGGGCTAGCTCCCCTTGATACACCTTGAGGCCTTGGATTTATTACTAATAATTATGTTGGGGGGGGGGTGAAAAGGGAGAGAAAATACTAAAAATGGGACCTAAACTAAAAGGTGATGCACCAAAACAACTGGTCTAATCAGCTTTGGCATATATTTGAACCATGGATAGTAAGCATACACTTCATTCAGGGGAGAAAAACTTCCTTGCATCAGTATTTTAGTAGGGGGTCCTATGAAGATATAGGGAGGAAGAAACTAGCACAAGAGGTGTTTTAAACACACTGTTGGGCAGCCCATTCACTTGCCTATACTTCTTTAGACACTTCCTGTGACCTACAAGAGAATAAAATCACTATGTACTAGATATGATGGAATAAACTTATGAAAGCATGAAAAGAAAATGAATTAACACAAGATAAAACCATAGACATATGCAAAAGTACAAGCTCAAATATAGGTAAAATGTTATTTATGATTTTAGGGCTTCACCATACACACAGAGATATTTTTTATCAAATGAGAAGTTACAAATATATAGAGAACTAGAAACAAGATAGCTGACAAATTAAGGAATGGAAATCCATGTTGAGTTAAACACTTTTGTAGAGATCAAAAGGCCATGATGATATCACTTTCTTCGAACTGCCTATGGGAGACATGTTGTAGGTTGTCCAAACCACCGTCCTTGTTGTCTTGGGCCTAGAAAAGCATGGGATACTCCTTCTAGTAACTGACAAAGCCATCCCCAAGTTATTGTGGCTGGACCATGCTCTCTTAAATGTTGGGTGCAACTAGTTGTGCATTAATGGTTTTGCATGAAAAAATTGGGCTATGACTCTCTATAGTTCAAAAACCAATATATTTTATTAGTTTTTAGTAGATATATTCTACCTAAATGTATTAACTCCCTTGGCTGAGTTATTTATGCCACTTGTCTTGGTCTGAGTGGTCTCTGCTTCTACCTTTTGACTTCATCAATTGATAGAATTGTTCTCCATTTTTGTCCTTTTCTACTCTTTACTTTGCTCATATTTTGTCCTTTTATTTTGATTTATCTTTTGATTTTACCTTTTCTTTGATTTCTCTTTACAAGTCTTTTCTATAGGTGGCCTTTTCTTCAACATGTCCTTCGAACAAAATGTCCAAAGGAATTCTTCTTGGCTTTGTTCTTTGCCTTCTTGGCTTGCTTCTTTGCATTGTTGGCCTTTGGGGTTTCTGTGACCATTGAATTTCTTTGGACAAAATGTATGAAGGAATTCGACCTTAGCTCACCTTCTTTAGTCCTTGGTCTTTATTTTGTCTCTTTTGTCTCTACTTCTCTCTGTCTTTGCTCACTCTTTGCTTATGTCTTGTGGGTCTTTTCTTTTGGGCATCAGCTTTTTGAAACATTGATTTCCTTCAGAAAAAATGTCCAAAGGAAATCATCCTTTGGATCTTCCTTTGCCTTCATTTCTTTTCAATGCTTCAAGCTTCAACCTTTTGCTTTCAGTGGGCTTTTATTTGAAGGAAATTCTCTCTTGGCTTGTTTCCCTTTCCCAAAGTGCAAGTTCCCTTCAGACCTTTGCAATTTGTCTCTTTATTCAACCGGTTGCCCTTTGTAAGGGTTTATTTAATCCAAAAGTGCCATTCGGGCTATCTAAAATGGTCTTCATCTTTCCCAAGGTGCCCTTTACAAGGACACTTTGAGTCCAAAGTTGCATTTTAGAAGAATTGTAAGGGTCATGTACACCGCCTAAGTGCCCTCTAAAAGGGCAAATACCCTTCGAGAATTTTACAATGACCCTTCAAAAAATTGAATAAGTCCTCTTTCTTTTCCCAAGTGCCCTATGGAAAGACACTTACCCTTTGAACTTTTTCCAAACATCCTTCAAGCCATCAAAATTCCCTTTGAAGGAAATTCATTGCCTTTTACGAACTGCTTAGACCATTTTGGGTTCTTTAATCGCTTCTACTTATAAAATTAGACAAGTAATGCACTTGAAAAAACTCGATTTGCACTAGATAGACCATTTCAGACTTCCCAAGAGATTTTACTTTGGGTTTTACATCAACTTCAGTTGATAAGGCAAATAAGTAAAGACACATGGAAAACTGATTTGGTTTGTCAAGACCAAATTGGGTTTATCACTACTGTAGGTGAAGTAATTGCTCTTGACAAACTTGAAATACACTTGGCAAAGCAAAATGAGGGAAATGCCTGGCTTTTTCATGAGAAAAGTCTGGCAAAGAACATTTTGCACAAGGTAGTAGAGGGATGATCTAGCCAAAACATGGATTGGATGACTTTTTCAAAGAAAAAGGAGGGGACGCCCAAAGAAAAAGCAGGACCAAAAATTGGTCAACACTCATTTCATTAAATCTAGTTGTTGGTTGTCAAACATCTTGTTGTTGGATTGAGAATTATGATTGTATGGATGGACAAAACCTTGCAAAAGAATTTATATATACTATTGTACATATACATGATGTACATTGAATTAAGGACATTGATGATCCTGTAGGGTATTTGTTAAGAGTTGTGGTTCATTGGAATCATTGTAATGTTGTGAATGGAACTTAGTAAGATACAACCAAGTCTAAATGAGCTTGATTTAATTACAAGCTCTGTGCATGAATTAATTTGTTTATTAGTGTGATAGAAATTTAATTTTTGGTTTGTATGTTTTCTTGATTTCATTGTGAAGATCTCAAAAATCATTAATAAAAATTCTAAGTATGTAAGGTTTTTGGTAATTATAATCTGTTGATAGCTAAATTACTTCTTGAGTCAGTATGAAGTTAAGATTTTATTATGGCTGTAGAAATTGATTTATTTATCTTTGTATGGTGATAGAAATTGATTTAATTATCTTGCACAACTATAGCAATTGATTTTATTATTTTATTATGGCTATAACAATTGATTTATTTATTTTATATGGATGTAGCCTTTGATTTAATTATCTTTTGTACAATTGTACAAGTGTTAAATGCAAAAGGTGAAAACCCCTCTGATAAACATGTATAAGTATTAAATGGGATCCTAATAGCATTGAATGCCATTAAAGGAAAGCTAGACAATCAGGGACTCAAGCTAAAAACTGTTGAGGGAAATCCTCATGAATATCATCCCCATTTTGAAATAAAACCCATTGAGGAGAAAACACTCCAAGAAGTATCATTGAGAGTGGTAGACCCTATCATAAAGTGACTCAAAAATATTCCACCACCTATATTCACAGGTGATGAATCTAGAGATGAGGATGATGCATGGCTTGTAAAGCTTCAAAAATGCATAAATATGCACAATAAGTCTTTGAATATGAAGGCAAAAGTGGTAATTTATTAGTTAAATTGGCTTGCTACCCTATGGTGGAACCACCTGTGTGGTTTGGAAGGGTATTGACCTATGACCCTTACCTGATCCACTTTCAAAATCTAGTTATGGAAGAGGTATTTAAGTGTAAATTATAAAGAGTAGAAAGTAATAGACTTTTAGCTACTGAAACAAGAAAATATGACTATTTCAGAATATGAAAACAAGTTTTTAAACTTGTGTCATATCAAGTACATGCATGATGAAGAAACAAAGGTGGGAAAATTTAAAATGGGGATGCGAGAAGTATTGATGCATTACATTAATATGACCAATCCTAAGACATTGGTATTTGTTATAGAATTTTCTCATAGGGTAGAAGAAAAAGAAAAGTCTCAACAAAAAATGAGATAAAAATTCAAGTTGAGCAGGTAGTAAAATAAAACCAAAAATCTATCTCTTGCACCTAAAAAATTCAAAAGATCATATCAGAACTACAAGTTCCAAGGAAATAATAAAGGATATAGCCAATTTTAGGGGGAAAAAAGAGTTTTAAACCTCTAAACACTATAAAATTAGGGTCTTTCAAGAAGGAACAAATAGCCAATGTGGGCCAGCCATAAAGGATAATACTATTCCTGTAACCCCACAAAGAATAATAATGTGTTCAGAGTGTGGTGATGATCAATTTTACAAGGACTGCCCAAGACTGAAATTTGGACATCCAACTAAGCATCAACTATATGCAGTAGTGGAAAATCACAATGTTGACTTCCAAGCTACCCTGATTGAGATAAGAGGTATTTTATCTGGTCATCGTGTGATTATTTTAATTGATTCTATTGTAATAGATTTCTTTATTACATCTATTATATCAAATTATTGCAAGCAAAAACCTATTCATTTAAGATAAAGTTGGGAAGTTAAGTTCAGTCCCAAAAAAAGGGTGCCTATCTAAGAGTGCTTGGAGAAAACTAAACATGATATTGGTGTTTTCATAACAAAGGTAAACCTATTTTTATCCCCTTTAGGGTCTTATTATGTGATATTGGGCATATATTGGTTTCAACAACACCATACAATTCTTGATCATTTTAGAAAAAGATTGCAATGCACTAATGAGCATGGGAAGCTCACAGAAATTTAAGGCCTACAAGGGTCAAAACCATGAAAGTTAATTTTAGCTCTAAATATGAAAAAGATTGTAATAAAATGTTGCAAGCTTTATGTAGTCCAATTGTAGGAAATAACCCTAGAAAACGAGAAAATCTACCAATATTTTCCTATTGTAATAGAATTTATGATGTTTTTCGTAAAAAAAATTCTTGGTTTACCCCCTAAACATGAATTTGACTTCTCCATTGACCTTATTCCAGGGGCTTCCCCTATGTAAAAATATCTTTATAGGATGAATGTGGCATATTTATATGAGTTTAAGGTTGAATTACAAGAACTTTTGGACAGTGGAAGTATCAGATCTAGTGTGTTGTCCTGGGGTGCACCAATAGTATTCATAAGAAAGAAAGATGGCACCTTAATGCTATGCATTGATTACTAAATGATCAATAAGGTGATGATAAAAAATTAGTATCTATTTCCCTAGATTAATGATTTATTCGATCAAATGAAGGTGTAGCAATATTTTCTAAAATTGATACTAGATCCGACTATCATCAATTAAGGATCAAAGAGGAAGACATTCATAAAACTAAATTCCAAACTAGACATGGTCATTATGAGTTAATTTTTTTACCTTTTAGCCTAATAAACACACCAAATGCATTTATGAATATAATGAATAGCGTGTTCATAGATTTCTTAAATAATTTTTTTTTAGTGTTTCTTGATGACATTCTTGTCTATTCCAAGATTGTAGTTGAGCATGAGCAACACCTAAGATTGGTTCTGCAAAGGCTAAGACAACACAAGTTGTATGGAAAGTTGTAAAACTATGTCTTTTATCAAACTAAAATTCATTATTTAGGGTACATAATCTCTAAGGAAGGTATTTCAGTGGACCCATCCAAAATTCATGCCATTTGAGAGTGGCTTGCTCCTTCTAATGTGTATAAAGTGCACACTTTTATTGGCTTGGATGGGTATTATCGATGGTTTGTTAAAAAATTATCTCTCATAGCCAACCCCCATTACATACTTTCAATGAAAAGGCAAGATTTTTTATGGACATCTCAGTGTGAAGGAGCCTTCAATAGGCTTAGTGGGTTATGGACTATAACACCTATTTTGATCATACCTAATCCTAGTGGAAAATTTGAAGTGTGGACTAATGCCTCTAAAGAAGGATTTGGTGGCATATTGATCCAAGACAGGAAGGTAGTACCCTATGATTCACACAAGTTGAAGGAAGCCAAAAATAACTATTATATGCATGACTTAGAAATTTTTGCCATAGTACACACAATTAAACAATAGAAACATCTCTTGCTAGGTAAACCTTTTAAGCTGAAATTGGATCACCGCAGTTTAGAACATCTATTTTGACAAGATGATTTAAATGCCCACTAATGCATGTGGTTGGAATTTATTAGCAATTTCAGCATGGGCATATCATATGTGAGAGGCAAGTAAAATCAAGTGGTTGATGCACTTAGTAGGTATGTCTACCTTGTTGCCTTGTCAGTACTACAAGGAAATTTTAGATATGTTGTATTAAAATAGCAATGTGAGGATGAATATTGTGGTAAAATAAGTAAATAATTGGTTGTTGAACCCATAACAAAGGCATTCTTTAAATTTTATAATGAATCAAATGGCCTTATAAGGCATAAAGGTAGAATTTGTGTACCTAAAATAGGTAATCTACATAATGTTGTGTGGAATGAAGTGCATAAAACACCCCATTTTTCCCATCTAAGTGTCATGAAGATGACACATGCGCTGAAAAGGCACTATTTTTGGCGTGGCTTAAGGCTAGACATTACCAATTTTATGGCAAAATATATAGATTAGTAGTGTGTAAAGGCTAAACACTACCACCTGGAAGGTTTATTATACCTGCATGATATACCTAAGGATAAATGGACGTAGTCTCATTATATTTTATTGTAGGGCTACCCAAATACTATAGCAGGCATGACACCATTTTGATGGTGATTGACAATGCAACCAAATTTGGCCATTTCATAGATGATATCTTAACAGATGATGCTTCTATTTTTTGCAGTAGTTTGTTAAAGAAGTGGTATAATTGTATGGCATAACACAGTAATTATTTTAGATCAGGATAAATTATTCAAATCAAGGTTTTGGTAAACCTTGACTACAACATTTGGCACTCCACTAAATTTTAGCTCATCATATCATCCATAAATGATTGGTCAGATTGAGCAACTAAACCAAATAGTTGAGGACATGTTGCATATGTATGTTATCGACCAATAGTCTAAGTAGGAGGAATACCTCCATTTGGTAGAGTTTGCTTACAACAACTCATACCATTCAGTTCTAAAAATGGATCTTTTCAAAGCTTTGGATGGGTGAAAATGCCAAATACCATTCAAATGGGATGGTTTGGACAATAGGGTCATTGTTGGGCTTGAAAGTTTATAGGAATACAATAAGCTGATGGATGTAATATGCTAAAATTTGAAAGTTATCTCTGATTGGAAAAAGAGCTATATAGATCAAAAGAGAACACTATGTGAGTTTGGTGTTGGTGACAAGGTATTTCTATGAGTAAGACCATAAAAAAGTTTGATTAAGTTTGGTAAAACCTCTAAGTTATCCCCACATTTTGTTGGACCATTCGACATTATGGATAAGATTAGTTAGGTTACCTATCAAATAGCTTTACCACCTTCTCTGTCAAAGATCCATGATGTATTTCACATTGCATTATTAAGGAAATTTGTACTTGATTTATCTCATGTGTTGGATTAGAAACACCTATAGGTTTAAAAAGAGAAAAAGATGTAGTTGGATCTAGTGAAAATCTTGGGTCATCACAACATTAAATTAAGAAATAAAGAAGTTCAATGAGTCCTAGTACAATGAGACCCATTGAGTGAAATAAATGTCACATGGGAAGATATGTAGCTATTCAAACAACACTATCCATGCCTATTTTTATTTGTCATTGGGATGAATCCTCATTAAGAGGAGGAGGATGTTATAACCTACTATTTGACTCTTTTGATAGGCATTATTAGATGTATTAACAAAATTTTAAGTACTTGTCATCTAATTTTTACTTATAGATATTGATTTGATGTTATAATGTAATAACATACTTTGATCATGCATATTGATGATGCTATCAGTATAGTTTTACATTGTGATGCTTATTTTAGTTTAATTTTACATGTATATATGTTTTCAATCAGAGCATATACTATTGATGTCACATTTTATGGCTGTAGGAATCACAAGTACATGAGCTAAACTAGTGGTGGATTTTAGTAGTCGAGGTAATAACAGTGGGGGTAATGAGTAATTGGGTAACACTAGAACTAGATAAGAGATATAATGATAACGAACCATCTAATATTTTAAGTAGTTTTAGCATGCATGATGTCTCTCTTTTTATCTTGATTTATTTGTTTGAGCTTGATTGATCTTATTATCTTTTTATTTTGCTTGATTGAGGTCATGTTTGCATTTTAGTTTTTACTTCTTTAATTGGTGTCTCATGTGTGTCAGCTTAGTGATAAGATGTCTTATTGTCTCAACTATCAATTTTTTGTATTCCAACTGCTAAGGGTTCAACTTCTTTAAATATATTATTGAGCCTATTAACTAATTGCCCACCTTGGATCATATGGTGATTAAATTTGTTCAATCTTGGTCTTTTTATCTTAATTTTATTACCTAGAGGTCTCGAGCAAGTTAATGTCTTGCATTTTAATGGCTCATGACTCCATAATGGTCTTGATTTAGTTCTCCGTGGGAAAAAATAACCCATGCATAATATATTTTTTTGGTTAGTCCATGATGATAAAAAATGAGGTTGTGGACTTTGGCCATGCATTATAGCTATAAGTAAAATTTAAATTTTTTAATGATTATGGAAAAAGTGGCATGGGATTGACTTTTTAATCTAAAAATGGATAATTGAGTGTTTTTGTCTTGGGAGGATAGTAATCGATTGTTTTTTTTTGAATTAATATCTTTTCATTGAGTTGGTTAATGGAGAAAGCCTAGAAGGGAAAATGGCAGTCATCGAGAGTAAAGGAGGCTTGGAAATCAACCCACAGGCTTTAATGGCTTGGGAAAATTCATGCCTAGGCAGAGGGGAAGTAAAAAAGCCGAGCCATGGTAGAAATGGGCACAATTGGGAAAGATTTTTGGGGGAAACAAAGGGTAATCAAGGAGAATTTTAATTTTCTTCTTCATAGGGCAAATTTGTGCCAAGTAAGTGCTTCATTTTAAAATTCTTGCTGAATTTTTGATTTTCTGACTGTGTAAATCAAGTTGCTTCCATATACCAGTTTACTATTTATAAAAAAAATACACTTACAATTTTAAGAGGAAGTTGTGAGACTTCCTCATGAACCTATAAGGTTCCCAAAATTAGATAAAAACTCTCAAAATTCTTTTATCCTGATTTAAAATCAATTTAATGTTGAAGGGTTTCTTACTTGACCATTGGGTTAGATTCATACCTGGTGTATGGGTTTTAAATTTTTTCTTTCTCTTATAATCCATTGAGTATAAATTATTAAACCCTAACTATTTTTTTTTGGGTTTCTTTAAAATGGCAAATTGGGTATTCCTTTTCTCTTTATTCATTTTACGGCTATTAATTTTTTATTGTGTCTTGTTTTATTTACCCTAGGTATAGTGAAATTTGAACCTATTGGTCCTTATTTGCATTTTGTGTAAATATGGAACCATGGCTAAGCATATACTTTCTTATCCTTGGCTTATTTTGCCTAGGTTTTGGTGCATTGTAAAGTTTTGGTGTTAATGGGTTGTTTTCCTTGATTTACCTCTTCTATCTTGCTATCTTGGATTGAAAACTTGACTGAGCTTGTTTACTTTGATCATAGTTAAAAGTTACAGACCTAGGTGCTTTATTTTTATGTGTGATACTTGATAATTTAGTAGGATTTCTTATGTAAATGCAACTTTCATCTTTTTTTTTGTAGTGTTGTTATCTCCTTTTGGGGCATGGTGTAAAGTACTACTTTTTTGATGTTGTTGTGTAACTGATGTAAATTGCTTAATGATGGCTAAAAATTTATTACTCACACCTTTAACCTAATGTTTGAATGCCTAACTACACCACCCATATGATGGTTGGAGTGGTGAGGGCCACTGATTGGGGGGCTCATAAGATGGGTTAGGTAGGTGTGTGAATCATTTGGTGGTTGCTTTTCAATATGGAGTTGCATGGTTTTTTGGTGTTATTTTTTCTTGGTTACATTAATCAAATGATTTGCCTATAACATGTTTAGAAGTTACTCTTTCTATTTATTTTTCCTATAACATTCTCTTGAATTGTATAAATTATTCAAGTTTAATATACCTTATAAAATTATGACAATGGAAATGTATGGATGTGAATTGAGAATTCTTATTTGCTATGTTAAAGTTACTTTCATCTCATTATTATCTCACTGTAGATCACTACAACTTGCAATGGTAGCATAAATAGCATTCTTATGTTTGATAGTGTTGGATAAGGAGACAAAAGAAAATGGTATGGTTTTTTGAAACACTCGGCTAGTTATAATTTTCACTAAGTTGTTATGCTATTTTTCTTATTCTAAGTATTTTATTGGTGAGCTTAACTCATAAGTGAATTATGTGGAATTAGATAATGTTTTTGTGGCATTATTGATTGACAATATTATTTCATTAAATCTAGTTGTTGGCTCTAAAATATCTTCTTGTTGTTGGCTTGAGAATTTTGGTTGCATGGATGGATAAAACCTTGCAAAAGAATTTATATGTATTGCTGTAAATATGCATAATGTACATTGAATTAAGGACATTACTGATCCTGTAGGGTATTTGGTAAGATTTGTGGTTCATTGGAATTATTTCAATGTTTTGAATAGATCTTAGTAAGATAAAGCCAAGTCTAAATAAGCTTGAGCTAATTTCAAGCTCAGTGTATGAATTGATTTGTTTATTGGTGTGCTAGAAATTTAATTTCTGGTTTGTATGTTTTCTTGATTTCATTATGAAGATCTCAAAAATCATTAATGAATATTTTGTGTATGCAAGGGAAGGTAATTTCAATTTGTTGATAGCTAAATTACTCCTGGACTCAGTATGAAGTTAAGATTTTATCATGGCTATAGCCATTGATTTATTTATCTTTGTATCGTGGTAGCAATTGATTTTATTATCTTGTACGACTGTAACAATTGATTTTATTATTTTACTATGGTTGTAGCAATTGATTTATTTATTTTATATGCGTAGCCATTGATTTTGTAATCTTTTGTATGGATGTACAAGTGTTTATTGATGTTAAATACATTGCCTTAGGTTTTGGCAAGTGATCCTATGGGGTAGATATAATGTAATGCTATTACATGAGTTTTTTGGTATGGATTTTGCATAATAGATTATTTTTAAATATTAATTAGAAGTGTAGCTATAGTAGTGAATTTTATTTTATTCCACTACAAGTGAAAACGAGTGTGTGCTATAAATTTAATGCATATTGAAACAAATGATTAGTACTTTCAGAATCTAAAAACAAATTGATCTATATTTAATTATTTCAATCAAGTTGTGTTAAAATATTGATGTTACAGTCATACATAATTATTCTAAGAGGGCGTGGCAAGTTAGAGTTGTAGGCATAAATGGTGTCATGTGTGTAGGATTTGAAAGCTTGACTTTATTTAAATTGGTCAAGACATTAGTATATAATGAAATCTCCATACCAAGATAATTTGGATACGAAATAGAAGCAACACATGGATTAAAGATAGATAATGATTCATTAGTCCTTCAGGATAATTAAATTATTTGGTTAAGTGTAATTAGTTTATTTTTGGAAACCATATAACAACTGGGAAATAGCATAAGGGTTAGGACCCTAGTTGATGACATGCAAGATGGTTATGATATTGGCATAAATGAACTAGTTCTTGCATATTTAATGACAAATGCATGATGGAGACTCACCCATGTGATGTCATATATCTTGTTATGAATATTTATGTGAATCAAATGTGAATAGAAACTTGTCCTTGGATAATGAAATCATATCCCAATTTATGCTTAGTGTAAGGTGAAAAATAAAATAAAAATAAGCATAGCGTGATGATCCTTAAAAATATGAGATCTTGGTATAAAGATATGTATGGGATAGTACCATTGCATATTCCTTATATGTGTGAAGTTTAATAGAACAAGTATGTCTTTTGGAAGCATATATATTCTTATATATTGATGTAGGCATGCTTTGTCTTGGCTAACCTAATAATTGTAAAAAACATAATTTGCTTGTACAATGATTCTTTGGCATTATGATTCTTGAATTTAAATGCAATGTTGTATGTTTTGATTTTTAAATATTGAAATAATGTATGAAGGAAATTGGAAACCCTCTTTTATTCATTAACTTAACCTATAATAGTGTTCACATTACTTAATGACCGGGTACTTAATGCTCCTTCCAATTGTCTCAAGTGAGGCAAGAATTGTTGTACCTGAACTGATACAATGATTTACATAGGTGTGAGTTTCTTACAAAGGGTTAGGACATTTAAATGTTCCTATTGGGACAATGTCTGTGCCCATTCAATTCAGGGCTTATAGTTATGGATTATATAACTATACACCTTGAACTGCATATAATTCCTAGAGAAATAATATTCACCATAGAATATTCTAGGGGTAATAACCCTAATTAAGGGAATTGTACATGCATAATTTTGGTTATGGGTTGTGGGTGCATTATATAAATCCTAATAATGCATAGTGAACTTTATTCATAACTTCGCTTTGCGCTCCAAATGAAGTGACATTCACATTTTTTTGGGGTTATTTCGTCTAAATACTAATTTTTTTCATTTATTTCTAATGATAAGTCACAAAAATATGTTAAATAAATTGAAATAACCATTTCAAATAATTTGGACTTATTAGTATTCCAGTTTCAAAAAATATATAAAAACTAAATTTACATTATTTGAAAATTTCTAGTTCTAAATTCTCTCTGATGTAATACATTGGTAGTAAATTTACTTTATTATCATAATAATAGTCCAATTTATTTGGAATATATGAAAATTATTAATTGTCTAACATTTTCTTCAGTCTAGTTTGGGGGGCATAAGTCCAAATTATTTTAAATGTTCTTTTTGAGTCTTGTCCCCCTCATCCTAGCCCTATGACACAAAGTCAAGATTATTTAGTTAATTATAATTTATTTATTACATCAAGAGTGTTAAGACATCCAAAATGAATCATCCACCCTCCAATTATTTTCATAGTCTGCCTTGAGGCGATGGTAATTCACCAAGGATAGAAAATGGGGCCAAGTGCTTCTCCATTTTGTTGAGAGACCATATTATACTAATCCAAAAACCTATTTTGACTAAAAAATTTCAATTGTAAATCTTGAGGCAGGGTTTGAATATGGTCAAAAGGAATTAAATATAGAGGATTATTCATGAAAATTATCTCATGGAATGTTCACATTATCAAAGAATCTTATCAAAAACTCTCTATGCAATCTACTTGTAAGTGGCTTGGCACCTTTGATATTGTTTATCTGCAAAAAGTTAAATTTTTTGGATTTCTTAGAAAACCTTATTTAAAGTGTATTTGGTCAGATGCTATGTAGTACTCCACTTCTCATTAGGATGGGTGTGATAGTGCTAGCATATTATTTTCCTTAAGATCCCATCATTAATTGTTTCCTTTATGGAAGATATGATGCATCTTATCATTTGGGTCATGTTGGATATTGATGGCCATGCTTTTGGAATCATTAATGTCTACTCACCTAAGGATGACCCAAAAAAGAGAAACTATATGGTGTTGGTTGGAAGATAACTTACCTTCTTCCCATTGGATTATATGTGAAGGATTTAATATAGTTGAGACCCCTAAGGACAAAGAAAGTGATTTTCCAATGCGATGGTGCATTGGAGAGTGTGAAGCTTGAGTATATTTTTAAAACTTGTGTGGGTTGTTAAACCCACTCTTTTCACAGTGTTCTAATATCCAAAAGCCATGGTTTACATGGTTTAATTTTTATGTAGGTATTAATTGCATTATTAAAAGCCTAAGTTTTATTATGCTCCCTAAGAAACATGTGCTCATGTTGCATAGTGCCAATAGTAAATTTATCACCATTCACTAGTAGATTGTCCTTTCCAACCATAGTTGCATCATTTTTCAATTGGAGTGGGGAGGTGGCCTTTATAAAATCTCTTATACTCAATTGCTTTTTAACACATCAATCCTTTCTCATGAGGGTGCCATTTGACTCATCAATGGAGTGTGGAACTTTATGCCACATTTTCCTTATGTTGCTAGCTAGATTGAGTGGTAGAATAATATGGTCACTTGCACTGCCACATTTCTATGACACTATAGTAAGCAAGTGGTGAAGGTTAGAAAGTGGGTCGATAATGCCATGGCCAAAAAATTCTAAAGGGCCACACTACACCTCCATCATAACCCATTTAATATTCAATTACAAGCAATGGTTTTTTATCTTAAAAAATATCATAAGCTTGCATAGTAATGCACTACCAAAGGTGCTCAATCACATTAGCTCAAAATGGGAGAATGGGCCTTGAAATAATTTTTCAATTATTTAAGAGTTAAGTAAGTCAAAAAGAAGATTAAATTCATTAAATTTTCTCACCACTACCTCATAAAGATTCTACAAATTTATTTAGCATTTCTAGATCACTATAAATTTGTGTTTCAAGCCTAGGAAAATTCTCCAAAATGTGCTTAAGTTCCACTATAATGTATTGATGTTCCTTACAAGCTTAGCCCATGGGAGAAATGTCTTTGTGATGCACTACTTTATATCAAAGAACTCTATGTAGGAATGCAAAACATGACTAATGATAAAGCACTAGGAGTTGATGGGTTGCTTTGTGAATTTTACAAAGCCACATGGGATTTTTATTACCTAAAATTGCCTCAAGTTTACCATGAAGCTTTCCAAAAAAAATATTTATGGAAAATGATCAATCAAGACGATATTAAATTTATGCATGAACCTGGAGATTTTGAGCTCATAACTAGTTTGAGACCAGTTACCATGTTAAATGTCTCATAAAAAAAATTGCTAAAGCTCTAATTGTCCACCTATGACATGTCCTCCTTGCAATTGTTATACCAAAACAAACAAGTTTTCTTAAAATTCCCTACATCCTTAAAAATATCATTGTTGTGTGAGAAGGGATGGATTCATCTTGGCAGTGGACTTTGTTTCTTGATCTAAATTTTGAAAAATATTATGATCATATTGAATAACCTTTCATTCTAGACATGTTTGGGAATTTTCTTTTCTCTTCATTTTGAAAACCTTCTCTATTGTAATGACTTGCTTAACCATTAATTGATGCTTGTCATATAATTTTTGGAAGCATGTAATAAAAAATATATGGCTCTATTGGTGCCATTGATCCAAATTGTCACAATTATTTAATACTCTATCAGACAAGCTTTCCCATTAGCTATTGTGTTGTATGTTTTAGTTTATTTATTTTTATTATCTTCTATTTGACAAAGCTTGTTAGGTTGTGAAGCTAAAAGCTTCAACTTGTTGCAGACAAAGAAAAGGAGGTTGCTGAAGACCCAGAAGCACCGACGTCGGCAGCATGACCGACGTCGATCGTGACCAGAGCATAAGGCCACCAGCGATGGCAGGAAGTCAACCGACATCGGCAGAACTAGGCAAGCAGGGACCGGCGTCGGTCGCCTGTGTGTTCTAGAATTGCTCATTGCATGAACAGTTAGTTTAGTGAACAGAGTGTTTGCATGCAAAGGCTATTTCGAGCCTTGAGCTGCATGGATAATTATAGTAAACTAAGAGTCTAAGTTATTGTTCAAGTCTAGGATCTATTTATAGACCCATTGGCATGTATTGTAAAGTTGTAGCTAGAGAGTAAGAGAGTAAATAAGCTCCTTTTGAGAGAGGAGAGCAATGGTGTGTTCTTCCTAGTGCCACAGTACCAAGGTGGGTGTTGGTTTGGAGAATCAGAAGGGTTCTTCATATTTGTATGATCTTAGTCAGCAGGTTAGCATGGCTTCTTTTGGAGATCTACAATGGTGAGTAAGGTCTAGTGATTTGCAGGTAGCAACAGAGAGCAAGAGATCTACTTGGAGTACAGTTGTGTACTTGGTGTACTGGTAGCGTGTTACTGACTGGTTGGAGAGGTGAACATCAATTCTGTATTGGAGTTGATTGTTGGGACCGAGAGAGAGAGGGAAGAAGGTCTTGAGGTGTGGCGAGCCTTTGAGGTGGAAGAAGAAGTGGCATCTTCTTTATTGTATATTCTTCTGAGTGATTATTAATATAATTGTGTATTGTCTCTCATATTCCTGTGTTGTTTCATATTTCTAGTTACTTATTGATTCTAGTTAAATTCCATGTTTAGTTGCTAATACAAGAAGTAATCATATGTGCTCTATTGGTGGAGCAAGATCCTGACAAGTGGTATTAAAGCCAAGTTGTAGGTTCAAGAGTTGATACCATCAAGTGGTATCAGAGCTTTTGGTTGGGTTGACTAACAGGTGGTTCAGATTTGGTAGTGTTTTTTATTATAGGTCACTCGCAGGGGTTTCAGATTGAGTGGGAGTATAGCAATGGTAGAAAATAGTAAGCTACGAATGGAGAAACTGAATAGCACGAATGGTCTGATTGATGTAAAGAAAGAGCAGGTAAAAGGAGATTGTTGGTCGGTAGAAGATCAATGTGTAGAAGTAGATGTTGCAGGGGTCATTACACAGGTTGCTCTGGACAAAGTAGAATCTTTGTTTACAGATTCTTTTGCCTCTTTCCATGCAGCCCGAAATAGAGCATATTTTCATGGGTATGTCTTTGGAGAGATTTATTTAGGGGTTGGAGAGCCTTGTCAAATCATTGACGAAGGGGAAGTGAAGCTGAAATTGTAGGTGAATAACACACAGGTGGTGAAGAAATTCATGCAGGGACCAGTCTTGGAGATAAGTCTAATTTCTTTAGAAAATTTGGGTGATGAGAGATGCACTATAACTCTCACAACGGATACACTTGAATTAGATGGTGGTAAGAAAGTAGGTATCCTTTATCTATCTACTTATATTACTGATTCACCTTTTGTTACAGAGATGTGGCTTTGTAGGCTTGGTCACATATGTAGGAGGGGAATGCATGTTCTTAAGCGGAGGACAGATATTTTTGACAAGCTAAAGAACTAGAAAGCCTTGGTGTTCATGGAGGAGATGACAGACAGAGATCAGGTGAGGGAACTAAATTATTTTGAGCAGGGTTGTGTTGATTTGAGTAGGGTTTTGATCCATGGAGAGCTCACGGGTAAAAAGTTATCACTCACAGGGGAACACAGGTACCAGCGTCGGTAATACAGCAATCGACGTCGGCAATAGGAAGATCGACGTCGGTCATGAAGGAACCGACGTTGGCAGAAGGGATACCGGCGTTGGCCAGGGCGACAATTTTGATAGTCAGGGTCAGTGCAGGGAACCAACATTGGTCAGGAGCAGACTGGGAGATGGCTGAGATCGGTCATTGGAACGGATGGTGGGCAGACAACAAGCTGTCAACATGTCTCAAACACTCATATGGAGGTTAGAAAGGGTAAGTGAACCTCATATTCGTTGTTCACCTTCTTTATATTGCTTATTGATGGTCAAGAACCAGGAAGACGTGAAGAGGTAATGCAGGTAGAATCCAGATACAGTGGGAGCTTGGCATGGATGAGGAGTGTGAGTCCTTGGAGAAGAACCAAACAGGTATTTGTTGGTGGAGTTGTCAGCTGGAAGTAAGCACTGAGAGACGAAATGGATTCCCAAGTTAAAGAAGAGAGTGGATGGATACGTGAGACGGAAGGCCAAGGCATATGGTCTTGAGGTAGCTGCAGGATAGTGGTACAGGTTTGATAGGTGGATGACTAAGCATGGCTTTAGTCAATGTCAGTGTAACTATTGTGGTTTTGTCTTACCAGGTGGATAATGAGATGCGACATTATCCAGTTACTGTATGTGGGTAATTTGCTAGCAGGTTTTGTACATACAGGGATTTTTTGAGCTAAGGGTAAGGTTAGTTCAGAGGTGTGTCATGAAGAATTTGGAGCAGCAAAATTCTTTGGCATAAGAGACATGGAGATTTTATCTCCAGTGGGAGCTGGTGTGAAGACGGTGTTGACGGGTTCATGATGCAGGATGCAGAATCCAAAAGTACACCAAGGGCTAGATAGTTCAAGCAGAGCTTAGAACAAGTGTTCAAAATCACATGAGGTCTAGTGTAGACCTGAGTTTTCCCAAGCAGTGGGAGTTGTCAGAAAGTTTGGAGCCAATTCGGAAAAGAAGTATTGGAGGGCAGTTCAGTGGATTCTTAGAGGGACCAGCCGCAGGTGCACATGCTATGCAGGGTCAAGTTCTTCTCTACAGGGGTTCATAGATGCGGATGTGGCAAGAGATTTGGATGACAGGTTTTGCACTACAGGTTTTGTGGTGGTTGGTCTTCAAGAGTGATCTTGAAGAGGGATATAGAGCCAAGGGAACAAACTAGATGATGTATAGGTACAGGTACAGTTGCAACTATTTATCTCCAAGTGGGAGATTGTTAGGTTGTGGAGATAAAAGCTTCAACTTGTTGCAGACAAAGAAAAGGAGGTTGCTGAAGACCCAGAAGCACCAGCGTCAGCAGCATGATCGACGTCGGTCGTGACCAGAGCATAAGGC
The DNA here is from genome assembly GCA_037957365.1 of Torreya grandis. Classification (NCBI taxonomy): domain Eukaryota; kingdom Viridiplantae; phylum Streptophyta; class Pinopsida; order Cupressales; family Taxaceae; genus Torreya; species Torreya grandis. Next base: position 2,930,766 of record JARHVA010000265.1, read on the forward strand.
CACCGGCGACGACAGGAAGTCGACCAACATCGACAGATCCAGGCAAGCAGGGACCGACGTCGGTCACCTGTGTGTTCCAAAACTGCTCATTGCATGAACAGTTAGTTTAGTGAACGGAGTGTTTGCATGTAAAGGCTATTTCGAGCCTTGAGCTGCATGGATAATTATAGTAAACTAAGAGTCTAAGTTATTGTTCAAGTCTGGGATCTATTTATAGACCCATTGGCATGTATTGTAAAGTTGTAGCTAGAGAGTAAGAGAGCAAATAAGCTCCTTCTAAGAGAGGAAAGCAATGGTGTGTTCCTCTTAGTGCCACAGTACCAAGGTGGGTGCTGGTTTGGAGAATCAGAAGGGTTCTTCATATTTGTATGATCTTAGTCAGCAGGTTAGCATGGCTTCTTTTGGAGATCTACAATGGTGAGTAAGGTCTAGTGATTTACAGGTAGCAGCAGAGAGCAGGAGATCTACTTGGAGTACGGTTGTGTACTTGGTGTGCTAGCAGCATGTTACTGACTGGTTGGAGAGGTGAACATCAATTCTGTATTGGAGTTGATTGTTGGGACCGAGAGAGAGAGGGAAGAAGGTCTTGAGGTGTGGCGAGCCTTTGAGGTGGAAGAAGAAGTGGCATCTTCTTTATTGTATATTTTTCTGAGTGATTATTAATACAATTGTGTATTGTCTCTCATATTCTTGTGTTGTTTCATATTTCTAGTTACTTATTGACTCTGGTTAAATTCCGTGTTTAGTTGCTAATACAAGAAGTAATCATATGTGCTCTATTGGTAGAGCATGATCCTGACAAAGCTAACCAAGGGTTTATTCGAGGAATCATTCTCCAAGATAGGAATACTACTCTTCTTGTTGGGAACCTTCTAAAATGTCATATGATAAACTTTCAAAGTTGCTCGAAGACTTCCATTGGGGTAATGCCAAGCAAACTCAAGATTTTCATTGGATTTATTAGGAAGTTTATTTTCTCCCACATCACAAATGAGGCTTGGGAATTATTGATGTTTACTGATAGAGAAATTCTCTTTGCATCAAATAAGTTGTCTATGTCATTTAAAGAATTGAAGCTTTAAAAAGTTTGCTTCAACGCAAAAAATTTATAGGTTTGACTTATGGAAATACCACATGAAAAAATATAAGGCTTTAGACTTTTCTCATTACCTCCACCCTTGTTAATATTGAGGAATAGTTTTTTTTGTTAGAGTATTTATAAAGCTTTTGGGATGGTCAAACCATTTTTCAAATGGGCAGGTGATATATTTAGATCTCAACATTATTTCGATGACCATAACATCTTGTGGTATGTCATTTCTCAAAACAAAAGCCTTCATCTTACTGAAACTTCCAGTATTAAAGATCTTTGGATTTTCAAGAAAGGCATTTCAAATGTGCAATATCTTCTCTGTTCTTGAGATTGCACTCCATGTCTGTTAAGCAAAAAAGTATAATTTTTTCACTTCTAATATCCCTTCTATTATGTATATATAGAAGCTTATGCTAGATGTTATGATGCACAAGTTGGAGCTTCAACCATTAGTGGCATGGTGAAAATATTAATGTTAGAATTTTCACACAACATTTAATAAATAATTTTCTAGTTTTGTTGTATCAAATTATGAGAACCTTTTCTTCATCTCTTATCAAGTTAAACAATCGGTGGAGTCTATAGTCTTCACCCCAGACTTGATGTGCCCATCTTAATTGGATGTAGAAAGATAAGCTTGAACTTAAGCTTGCTCAATTTTTGTGGTGTTTAGTCTACCAAGGCTTGCCACTAAGAGAGAGACTGCATCACATTGGGATTTCTCATCGTAATTGCCTTGCATGTAACAAAATAAATACTTTTAAGCACATGCGTAGACCTACCCACGAATTTGTGGGGCTCGATAGTGGATCCATAGGATTTTCATACTTTTTCACCTAGAGCCCATCAATTGAAGGATGGCTTTATTCAAAAACTATGTTTAGTGGCTAACATACATTACTTTTATTTGGATATTATTTAAATGAGTTTCCATTCTTTCTTAGATTTAATAAACCATTTTTTGTTTAATATTTAGTAATGATATTATTACAATAGATTTTTCGTAATTATAAATTTTATGTGCCACCTCTACATTATTTAAGATTCAAGTGTAAGTCAAGAAAGTTGTATTAGAATTTCAATACTTTAGGGAAGTGCTCCTTGCACCATGAGTAAGGTTCCCCATGCTATACTACTGCAAGGATCTCATCCACAAACACCAAGATGATGATGAAACCAATCACATAATCACTTCTCTATCCATCCTTCTTAGTGGAGAGGTTGTTGTATGCAATTGTATGATAAAATTGAAGTTGGGTTGTCTCTTTAAACTTTCCTAAAACATGATGGTGTGGATGTTAGGTTGTTTGTTCTCTCACCACTTAAGTGGGAAGTGACTGTACATTTGACTATACAAGATAATATTTAAGATGATTAGGTGGACCCAAATTTGATGTTGGGGAAATTATCTTTTGGGGCTGTTATCTCTCTTAAAAATGATCTATGACCTCCTTCATTTGATACCACTACTTGTACCTAGTATTTCATACTATTACTTATATGTTTTGAGAATCTCAATCTTCTAAGAACAAAAATTTACAATTATTTACGCCAGAGACATTTTTACTGGCAGGAACATAGCCAGGATTCATCTGCGGATCTTTTTATGCCAACTTTGTATAATAAATACTGAGACGGATTATATAGCCCATTGTATAACTTTATAACGTAAGTGAACGATGGAATGTGTTAGCTGCTAGCTGGTTGGTCTGTGGTGGCCGTGAGGATTATGAACGGAAGGACTGGCAGGTTATTTGATGGCAGTCAGTCGTGTGGGAAAAATATATTTTGAAGTATAATCAATATAATATGAAGCGTATTTTCAGATACCTCCCTTCATTATTACTATATCGTCACTTGTCTCATAAAACATTCAAGCATTAAGTACATTGCACCTAGGGAGCTGGGGAGCTTCATGAGGAAGCTATTAGCAAATTATTTAATTTTTCCTCCGCTCAGTTCCTCCATTAATGGCGAAGTACTGGCAATATCTTCGCTTTTTTTATTCTGCACTTTTTAGGTTTGCATTTGAACCTAAAGGAATGCTTGAAATGCTGAAAACTTTGATAGTTTTTGTGAAAGTAGAAAGCATTTCGACTGCTTGGCATTTATGGGTTTTTAATAATTGTGTAGAAGGGCAAAGGATTTTGTTGATGTTGGCATTTTTTAGGTATTATTTTTATATTGAGTATGGAGGTTCTTTGCTAGGTTGCACACTTTGTTTGCTTTGATTAGTTGAGATGAGCCTGATTTTGTGTTTGATAAGTGATTGAAGATGTTTTTGTTGGAATTTTTGTTTGGGTAGATATATATCAAATTCTGATAAAATATGAAATTTTGAATAAATTTTTATTTTTCTGGACCACTTAAAGAAGAATTTAATATGTTAAATTTATTGTAAAAATTTAATAAATTTTTTATTTCAGTTTTAAACAAGTTTTGAAATTTTCTTTTTTCTAATTTATTTTCATTTTTTTGATCACCTACAGAAAAATTCAGTATGTTAAATCTATCTATTTTTTTAATCTCTCCTACAAATGTTTAAAATGACTATTTTTTAGCAAAATGAAAGTTTTTTTTGGCCTGGAAAGAGAATTAGTTTTTCATACTCTTGGGTTTGAAAAAAAATATTGTTCTTTTATGAGGATTTAATGAAGTTTTACGAAAATGTTTACTTACTTGCATATTATCTATTCATTGGAATAGAACTATCTTTGTTAGCTGCCATAAAATGTTGATGTTGGCTATGATTTTGTTTCAATATTTCATAGTTACCTTTCTAAGGAAAATTTTATTATCTGTTAAAGGATGGGTTCTCATCAATGATTTAAAATAGTTTTTTGAGACAATATGATGTAATTTCCTTTTAAGTCCATGCTAAATTTTTTTCTTATTGATTTCCATATGATTGTTCATTTCAGTGACTGAACTTGTTTCTGTGTTATGTTGTTGTCTTGAAAAATATTTTGGAAGAGTTAGAGTTTTATTCTTTCAAAACTTAGAAATTTGGTTGAACTCTATTTTGTAGATTCAATCTCTGTTTGTAGAAATGATTTACTTATTTTGGGAAGTAATATTGAACTCATTTAGTGTGAAGGAAGGCTCGTGCACGGTAAAATACAGTTTTAGTGCTCTATGCAAGGTAAAATACAATTTAGTATTTTGAGCAGTGAGTATTTGAAGTTTGTGTAAAGGCAATATAGTCATTTTGAGACTGTCAAGCTTATGCACATGAGAGTTTTGTTAGTATCAATCTTTTTGTTCCTTATTTTTTCGCTTGATAAATATAAATATTGGTGGAATGGTTTCCAATAGTGTGAAGGTTTCAAGATCAATGTCATGTCATATGTGAAGGTTTATGACATGTGAAGGTTTAGTAGAGAGATTCTTTTCTAATTAAAATTTATGTTTTAAACTTCCATGTTATGTAAAGAAATGTTCAAGGAAAAAATGTTCAATTAAAAGGTGGTTTTCAGTCAAGTGGAATGGTTGTCACTTTTCCATTTTCTTGGTTATCGTTGATTTTGTTTCTGATTATTCAATTTCAATTAATGGAAAAAAAAAAATATTCTTGATATTGTTTTAGTAAATCTTGAAGGAATTATTGAGAATATTTTTGTTGAAAATGGCATTATTGTTTCTTATTTTGAATGCATTTTGAAGTGGGCCTAGATGTTATTTTGGCTATGAAACCTTGTTTGCATTTGAGCAATTTTGGATTATTTTCATGGTGATAGAGATAAAACAATTCATTACTTTATTTGCTTTAAATATTTGGGAGGGTTGATTGTAAGTTTAATTTCACTCGGCTCTATTATGAAGGAGATTTTGTTGATGTTGAAGGAGCAACATCGGGCTCCCACTTCCAGCCCAACTTATTGTATTATTTAAGACATAATTTGTTTGGTGGAGGCCAACAGGGAGATTGAAGAGATGCGTCTTTTTCCTCTCACTTGTATATATATATAGTGATTTCTCATTTTTCAAGAGATTCAATAAGCAGGATAATTCACAAGGTAGAGCAAACTTCTAAGGAGCAAATCAAGTTATTTCGAGAGCAAATCAGATTTATCAAGTGTGATCTTATTCATTATGCTTCAAGAAGTGAAGCCATACCTGTAGGCCTTGGATTTGGCCATTGTAAAGCAGATTGTTGTTTTTATCATTCAATATATAAGAGATGTATTGTTGCTGGGTTTTTATCTTTAAGTTGGAGGGTTTTCCCAGAGTATATTTTTGTGTTCATTGTTCATTGTGTTGCATTTTTTGAATGTTTCAATTTTGATCATAAAAACTAACATGGTATTAGAGTGGGTTTAAATAAGATCGTGATCAGATTTGTCATTGCAGCAATACTCTATTTTTCTTTATATCTCATGTCTATTCCGATTTTAGTCAAGATGGTGAACGGTCTTAAAATTGAGGATAGACTCGAAGGAGCATCCAACTTCACATTATGGAGGTTTAGAATCATGCTTACCTTGGAAGAAAATGACTTCGCTGAGTTTGTGGAAACCAAAGTACCTGAACCATCAGAGGAAGAAGAGAAGTTACAGTTGAAGAAAAACAAGAATGAACAGAAAGGATTCTTCAAAAGGAATAGATATAATGGAACTGATGGTGCTCCTACTTTCAAGAAGAAGAGGGACCTCTCCAAAATCCAATGCTTTAGGTGTGACAATTATGGTCACATTGCCAAGCATTGTCTTTCCAGGCCTCTGCAACAATCGCGAGCTCAAAACTAAAGCGTGCCATAGGGATTAAGATTAGTAGTGTGAAGAACTCTGAGAATGATTTAGAGCCCTTGCCTAGGTTTAATATAGCAATTGATGGAAGAGTGAGCAATAAGAAATCTTTGTTAGCATCCAATGCAAGTACTATTATTGTTAACAATGATAATAGTAGAGTGTTATTTTGTGAAGGGTATCATCATTGATGTTTCTTGACAACAGAGGACAGAGCTCCAAGAACATCTTTGATAATAGAAAATGTTCCTGTAAAAGTTTTTGAGTTGGGCAATATGCTTAAAAGGTGGTCGTCAGAGTCCAACATTGATTACTCTAGACTGAGTAACGAACATTTCATCAATCTCTTAAAATATTCTCATCTAGGGGAATATGCGGACTATTATAAGTTGAAGGACCCAGAATAGAATTCAATTGTAAATAGAATGAAGAATGTTATTCTAGGAAAGGAGGAGAACAAGACTGATAGATTTTTTAGAGGAAAGGAAGAGAAAGATGTCTTTGGAGAATAAAATAGACACTTTAGTGACCAGGTGTATTAAATAAGATGCCGTTAAACATCAATCAACATAGCAGACCCATTGGTCTAATATGGAGCTAGTGGAGGTTATTATTAAGGTTATTGAATATATTGAACATCAATCTTGACAGCGTAATTTTCCCAACATGTGGGAAGTCAGTTGAATTACTAGCCATCAATCCTGAGTATGAAAGGTTATAAAATGTGGTTGTCCTCAAGTTGAGAGAATTATTGGTTTTCATTCACAACTTCAAAGATTCTTGTCTACATCTGTACCGTTGTAAGTTTGGCTTCAATATAAACAACATGATATCCTACTCATATAGTTAGGAGGGGATTCGATCTGTTGGTTGTATAATAATCTACCCATTCTATGGTTTTGTATATAAAAAAAAGACAATAGGAAGATTGCAATATATAAGTTTGATGAATCATTTTGAAAGTTCTATTGGACAGGTGTTGATATTAATCTCAAATTATTTAAAGGGAGCAAAATCATTACATGGAGCTCATAGATGCCATGGTAGCTATCAAGGATGGACTACAAATAGCTCATGCAAAAAATTAATGCCATGGTAGCTATCAAGGATGGACTACAAATACCCCCTAAAATTAGCTAGGTGGACAATGTATCACTGTCTAATTCTATACGCTTTGGGTTCTATGATGTTGTTCTCAACAGTTGGAACAGTCAAATAAAGGTTATATCATCAATGGGAAAGTAGAGTAGCAGAAAGTCATATTTTTTAAACCATCTATCAGGGTCTCTACTTGATGTTACAGGGGGCAGATGCACCAATGGTGTGTGGATGAAGAATTCCAACTTCAAAACTACTCGAATAATTGGAGTTAGACATGAGAGCCTCTATAGGCTAATCACTTGTCCACTTCAAGCATTAGTACATGATTCTTCAAGCTTGTGTGATCTTTGGCATCGAAGGGTGGCTCATCTACACTTTCGAGCTCTACCTATCTTGGAGAAGATGGTCACAGGTCTTCCAAAATTCAACCAGGAGCATGTAGGTACTTGCAAAGGTTGTGCCATGGAATCTAAAGAAGTACTTGAGAGGTTCAAAGATTTTAAAGCTCAAGTCGAGAACTTATCTGGGAAGAGAATCAAAGTTCTGAGATCTGACAATAGAGGTGAATACACCTCTAAAGAATTCCATAACTTTTGAATTAAAGCAGGGATTATGAGGAGTTCTGTGTCCGTTACAATCTTCAACAGAATGGTGTTGTAGAAAGGTAGATCAGATCTATTGTAAAAGCTTCCAAAGCTTTGATAATGAGTTCTCTGTGAGAGAAGTTCGAGGTGAAATCCCTTGACAATGAGTTCTTCTCTATGAGAGAAGTTCGAGGTGAAATCCCTTGATAATGAGTTCTTCTCTATGAGAGAAGTTTGAGGTGAAATCCCTTGACAATGAGTTCTTCTCTATGAGAGAGGTTCGAGGTGAAATCCCTTGATAATAAGTTTTTCTCTGTGAGAGAAGTTCGAGGTGAAATCCCTTGACAACGAGTTCTTCTCTGTGAGAGAAGTTTGAGGTGAAATCCCTTGATAACGAGTTCTTCTTTGTGAGATAATTTTGAGATGAAATCCCTTGATAACGAGTTCTTCTCTGTGAGAGAAGTTTGAGGTAAAATCCCTTGATAACGAGTTCTTCTCTGTGAGAGAAGTTCGAGGTGAAATCCCTTGATAATGAGTTCTTCTCTGTGAGAGAATATCAAGGTGTAATCCATTGATAATAAGTTCTTTTCTGTGAGAGAAGTTCAAGGTGAAATCCCTTGATTCCACCCTCTAGGAGAACCATGGTGGATGTCATGTAAAGCGATGAAAACTTGTACATACTATACATTGTTGTAGCCATTGTGATTGACATCATGATAAGGTGATATGCCTTATATAGCTGGAAGTATCCTCCCTAGCTGAGAGGGAGTGTTGATGTTGAAGGAGCAACGTCGAGCTCCCACTTCCAGCCCAGCTTATTATATTATTTAAGACATAATTTGTTTGGTGGAGGTTGACAGGGAGATTGAAGAGATACGTCTTTTTCCTCTCACTTGTATATATATATATATATATATATAGTGATTTCTCATTTTTCAAGAGATTCAATAAGCAGGATAATTCACAAGGCAGAGAAGACTTCTAAGAAGCAGATCAAGTTATTTCAAGAGCAAATCAGATTTATCAAGTGTGATCTTATTCATTGTGCTTCAAGAAGTGAAGCCATTCATGTAGGCCTTGGATTTGGCCATTGTAAATTAGATTGTTATTCTTATCATTCAATATATAAGAGATATATTGTTGTTGGGTTTTTCCCTTCAAGTTAGAGGGTTTTTACAGGGTATATTATTGTGTTCATTGTTCATTGTGTTGCATTTTCTGAATGTTTCAATTCTAATCATAAAAACTAACATATTTATGGTGCTTTTGGATTTTTATTTTGTATTGCACTAAATTTAAATTTAAATATCCTTGATGCTATTATGGTTGTATTGATTATTGCATTTAAGTAGTTATAGCTTTGGTTTTAGATATGAGTGGAGCTCTATTCTTTAAATTGTTATTAAGCAGTATTGTTGATCACTTTTTGTTATTTGGCCAGAGTTTATTATTTTGACTTTTTTGACTTTATTTATTAAAAGTTTAATCAAAAGAATTTATAATCATACACTGAATCTTTTAAACCAAAATTGTTTATTTACTTTGCTAATGAGTGTTTTAGTTTTTACGCTTCTAAAGTGGTGTTGCATTAAAATACTTGAATTAAGTGACACTATGATTTAAACTTAAGTCATAGCTTTATTTTAAATTATAACTTAGTTTTATAGAATTCGTGTGTAATAGATGAATTGGGATCATCAATCACAGGATCTATTAATGTATGGCTCAAATTAACGATGCAATATTGTTAATATGAAAACAAGACATTGAAATCTCAAAATCTTTCTTGTTGCTTCCATTTATCTATATTACTAATATATTAATCCCCAAAAGAAGGTGGGCGGAAATCTCTTTAACATTACTTAGAGCAACTCCTAATTTTGAAGTAATAGATGTGATAGTGCATTTTTACCACCACAAAATAAAAAACAAAAAGCTAATACGAATTCTCTTCTCTAAGAATTAGAGGATTTAGCTTTGACAAGTAATCTCAATTTAGTGGCGAATGAGAGGGCGCCTCAAACAATTATTTGTAAACAAATAAAATTACATGGAAAAACCAGCCAAGTTCGCTTTAAACACTTATAATGGCACTGCTGCTGCTCCTCGGGTCCCCAGTTCAACGCCCATCGATGGCGTTCAAGAACGTTTGATCCACGAGATTGACGCTGCATTCATTGATCAAACACTTGTTAAAGCATTGCATTCATTCGTTGAAAGAAGAAAAACAAGAAAGCGATGAAAGGGTACCTTTGGTGGACAACATCCAGTTGCTGTCTTGGTTGGCGGCCCAAAAAAATATCCCAAAAACCCCTTCTGCTTCGCAAATCTGATCTTCTCACCAACGGACTCCTCGTTGTCGTAACCGACCCACAAGTCTCCCGCGTAACAGTACGCCGACACGCTTTCCTTATCGAACACCTCCGTGGCATTCTCGTCCCGAATCAAGTCGCGAATCTCCGAGAAGAACATTACACCGCTTTCGTTGCTCAGTGTTTGCTTGGGACCCGCGGCTACAGCGGGAGCTCCTATGCCCGTCTGGTTGTGTGTCTTTAGGATCCACGTACGGCCATAGAGCGGCATCCCCATTACGATCTTGTGCGCCGGTAACCCCGAATCCACCCACGATCCAATCCCATAACTGTTGCTGATGTTGGAGCGACGGTCATATAGCGCCGCGTGAGCTCCAGTGGCGGATGTGTTCCATGAGCCGTCATAATCAAAGCACATTACGTTCACCCAGTCCAGGTTTTTGGCAATGGAGGCCGTCGGGTAGCTTCTGCGCTCACCCCATACGAAGAAACGTTGTGCGAAATACACGGCCTCTGTCAGGAGAAGCCGAAGCCGGCGCGAAGATCTGGCTTCCAATTCTATGCTGTGTTTCCACTCTGAGAACAGCCTGCCTAAATTCTCCATCTCGGTAGTGTTTAGGGGAAACTCCCAGTCGAGGTCGAGGCCGTGGAAGGCGTGGCGTCTGGCGAGGGCGATGGCTGAATCTATGAAAACTTTGCGGCTGAAGGCATCGCTTGCCATGAGAGCAAAGGCGGCGCCGTTGGAGCCCCCGCCGCTGATGGAGATGAGCGTCTTGATGCACGGATTCTTCTGCAGCAGTGCCGGGGTGAAATTGGCCATGATTTCCTGCTCCTTCACCTCAAATGTCTGCTCGTTGATATATGCAGAGGCGTAAAACATGTGCGTGTACAGAGCCACGTTGATGGATGAGGGCGGCATGTAAGAGATTGATAAAAAAAGGCCAATACGCAGCCCTCACATTTGATGAAACAGTACAGCGGCGTGACTCTGCTGAAGCGCTTTTAAGTAAAAATAATATGATGAAAGCATATCGTATAATTCGCATAGGATATCGAGCGCTCTCCATGATGTTTCAAAAGATGAAAGATATGATGATAACAACAAAGAACACAGCTTAAATATTTTCATGCTATCGATCGATCGGTTCAGTCGAACGACATAGTCAACGAACTAATAGCAGGTCCTGTTGCACCGCCTCCCTCTGAGCATCTAATGTTAGATTCGCAATGATAAAATATTTTGTTAGGGATGCGTTTAAAGGTCCAGTCAATATAAGAGAGACGTGTTAAAAGGTAAATATTTATGATAATTTAAAAAAGTTTTGAATATATAATTTTTTATAATTGAAATAATGGTAATTAATAATTGTTATAATATTATGTAAATGTGAGGGTTGGATTTAGTCTTTGATTCATAATAGAAAAAAATAAATAAATTTAAGAATAGTTTATAAAGTAGAGTTAATATAATAGAAGTGTCAAAAGTGAACATGTATTAATAGTTGAAATAAATTTTAAATATTAGTCTCGTCATTAATGGAAAGAAATATAAGATTATGGAGCTTCCGCTATTGGATGAAGAAAGCAAGGGGTTATATTTCTAAACTGAAGAGGCTAATGTAAGGAAAATAGGATGCAAATAGCAAATACAAAAATTGTGGGTGGATACACACCTTAAAATTAATGTTAGTTTAAGTTTAAGAACGCTTTTAAAAGATAAAAAAGGTTTACATGGCCAACAACCAACGGCCAATAAAATCAAATAAGAGTATGAAAATAATTATAATGTATATATTTATATGACACAATCATAGTAGTAATATGAGGTGGTAAAGAGACATCCAATTTATCATCTTAATTATGTTCTTCTATGAGTGAATATGTATCTTTACATAAAGGCTTTCCTATTTTTTAAATATTTTATTTATTTATTTTTATTTATTTCTCTATGTATAAGTCATAGAAATGGTTAGTACTTAATGTGAAAACGTGTTATAAGGTTTTCTTTTGCCACCACCATCATCATCTACAAGCAGGGAAGGATGTTAGATAGGTGAAGCAAATCCACAGTGGTTACTAAAACAATGTTGACACCAATAGCAATCCATCAATCAAATCCACAACAAGGCCTTTGAGAGTCATGATGGGATAAAACATGTGCAAATAATCTAGAGGAACCAGATTGACATTAAGTGGTGTGTTTCCCCAATGGCCAATAAGAGTTATGAGGTACTCTCCTCCATGGCCACCTTCTCTACTTGAACTCGAATTTACATCATAACATTACATAGCAAATTTATTTGTAAAATAGTATCAAAATCTTAGAATAATAATATTTTAGAAAAAATCAACTTCATTTATGTCTTTCCAAAGTTCAAAAAGGATTTCCAAACAACAATTGTGCCAAATCTACCTAAATTGTATATGGATTTGATAAGAATTCTCAAGTGAACATCATGTGCTAAGAAAAATTTCAAGCCGAATGGGTTTGAAAAATGAATGAATCACTTCTAGATAGATCAAGCCTAAGAGCAAAACAAAAAATTGTGCTTAATAGACTCTAATTTTGTTGCAAAAAGAGAATTTGGGAATCAAATCTCCCATATGCAATAGCCTATCATCAACTAGACGACATTGGTAAATTAAACACAAGAAAACTAAGCAAATTTGGGCAACAATGGCCTACCAATAAATTGTAATTCTCTTATCCTAGATTAAGTGACCAAAAGAGTTTAGAATCCAATTAAGGTTGAGATTCTCAAATGACATTTGTTGACATGGAATCCAATTATAACTTAACTTGGGTTTCTAGTGAGTAAAATGGAATATACCCAAATTACTATTCTTTCCACTAGAGAGGTGGAGGGGAAAGGTCAATATTTAGAAGATATTATGTGGGATTGGCCATGATAATATCATTATAGGTTTTGAAGTCTCCACCATTTAAGCTAAATTTGGATTTGAAAGTAGACTGAGTTATCAACAAATAAGACTTCTTACCTAACTTATCAAAGATAGTGTAAATACATGTTGAGGTGTTGAGACAAATCTCTAGGAATAGAAATGCCTTTACCAAGGCCTCTAGAGGCATAATTGGGAAAGAGGTTATCAAAGGCTTTGATATAAAAAAATATATAGATTAAGGGTAAAATGAAAACTTTCTTTGATAAATCAAAATAATCTAAATTAATGATATTGTTCACTATTATTGGCGATTCATGTTGAATAATCCTTAAAAACATAGCCTAAAATTTAATGAAGTTGGGACCAAAGCCAAGGGATTGAAGTATGAAAAGAATGGAGGTTCAATTAAACCTGAAATACGCTTTTAAAAGTTATTTTTGAAAGAAAAAAAACATGTTTTATCAGATGTGTGGGAACATTCCATCCCTTCCAAATGACCGTAATATTATCTAAGATGTATTTTTTCTTGATCAATCACGTTTTTTGAAGTCTCACAATGAGATGCAAATATTTCTAAGCTTGAGAGAAAGGGGTGTAGCAATAATATTGTAGGATAAATTCAAAATTGTATTGGGTATCTAATTAAAAATGAACTCGGGACTTCTAGCCTTAAGAAACAACTTGGTGTTTCCTCTATTGAAAATTTAACCCAATGAACCATAGTGAAAGGATACCTATGATGCCCCTCTCATTTTTTAGTAGCCTTATTAAATGATATTGGATTAATCTTTGGTTTTTATGCCTTTTGCACCTATAATGAGAATAGGATGAAACTCTAATCCCCTATGAGAAATAGCCAGTGTGACCTTTCTATTGTAGTTTTGTCATGTCTAGTATTTAAACATATCTCCTTTTTGGTTGACTTTGGTTATGGCACACTTATTAAGAAGACCCTTCTTACTTATCAAACCCTTAAAGTACACTTTGAATTGTTAGTTGATAAATAGAAAGTGTATAAAAAATAACAATGTAGTGCTCAACAATAAAATTCCATATAAAATAATAAGTGTGTAAGTGAACTTAATGATCAGATGAACCTATTTACTTATTTATAATATATAGATAATTAAATTCAAATTTGGGCCATATTGACACATGTGTCAACCTCCAATGGTTAAGGCCATGAAATCCAAAGAGGTGCACCTTGACTTAGAAAGGATCAAAGTACAAGATGCCAAAACTATTCAGGTGGTGAAACCAATTAGGCTTAGGGAATTATGGAATTTGCACAGTAATGGATGAAAGGAGTGATCTAGAACACTTACCCATCATATATATATATATATATATATATATATATATATATATATATATATATATATATATATATATATATATATATATATAAATATTATAGGGCCATTTTATTTGAAGCATTGTAATGTGCATTTTATTCAACCTACTTCCTCAACAAATGAGACATCTTCAAAAGGGGCTCTTTCTTTAACCATGTGTTATCCTAAATTTAAAAGGGACAAAATCAAATAGAAAGTTTTCATAAAAATAATAAATATACTTACATTTATTTTCATAACAGTTTACATAATATTTGTGGTAAAATGGATTTAATGGCATGATAATAGTTAATTAATTAATGGACTTTGGACATTGTGCATTTGTTTTTGTTAAAGAAAAAATGCATTATACACCATTACTTATAGCCTTTAAAATATTTAACAAGAGTCATAATGCAATTTTAGTACCTGGAGTTTAGAGTGAAAGAGATTAGAGACTTGTTTAGAGCTATTTCAAAAAAGTAGTTTTGAATTGTAAAGATTGTGACATTTAGCAGAGTTCTAATTGTTCAAAGAAATTAAGGAATCCTTTACTTGAAGCTTAAATTTTGTGGAGTTTGTGACTCCATAGCTACTGTTGTTGTGATATGTGTGGCATTTGTGCGTAGATGCATTAAAGAGTATAATTTATAATTTGTATTTTATTTCTTTGAGGTGTATAAAATCCCTATATTTTTTATCATAGTGATGGTAGCAAATATGAATCAATTCACCATTATAATGACTTCCATACATTAAGAGAGTATAGTGGGTTCTCGATACCCACATAGGTCTCAATGGTTATGTCTTAGGTCACATCACTCATTATTAAATTTATGAGTCTTTTCAAGGTTCACATGGCATTACACAAAATAAAACTGACATCATCTTAATGGCTCGAATTGTAACAACTTTATCTAAACCTGTGAGTTGTGTGATATCCCTTTTAGGCTTGAATTGAAATGGCCCTACATTAAAATAATATTATATGATGCAACTTTACTACCTATAGTTGAAAATAATAATATAAAAGTTAGTATAGTGGGTCCATTAGTTGCATTTTTTCAGCTCTATAAATATGATGTTTTAAACTATAAAGCACAGTATTATGATTTTTTAGAAAGTCAATAATGATGTGGTTCATGAGATATCCACATAACAAATAATTTATGCGAGTGTCATAATGTGGATTTAGTACCTACTAATAAGAGGAATGTTTATAGTTCATTTGTGTTAAGACTTTGATTATAGTCACAGAGATTAATAGATCCCATGAACCCATAAGGACATTTAATGTGATTACATGGAGTGTTTTCATTTTGTTTTAAAGAGACTAAACACAATTTTTTTTATTAATTCATAGTTCATGGAGAAAGATGACAGTGGTGATATCAATAACGACAAAGATATGGAGTCTTTTGATTCAAATATTTTCAGGGAGAGCACAAAACAACAAGTTGAAGTCTCTTGTAGCTAGGGAATTGAATCCAATTAAACTGAAGGATAAATGTGCTCCAAAAACTAACATTATCATAACACAATCATATATGAACATAAAATCTAACCATAAATTTAAAAATTCAACATGCATACATGTGTGTGCACATGCACGCGCGCGCGCGCACACGCACACACACACACACACACACACACACACACACACACACACACACACACACACACACACACACACACACACACACACACACACACACACACACACACACACACACACACACACACACACACACACAAACACACACACAAAGATTCCACAAATATCAAATTTAATTAAAATGTTATTTTTGATACATTGTTTATTATGTATAACATGTATAATAGAAATTCATATAAATATAAGATAAATTTATCATGCTACCTATATAAAATTCTAAAAAATAATATATAATATTTCAAGTGCACAAAATGTGAAGAGTTTTTTTAACAAAAACACAAACAAAAACCTTGAGAAAAATTAACTAATGACATATAACATGAAGATGAGGAAATTTTTAATCTAAATAGTATTGAAAAAGATAATTACATTTAATTTACTCTACTTGTTCATGTGTAGATGGACATTGCAATAAAATAAAGGATAAATAATTAAAACATGATTAAAAAATCATAATTGTTAATCTCATATTATAATATATTATACATAATATTATAATATGTTAAAAATATTTATATTATATATTATTATATTTTTTATTATATAATATTTATTATACTATATATTATAATTTTGAAATTTTATTTATTAAATTATATTTATGTATAGGTTAATATTATTATATATATTATATTAATATATATTTATAATATATTAAAAATAAATAAAAATGAAATGAATATTTGATCGAGGGAGGTGAGGAATGATTAAAATTTTAGCAGTTAAGGATTAATGAAAGTGTATTATTAAGAGGAAAAGGAGTTAATCTAATTACAAGTGGTAGTTGACAGTTGGAAGGAAGACAAGTTGATGATGGATATTAACACATAGCACAATGGTGACCAGGTGATAGTCAGTCTTTTTATAGGTGTATGTTGTTTAAATATTCTTATTTTTATAGCTATAATACACAAAGGACCTACCATAGTTTTGTCACTCTTAATGGAAGGCATTGATCCTTCAAATATAACAAACAAATAGAAGAAATGCTCTTCAAATCTCGAGGAGACTCACTAGAGATATTGATTACAATAGCTCAACAACACTAAAGAAATAAAATCCAAAAGGATAGAGTATGCATTGAGATACTTGAATAGGCTGAGAGAATGGATCCACTCTTGGGAGATGCATCTCATTCTCTTGCACTTGTAGGAGATTACTTACGTATGAGGTTGCTTTACCTGGAAAATAGAGGTGAGATTTGAGTTTTTATATTTTTACTTCCATGAAGATGATAAAATTTTGTGAGTAGTTTAATGGTTACATATTTGACAATCATTTGTCCCATACTTAATTCACATAATAAAAAATACTATTAGATTATTTACTAGCATACATTATGCTGCCATTTGAGTAATAGATGTTAACTATCACTGACATGTCTTTTGCATCTGCTTTTGGGGCATTGATACCTTGGTGAGATGGATTTTCCTAAGGTTGATCATAAATATCAATATAATTTTATCAGTATTAACTTCATTTTGAATAATTATTACACCTACAATCCTATGTTTCTTGACACTTTTAATCAACTCTATGGCCATAATTAATTGATCAGATACAAACAAGAATAAAATGATCAAGGGGCACAAAGTGCCAAGTCCTTTCAGGGCAATAGCTATTGAAGAAGAAAAATTGTAAAATTGAAGCATGAAATGAACATATTGCTTTGAACTTATAGGGTAAATGCAAAACTATATATGTTATATAATATTAATTGTAATTACAAATAGGTACAAAAATCCTTGTAATTGCAAGTACAAAAATCCTTGTGTTGTTTAAAATTGAACTGTACACTATTAAATGTCAAGTAGATTTATGTAGAAGTGGGACAGACAAGTGTAGGGGTTCATTTTTCTTGTCAACGTCATAGACTGTTCACAAACTTGCAAAGCTGAAGTACATAAATACATGGTTAAATATGTGGCTTGTAGGACATCTTACAAATATTGTGCATTCTCTAAGTATTGCATCAATTTATTTTCTTAATTGTTTGAAATTGCATCTACCTATTTAAAAAAATAAAAAGATAATTATGAATAAATTTACAATATGAAATTGTATTTTCATTCAACAGGTTTACATATCAATTTATGACCCTGGTATAATAATCCTTCCATTTTATCCTAAGTCTTAAATCTAATTCTTCCAATGATCAGTTCTTCTGATGTGGGGTGGAAAAGCTATAATCTTGAGTTGTTTACAATTGAACTGTATAATGTTGAATTAAATATTTATTAGGCATCAACATAATTTTATCTTTCCACACAAGCCCAATAGTAAACCCTGAGAGATAGAAGTAGATTTATATAGAGGTGGGATAGACAAGTGTAGAGGGTACATTGTATATGTCAGCATCATACACATCATTCAATTTTAGCAGTTCAAGATGACATTTCTATTCTGGTTCACTAACTTTCAAAACTGAAGTGCATTTACCAACCTATTTTTGAGAAGAGCAGAAAAAGGAAATTAAGAGTTAAAAACAACAAAATTAGATTAAATCAGCTAATAAGATCATTTTAGCCAAATGTACTATTATCGGATGCTCTAACCTTGCTCCTTTCATTAGAAAACCACTTTAAAAGGCTCGTGATAGTTGGAAGAAACTTGGTTGACAATTATATGATGACAAAGACCTGCAACATTTTTTGTGATAAAATATTATACAAAAGTACAAAATCAAACCAAACTAAATTAAATCTAAACATGATGACAATAATAGGAATATTTGCCAAACATCCCCATTTGAGAAGAGATATCATTTAGTTAGAACATCATGTTGGAATATGGTTGGAATGTCTAGTTGTACCCATAAGGATTTGAGCAACAGGAAAATCACAAACAGAACAATAAGATAGAGTGGATTCCTATTACCCATCAAGGATGATATCAATCTAGTGAATGTAAGGAGGTAATGCTAAACATAATAAATATTCTGAATAAACATTTATTTTAGTGAAAGACCAAACTATTACCTTAGAAGTGTCATGAACATGTTGAATCCAAGAACTATCATATCAACTATTGCCCAAGGTGGTTTCAAAAATATGCCCACACAAGGGTAATGCAAATAAGCATTGGGAATCAATTTAAAAAAGGCAAGATTTTTGCATGGATATGCTTCAAGTATTGTATCAAAAATGAGTGAGTAGTAAACTAATGAATAAGGGACAATAAATATCAGGGGAATCAAAAGCTTCAAAACGTAGTTAAACAAAGATATTATTAAAAAATATAGATATACTTAGACATAACCAATAAATATAATAAGAATTGGCATACCAATTTGCATGAAGTACCAAAATTTACATCACTAACAATCCCAATCCAAACTTTTTCATCTAACACCAAAACATAGGCATCTTGATTTAACATCACCTCAGCGTTTGAGTGCCTATCCTTCATGCCAAACTTATTTTGGCACTAGAGTGAAACACTCCTACAATAGAAATAGGTTGTAGCACAAGGAGATTCAAGTTAATTGATTATAATGGTTAGGAATATTTAAATATGTAGCCTATAACTGATAAATTTAAATCTACAATTGTAAACATTGTCAAACTCTAATGATATTCCAATACTTTGAAAGAGTGCATGATCGCAAGAGTGCTGATTTAGCTTTTCTTATTTTTAGTTTATTTTATTTTTAGATTATTATTTGCATGATCCATGCATGATGTTTTTTATTTTTGGACTATCTAAGTTTACTAGAAAGGGAGGTATATTGTAGATTGTTTTTCTGCTCATGAAAACTATTCTCACCTACATCCCACCAACTAAGACAATTCTGACCTTCAATTGGTATTCTACATAGAATGCACAATGATCATTATTTGAAATCCATATGTTTCCTATATTCCTCTTTGGATTATAATCTAAAAAAGGTAGATTAATTATATTAAATGGTTTACACAAATTTATTGACTCAGATAAGCCCTCTATCTGGTAAATACATTATTATAATTGAGCTATGTATTTAAATTATTTCATGTATGCCATGACCTAAAAAATTTAAACCTATGACATGGTTTTATGGCTATCTTATTCATTAAAGTCTAGATGGGATAATATATTACATTTGAAGGGTTGTGGGATTATGTTCTCATTATGTTATGCCATGATCACACCTTGCTAAACTCGATTCCTTGATTGTGTATATGAGTCATTGAACCTTCTATGTCATGGAATTTCATGGCATTAGATGGTCATATTTTATTATTTACCTTTGTTATTAAACAATGAATATGATTTTCATAAAAAAACTATGCTTTGAGTCAGTGACTTCAGGATTTTTGTGCTTTTTTCTAGTTTAATTGACCTGTGTAAATCCAAATGTGTCATTGTACCCTATTCCTATTGATTGTATATGTTAAGGAGTTGATTTAGCATAGAATGTGAGAAAATTGATTTGGGCTTTATTCAAACCTCCCTATCAGATTGACCTTTATCATTATAATTGTCCATGTTGAATCAAATTGACATGGGGAACATTTATTTTCAAGGCATAATTTTGATTGATGTTATTTTATATATATGTACCCTTTCATTTTTGAATAATCCAATTTGGTAATTTCTGTCCAAACATATGGGCGATGTAAAGATGTTGATATATTTAATTAATCTTCCAGTGGAGTAAGTCAATTCAGGTCTTAAATTCGTTATAGGAGCTGAGCCTATATGGAGAATGATGTATCTTTGGACTTATTATTTATGCCTAAGTTTACTTGGCTTGGTCACACTTTAGTATTAAATAGCATTATTTTTGGCCATATGAATAGGCATTAAATGATGACAAATCCCCATACTTTTGATTTAAGTTGAATTCATGGTGACATAGACAATTTAAATTGGCTTATTCCTCTTAACAATTAATTATTTTAGTTTATTGTATAATTTGAATTGGTGGAATTTACCAGTGTGTGACTTTTATTATAAAACTCTATGAGTTAATTCATTTTATTAAATATTGTCTAGATTTAACAAGGGATTTATATTCTTGTATATTGTTGAGTCAGGGGGAACCAACAAAGCCCTGTTGGAACTATCTTTTTATGATAAGGGTTTTCAATGTTATTTTAAACTATTTATAAGGTTTGTCATCCCGTAACTCTTATGACCCAATTTTCTAATATTTAGGGATCATATAAGGTCATGAGACCTCATGATGATCTCCTAAATCCCCCATATTGATTATCAATGAAAAATAGATTCTTTGTTTGTAAGCCTACCAGAATCATTTCCACCCTTATGGATTTTTTTGAATTGCTAAATCAATTCTAGATTTGCAATTGATCATTATATTAGATTGTTGCCTTGGAAGTTTGTATGGCTAAGTTGCCTAATTATCTTACTTATTTGATGATATTTGCAGATCTTGACTTGGTTGAGTATAATGGTTGGGTTATATGTTATAATTTTTGTCTTTGACTACGTGAAATGTATCCATGTTGGATTACCATTCCAATACCAGACTCAAATAATTAATCACTAGTTGTTATACTTGTTATAAATTTGCATCTAGGAGGCTAATGGGCTAACCGCATACTTGGAGGGGATCCAAGTTGGTTATTTTAGATGTTATAGAAGGAGATCAATTGCTAATCCCTTACTATGTCCCTTATTTGAATTTATTTAAGAAAAATTGAAATATGTAGTTTAAATATAGATTATACTTGGGTGGTATAAACTATACTTGTTATGATTATTATTATGTGATAAATCATATAGTGGGGATTCATTCATACGTTTGACGAACTAAATGTATGCATTTTAATTATTCTTGTGTTTAACATGTTTTATGCCTACTTGTAGGAAGTAATTATATGAATCTATTGGTTATATTCATGTTAATCAAATCATTTATTATTGGTTCTAAGTAAGTAGTGAGACATACTTCACTAGCTTACTAGTATCATCAATACTAGATAAATGTAATGCAATCAAGTGGTGTGTATGAATTTGACTAATTTTAGAGATCAATAACTATTGAAAACTTTGGTCAAATTAATTTTAGTTATACATTGTAATTTCATTTTTATGATTTGAGTTTTTATGTGATATCATGCTAGAACGTATTTTTTTATTGTACACTTCATGTTCTTAGAAATCATATAACACATGGGTACTAGCTTGTCTATTTAGATTCTTGCATCATCACTATCTACTCATCCAAGAAGGGAAGAAAATTTCCCACTGGTAGATTTTGTGGGGGATCAATGATCCATGGTTGATGTGAAAAAATTCTCAGATGATGCTCTCCCTCCCTACCATAGTACTTATTTGAAGACTACACTTGAGATTGTCGATAGTAGAATTCAGGGAACTCATACTCTGTGAAGCCTTGTATCTTGTACCTTATATTTTGCATTATTTTTATTATTATTAAAAAATTATTATTGATGAAATATAATTATTTACTCATTTTTTATTGATAATAGTGGCTATATGATTGTACCAACCATGGCTGAAAACCTATAATTTTTTTTATATTCAGCTATGTTTTGATTCATCTGATGATAATGATCAGTGACAGATAAAAGTTACATATTTATTTTACAAGTTAACATGCTTGGTATGTTAGACTTGGATCACTAATTAGATTTTTATGGTGAAATATTATAAAGTAATACATAGATTAATTTTTAAAAAATCATGTTAATCTAAGTAGATCCCAGTGGAGATGTTACATGTGGTATCAAAGTTATATCTTGAACTCTATGAATGAGTCCACTAATATTTTTGTATCATTTTCTTTAACAGAAAGGAGAATGGTGAAAGATAGAGTATCCAAATAGGTTCCTTCAAATCTCAATTACAACAACCCTCCATTCAATCCCAATTGATTTTTTGTTGAGTAAGCAACAAAGTTGGATTAGATTCTAGCAGCCTTGAATGAAACTAGGGATCAAATTTCAGCCCTAAAAATAAGAGGTTCATGGACATGAAGAGGAAGAACACTAAGATGTACCTAAAGATCATCCTACTAAACATGGAATCCCTTAGATGCAAGAGTGCAGGTAGCCACGGCGTTGGCTAGAGATATGAAAAAAGTAAATCTACCTAAGTTTGATAAAACTATTTTGGTGATGGAGATAAATCATGGCTGACTAAGATGGATAAGTATTTTGAGATTGAAAACTACTCTAAGTTCACTAAAGTAGTTTGGGGAGCTTACCAGTTAATTAGTAAAGTAGATATGTGGTAGGCCAACAAGAAGTTAGAAATGAATCTCAACATGACCACCACTACATGAGAGTAGTTTGTGACATTGTTCAAATCACAATAGCTTCCACATCTATATTTTGACCAAAAGCTTACATATTTCTAAAATCTAAAGCAAGGAGACTTATCAGTGAATGAGTATAGGGAATAGTTCACCAAACTTTTGAAGTATTTACTTCAGTATTAGGTAGATGACAGGTTCATAATTAAGAAGTTCATCATGGAATTAAAAACCTAAATCAGTGGAGAGATGGACATTCAAGGACCATCTATCATGGACCATATTTTTGAGAAGGCAGTAAAGTAGGAATAGAATTTGAAATCTCTTACTTAGGATAGGGAAAAGTTTAAAAAGAAGTTTGGAAGTTCTAAACCAATATTAAAAAAGAAAAACTAGAAGCAGAGGAGTGGAGACTCCAAGAGTCAATTCAAAAATCAAAATGCTAGATGTAACAATGGTTCAGGTAATAAAAAAAATGGTCAATTATTTTAAAGGTAGTTTCAAGGGAAACCAACAGTCTGATAAGAAAGGACCACTTGGAGTTTACTTCATTTGTGGAGGTGATCATTATGCTTGTGAGTGTACCTAAAACAAATCAAAGAACAAAGATTCTACTCCTTAGCAGGGAAATTTTCAGCAGCGTATTCATGCATCAGTTGATAATCGACAAGTTAAATTTTAAGCTTTACCCATAGAATTATCAGGTATTTTGTTTGACCATCTTGTATCTATTTTGATAGATACAAAGGCTATATAATGCTTTATAGATCATAAAATTCTTAGTAAGTTATCTATAAGAGCTAAAGTAATGGTAAATGCATGGTCAATAAAATATGGGAATGATTCAAAATTCAAAGTTGACAATTGTTTAGTTGAAGTAGAGATTAGGTTGACCAAATTTACAATAATAGTGGATCTTTATGTATTACTGCTAGGATCATATGATGTGATTCTAGGAGTCAACTAGCTTGTGAAGCATAATTTCAAGGTTGATTGCTAACTAAGTAAGGTTTAGTGTTTGGATAACTCTAAAAATTAGATATAAATTTAGGGTGAGAAAAGAGAGTTGAAGCTAATGCAGATTTATGCTATGCTACCTAAGAAGGCTTAGGAAAAATACTACCAAATATTTATCATCAAGATAAATGAAATGAATGAATCTAAGGAATCGTCTCTTTAAAATCATTCATTTCTTAGAAATTTTCATGATGTGTTTCTGGACGAATTTCCAAGATTGCCTCCTAAACATGAGTTTGATTTCTTTATCGCTATTATCCCTGGATTGAAACTATAGTCTAAAGCACCATACAAGATGGAAACCATTGAATTGGTTGAATTGAAGGCTCAACTCTAGGAATTGTTGTCAAATAGATTGATTAGGCCAAGTGTGTCACCATGGGGTGTACCAATTATCTTCATCAAGAAGAAGGATGGTAATCTTTGACTTTGCATAGACTATAGAATGTTGAAAAAGGTAACGATCAAAAACATGTATCTGCTACCTCGTATAGATGATCTTTTTGATTAGATATAAGGTGAAATGGTCTTTTATAAGATTGATTTTAAATAAGGATACCATTAACTAAGGATAAGGGATGAGGATATTCCAAATACAACATTTAGAACATGTTATGGACACTATGAATTCACAGTGTTACCTTTTGGGTTGACAAATGCTTCGACAACATTCTTGAATCTCATGAATAGTGTGTTCAAAGATTATCTCGATCATTTTGTTTTAGTATTTCTTGATGACATTTTTATATACTCTAATAATGAAGAGGAACATCTTCAATAACTGGAACTAGTTCTGCAATGGTTATGGAAGCACAAGTTGTATGTTAAGTTGTTTAAGTGTGCATTTTTCTAAGAGAGAGTGTAATATCTAGGACTTATTATTTTTATGAATGGTATTTTAGTAGTATAGAAAAGATAAGGTTCATTATGGAGTGTCCAACACCAAATAATGTCCATGAGGTAATAAGTTTCATGGGTTTAGTGGGCTATTAAAGGAAATTTATTCTAAATTTTTCTAAGATAGATAATTTGATTACCTCTCTACAATGAAAGAACCAAAGTTTTATCTGGTCAAATAAGTGTGAATTAGATTTTTTAAGAATTGAAAAGAAGGCTTACTTCAACACCAGTACTAAGAGTTCCTTATCCCAATGGTCAATTTTTAGTGACCACATATGTTTTTGGAGATGGACTTGGAGGAGTCCTTATGCAGGATGGTGTAGTGATAGCTTATGAATCAAGGAAGCTAAAGCCTTACGAGGTGATTTATACCCCTCATGACCTAGAAGCTAAAACAATTGTGCATGTTTTGCAATTTTGATAACATTATTTATTGGGAAAACCATTTTAGCTCAAGAGGGATAACTTGGGACTCAAACACACCTCCACCCACACCTTCACCCAATCAAATCTAATTTCTTGTTAAAGACATTGGTTAGATTTTTTATCTGACTATGATTTCAATATCAACTATATCAAAGGCAAGGAAAATAGAGTAGTTGATGCCTTAAGTTCTAGGAGGTACATAGTAGTTGTGACTACTATCAGGAGTACTTTTAGGGATCGAGTAATTGAATTCTTATCAAGAGATAAATTTTACGATCAGGTCAAAAAAGTGTTATCTAAGAATACTTAGAATCCTAAGTAAGGATTTAAATTAGAGAATGATGGTCTATTTTGATATAATGGAAGGATGTATGTGTCAGATAGGGAGAGTCTAAGGAGCATAGTGCTAAAAGACTTATACAATGCCCCATATTTAAGACATCTAAGATTAACCAATCTTATGGTAGAGCTTAGACCACTTTATTTTTAGAAGGGAATCAAGAAATATTTAGTAAACTTTGTGTCACATTGTTTGGAATGTCAGCGAGTGAAATGTGAACATGTGCATCTGGCTGGATTTTTATATCCACATGATATATCGGAATGGAAGTGGTAAGAGATTAGTGTGGACTTTGTCCAAGGGTTGTCATTATCTTAAAATATACATGACATGATCTTGGTCGTAGCTGACAAACTAACCAAGGTGGCTTATTTTATACTAAGAAATTTGACATATGATATACCTACTTTTGTGAATAGGTTCATAAAGGAAGTGTATCAGTTGCATAGATTTTTTGAGATCATTTCGAATCATGATCCAAAGATGACTTCTAGGTTTAGGTAACTTTGAATTCAGCTTTGGGTACGTAATTAAACTTCAGCACTGTATATCACCCAGAGACTGATGGTCAGACTGAGTAAGTTAATCACATGTTAGAAGATCTTCTTCATATGTATTGCATAGATCAGTAGTAAAAATGAGAATATCATCTTCTGTTGGTTGAGTTTGATTACAATAACTCATACCAATTAGATTTGAATATGTTACCACTTCAAGCTTTATATGGAAGAAGGAGCATGACACCAATCAGTTAAGACAGGTAAGAAGACAAGGTAATCTTTAGACTTAAGATGCTTTTAGAAATGGAAGATCAAGTCAGATTAACTAGGTAAAGATTAGTCAAGGTCAATGATAGGTAAAAGAGTTATGCTGATATGAAGAGAATAGATAGACAATTTTCAATAGGTAATAGAATGTTCTTAGGGGTTAAGCCACAAAAGAGCTCGATTGAATTTGAGAAATCAACAAAACCTTCACTAAGATATGTGGGACCCTTCAAGATTTTATAAATGGTCAATTCTATAGCGTATAGGCTTGCATTTCAACCAGGCCTAACTCTATTACATAATATCTTTCATGTTTCTTATCTTAAAAAATATGTAGCTGATCCTTCACATGTGTTGGATTGAAATGCTTTGCAGGTTCTGGATCCTAGGGTGGTCATGGTAGAACCATAAGAGTAATTGACACTCACAAACATCATTTACATAATAGAGAGATGTCACAGTACAAGGTCTTATGAGACCAATACTCTGATGATAGTGCTACTTTGGAGGACTATGATGAATTCTACATACAATTTTCATATTTATTTACTTGATTTGATACTTTATACTATGTTATTTTTCTGTTGAATAATACTTTTAAATTCATAACTAATGCTTGAATAAGTGTCATCGAGATGATGACTAACTTTAGGGGGGAAAGATATTACATCCCAATTTCTCACTAAATAAATTTACTTACTTATCTGTGGATTTTCTATGGTTGTAAATTTAATTTTATTATTATTTAATTAAGTTGTAAGTCATATGTTATTATGGGACAATTGAATATTGCTTCTATTACATGATTACATTGCTATGAGTTTAGCTGTGTTATATATTCTTTACATTGTTATTATGTTGATTTGTTATTTTAGTAGTATTTAATGAGGTATGTCATGATGTTATAGACTAATTACCTTCTTGTCATGAGTTTGATGTAGGAGAGATTCATCTCTCAGATCATGATGAAGGGAGAGCATCATCGGAGAGAGTGACATAGATGGAGGTGTTAGGGGAATGACGTAGGAATGGTTAGAACCCTTACACACACCATGTTAATGGCGCTCATTATATGCATAGTTAAATGGTTATTGTTAGTGAGTTTTTGATGTTACTTGCATTTAGATATTTGTTTATACATGATTAGTTATGTGTTAGCTCAGTGTAATGCTTATGTATAAATAATTTCATGTGATTGCATCGTGATACTATGTGTTTATGTCATGTTATTGCATTCTTGATCATTAATATTTTTTTGAGAATGTAAATTTTAGTGAACAAGTATCTGGTACTACCATATGCAAACTAACCCTTATGACTTTGGAATGTTATAGGGTAAGTACACAAAGTTGGGGGACAAAAAGTGGCCTGCCCATGGACATAATTTTTTATAAATTTCAAAAATTTGAACTATTGTAGATAATTTGAGATATCTACACTCCAAATTTGAAGATAATATAAGAACATGAAATATAGAATTTAGAGTCTAGTTTTCAAAACACTATTTTTTTCTAAATGGTTAAGTATAACTAGGTCAAACATCTAAAATTTGAAGAGTAACTCCTATTTTTTAAAGAAAACAAATTAGATAGATGACCATGTAGTGCACCATTTTTTGAGTAGCATTTAATATTCTTTGAAACCTTTTGAAAAAAAATTAGATAAGATCTTCTAGTTTGTGACTTATATTTTTTCAATGAATATTTTTTTTATGAATTTTACAAGTAAATAGATCCTGAAAACTGACAAAAAATGGATAGCCATCTATGTGATGCACATAACTACTTCAAAAACAAATTATTTTTTTGAATGTGTGTATAATTAGGCCTAGTTTGTGACCATATAGTATTTTTTCACTTGGATCAACTAAGGACAAATTGCATAAACATGTATAGGAATGTATGTTTGCAGCGTGTAGTGGCATAAAAAAGGCATAGTTAGAAATCAACATAGTTTAAAACCTTAAATTAGTCCAAAAGTTATAAAAATCATATTTTCAAAAAGAGGATAGCATGATCGTCATGATGGTATTAAGTTTTTGAATTTTCACATTGAAATTCATAGTGTATATGGCAATCAAAGTTTAATTTTATTGGTTTTTACCATAACTCTCAGACTCAGCTATAGATTGACAAGTTGACAAGTCCAAGCCTTATGCTCGTGAATCCAAGCCATTCCTGAGCCAAAAGGTACAAGATTTGAATTCAAATTCAAATATCATGATCATGTTAATAATGTGATGATGGTATTAACATTATTTCATTATTAACTATGTTATTAGTGTGATTGTGTTACTTAATAACATGATCACATTATATATTCACAACATCCAAAAACTTGAATTTGTGTTTTGACATACTAAAGGAGCCATTAGGCCTAATAGTCTTAAGAACAAAGTTTGGTTGATCAATATTGTTGTTTGGGACCAATGTTCTTGTCAAGATTTGATAGTATTGAATGATAATTGGAGATGTATTAACCTTTGAATCAATTTATTGTTCATTTTACATGAGTCTAATCTTCCTTAAAATGTAGATAGTCCTAATTCATCCTAGATAGGGTTAAGAAGTCAAAAGTTGGTTTTTGGTGATCCACTGATCCAAATCACTCATAATTTGGTATGTTTGATTTATATTACATTTTTTACATGATTAAATAAATTATATTTTCCAAAAATCAATTATAGTACAAGGATCCTATGACCAAGTATTAACGAGCCTAGAGTATTAGGTCCAAAAGAGAGTTCAGTGATATTATAAATGTTCAAGGATTAGTTATTTGAAAGTTGGTATTTGAAAAGAAATTTATAATCTTCACAAGATTAAAATGGTGTTTCGGAACAACAAAAAATAAATCAAGGGTCATTGTATTTTGTGTTAAGAGTGTATATAGTCCTAAAAGACACTGAATTTGATTAAACTAGACTACGTTAGTTTTTGTGGATAATTGGTGATGTTTGGAACTTGTAAAAAAAAAATTATAAACTTTGTACTATTGGTTGAGTCTCTGATAAGATTGTTTGATTCAGTAAGTGAATTTATATAAGGATCTATTTTCAAGGTATATCAATAAGTTAGTACCCTATTTTGCATATAAGAAGTTATCTTTTGTCAAGCTTAGAGATGTCATAAACGTATATGTTGCAAACATACATGCCATGACTAGATTACTTATAATTACTTAGTTTTAAGGTGTAACTCATTAGACATTTTACGATATAACTAATTGTATCACAAGATGTCATAAAATGCATTTTTTAAACCTATGGCCAAAACTTAGCCTTTGGAGTACCAATCTAGTTGTGCATCTAAAGTAATTTGGGGATATTTCAAGCCCCTTAAACCTAATTGCATGACTATAAAATGTGATTTTGGGGTTGATCAGCTATAAATTTCATTATCTCAATTGAAGAAAAAAACATAATTTATTCGTATGCAAGTTCTACATGTATAGAATGTGGTTTTGAGCTCAATAAACTTGAAGTCATTAGCTAATGAATGCAAATGTTTATTAGTTCAATTGTGGAGGTAATTAGGGTCAATATGAGCCAGGTGAACATATTTTAAATTGTATATTCAATGTGATTTGGAGTAAAATTAACCCTAATGTCATGTCATATATAATTAACTAAAGATTTGATTCATTTAACCTAGGAGGCATTTGAGGCCAATTTGAACCCCTTAAAGAGAAAGATATGATTTGGGGCAAAATTAAAATTTTGATTCTATCATGAATTGATCCAATTAGTCAAATTGTGCAATTAAGGGCATGATTTGGGCAAAATTAATCCCCTAAACCAAATTTATGGCTCAATCAATTGTATAACATGTATGCAACATGTATGGCTTAATTGATCCTACTTTTATCAACAATGCAAACATGTTAAGGTAATTATCACAAATAGGTGAACAAGCAGCTCAAATTTTATGCAATTACCTTAGTGATTGGACCCTATATCTGATATCTTAAACGCTAAACCCTATATCATTCAACTTAAACCCTAAAACCTATACCATTTACCTTAAACCCTAAGCCATAATCCCTAAACCCCAAACCATTTAAATTGTAGACCCTAAACCAATAAATTTAGCCCTAATTAACATCCTTTCTATATAGTAAGAATTAGGTTCATAGGGATGAACTTGGTCAAAATCACATCACTCATTACCACAATTGACTTAATTGGCTCAATCTGTGATGATGTGGAAGCTAATTGAGCCCAAAATCATATTCTTTACTCACAGATCTAGGTTCAAGGAGCTCAATTTGCTCAATTTGGCCTAAATCATTTTAAACCTTGAACCAATCATAAATATAAAAATAAACTCTTTAAACCTTGAACCAATCATTTTAGCCCAAATTAACATCATTTAGACTAAGAATTAAGTTCATAGGGCTCAATTTGGCCTAAATCACATGATTGATTACCCCATTTGACTAATTCACTCAATTTGCATGATGACATGGGGTATAATGACAACCCAAAAACACATTCTATAGTCACAAATGGGTCCAAGTGATTCTAATGTCACAATAAACTGGACATTTCATGATGAAATCCTACTCTATCTCAATTAGTATTCAATTCACTATTAAAAAATATTGTTTAGACGCTTGGACTCAGCTCATACTTGGAAGGCAAACTTTAAACTTGGACTCACTAGATCAACAACATCGGCAAGACTGCAAATTAAAAATTTATTAATTTTTAAAAACTGTTGTAAATTTGAATAAATTAATTTAATTCTCACACATCAAAAAATTTGTCATACAATTCGAAGGGAATCTAAAATAAGGAAAATAAATTATTTTTCTACTTGTTAAAATATCATCAAATAATTTGCATGGAATCAATCCAAAAAAAAAGCTTGATCTGAAACATGTCAAAATAAGTATTTTTCTTGTTGAAATTTTGTCAAGCAGGTCAAAAGCGATCTAAATCAAGGCAAATAAATAATATTTTAAGGGAACTGCTAAGATTTGTTTTACTTTCTAGCCTTGTTAGCAGGCGAAAATCCAAAGAGGTAAAATTTGGTAAAATATGTAAGGTATAGTGAAAAATTCTCTTACTATGATAAGGTGGATGTCAAGTGCCAATTTGGCTAGTCTAGGACCTTAAAAGTCACCTAAAAGAGACACAAATGAGTTAATTCTAAGATGATTAATAACAAAGCAAGTTAATCATGTTAGAATTTATATATGATTGTATTTACGAAAAGCTTAGTATTGGATGCAATGGCGAGATTTGCATGAGGAGGTTAAAAGAGTTAACAACATTAGTCCATTGTTGAGCAGCCAAAGCCTAACCGATTGAGTCCTCTAAACTTATATGAACTTGAAAGGTGTGCTTAGAACCTTGATCTTGTGCTTTGAAATAATTTGAAAGAGATGCTGAGGTTGAAATTGAGGTTCGTTTTCAATTTCCATAAATCTCAAAAATTTAATAAAACTTAGAAATATCATTATTCTAAAATTTGACCATTGTATGTTGATAAGACTTACTTCTCATTTCAACCTAAATAATGTTAAAATTAAACGCATCCCATCCCCTATGGACATATCAAACAATTTCTAACTTAATGAACAAAATACCAATTAAAGCAGATAATGCAAATAAGAAAGAAAAATGTTAAAATAAATTTAAATTGCATGCAACGAGATCCCTAAAATAAAATATTAGAATAAATTTAAGTAAAATATAAATTATTGAAAGATAACCATTCAATAAACTAAAATTTTCTAAAGAAAAATCATTTACCTTTTTATCCCTAAGTGTTTGACAAAATGCTGCAAATAAAAAACTTCCAACTTTAACCGTCAAACTTAACGTTGAAACCCACAAACCCTCTAAATTTAGCCCCGAGCTCCATTCACATAAAATTTTATCACATATCCTCAACATCTGACCGCCAAAGTTAAAACTAAAGATGCATAATCGACTAGAAAAGCAGAGCAGCTGCTGTGATGACAGGAAGAGGAAGAGGTTCGAATGTGTGAAGAGATGATGGGGTTTAAAGATTTATGAACTGCCCTATTTTTTTCCGAGAAAAATGCTAGCACCTCCAGCAAATAATGCAATTCAATGGATTAAAAAAACTAAATCCAGATAAGCAGCCACTTTTACATAAGACCATTAAAAAAAAACAGAAAAAGAAAAGAGACTGACCTGCCCTAACCTTACCTTGAAGCTTGCTCAACTCTTTGGGGAAGCAAATGACTCGGCTCTTCAATCAAAAAACACCCAGCATTTACAACCAGCACATTACAGTTATTACATTGAAGGGATTGAAATCTGATGTGAAAATATAACAGAAAATGCACAAGATGATTCTGGAATTTTTAATATGGGAAATATGGAAGAAGGAAAGTGCTTGTACATTTGAGACTAGAACCTGCATCATCCTTCAATATTTGATCTTCTCAAAGCCTTGTTTTGTCTTGGAAATAATATAGCATTTGGGATGAGACTGCCATCTGGAATGGAGATGAGACCCAGCAGGTGCACCGCCCTTCCCAGCAACAGAAACTCTCGGCCAGTATGATGGCTATCAGGTTATCACTAATAATATTATTCTATAAACCTATTTAAATACCTTACAATTTAACTGTATACAACTTTTACATATTTGTAACACAAAAAAACAAACTAATTTGATTGATCGGAGGATCAGGGAATAACAAACAGTTAAAAGCACAACGAAAACTAAAATATTTCCCTCGGGGACTAATAACTAGGTCCATCCCTAAGCACATCAGTATTTCATCTCTTGGGCGCAGGAGGCTATCACAAATAATTCACCCTGTGTTTTGTCATTGGGTACAAATTGATGCATTTAGCATACAATCTGCACTTTTTTGGGGAAAACATTCTCATGAAGGCCTTCGGTAATACTAAAAATTATCAAGCAATATTTATTTTTGGTTTTCAATTGAAGACAAAGTAATTACAAGGATCATGTTTTCTACATTGACAATTGATTCTCTTGAAAAAAAATGAGATAAGAAGTTACATGTTCTTGCAATCCCCTAAAAACAAATAAAAATAATAATTAACAAAATCTTAATTCAAATATGATTTGGGTGATCGCCGAGTAACAACGAAATGCAGGGGGATTCAATTTTGTGGCAAGAAAACAATTTAATAGCCCAATAGTTTTTTTTGGAATTTTCCGAAACATGTGAGAAGAGAAGACCAGAGTACGCGAAAAAGAAACAACGGCTTTAGCGGAGGGACTTTGGGCTTTATTAGATTGTGGGATTGGTTTGGCTTTATATTATTAATAGGTTTTGGGTTCAAGTCGCGGCATGGATGGATCATAGTAGAATAACAGTGACGGTTATGCACCGTCTCATTTCCTGATCAAGACGTACGACATGGTGGATGATAGCTGCATGGATTCGATTGTGTCGTGCAGCCAGAAATTGCCTGACACGTTCACTATTGGTGATGTTGAAATGGTCTATAAAATTCAGGGAGTATTTTTGCCTTCGGGTTTGTATTTTAAGTGGGTTTTCAAATTTCAGATAGTTCTACCATCCTCGGCGATGTTTTTGAGTTAGGTTTGTAAATTTCAAAGAGCTCTACTATTTTCGACGCTGTCATTGATATCAGAAACAGAGCATAGCAGAAAATAAAAAATAGAAAATAACAGAAAATAAAAATATATGCAGACTGAGATTCAGATTGCTACGGCAATCAAAGGAAATTATTTAATCTTATTATTTCTGCCTTTAAGATCTGCGATCAAGCTGCATAAATAGAATTGAAAACAAATAGAACTAAAAGATAAACTAATGTTTAATTCACAGTTGTGCATGTTAATTGAGAAACACTGAAACAATTTAAGCATGCACACTGCGTGCATGAGGGGGCAAATAAGAAGTGGAGAAATTAACTCCAGTTAGCTCCAGTTTCTAACACTTCCCCTTAATTTCTACCACTAATTACTTCCACATTTACAATGCCTAAATTTTGTCTTAGATAATCAAAGCTCTCTTTTGCTAATGCCTTTATGAATATATCTGCCAATTGGTCTTTATATCTGCAGAACTCCAAATGGATTTCTCCATTGTTCACTAACTCTCAAATAAAATAGAATCTTGTATCAATGTGTTTGCTCCTCTTGTGAAAAACATGATTTTTTGACAATGCAATTGCTGATTTGTTGTCACAAAAGATTGGTGTTGACTCCTTCTGTGCTTGTAATAAATCTGTCAATACTCTCCTCATCCAAGTTGCTTGACATGCTGGTGATGTGGCTACTACATACTTTGCTTCAGCTGATGAAAGTGTCACTATAGATTGCTTTTGGATGCCCATGTGACCACACTTGTTCCAAAAAGAAAGGCATGTCCAAAAGTACTCTTCCTATCATCAATGCTATTTGCAAAATCACTATCAGTATAACCAATCAAACCAAAATCATAAGTTGTGGAATATAAAATTATATATTTTGTTGTTCCTGCCACATATCTCAATATCCTCTTTCCAACTTGTCAATGTGAGTCTTTTGGTGACTCCATGAATCTAGAGATAAAACTGACCCCATACATGATATCTGGTCTTGTAGCTGTAAGATACATCAAACTACCAATTAGTCTTTTGAATGTTGTAGAATCAATATTAGACCATTTGTCTTATTTGCTAATTTTGGTCCCTGTAGCAACTGGTGTAGGTGCTGATTTACAATTCAACATCTTAAACCTCCTTAACACATCCTTTGCATATTTAGTTTGACAAATAAAAATTCTCTTCTCAGATTGTACAACTTCAATACCCAAAAAAAACTTCATTAATCCCAAATTTGTCATTTCAAATTCTTTCTTCATTGTTGATTTAAATGTGTCTACAGACAAATTTCTAGTGAAGATCAAATCATCAACATACAAACACACAATCAAAATCTAACCTTCTTTGTTGATTTTTGTGTACAATGTAGGCTCACTATTGCTTCAACTGAATCCATTGTTTGTCATGTATGAGTCAATCTTATTATACCATGCTCTTGGTGCTTGCTTGAGACCATAGAGGGCCTTCTTCAATCTGTAGACTTTTTCTTCATGTCCATGCACTTCATAACTTGGTGGTTGTTTCACATACACTTCTTCATTTGGGAAACCATTCAAGAAAGCTGATTTGACATCCATTTGATATACTTTCCAATTATTTTGTGCAGTTATTGCTAAAACCATTCTAATAGTATCAAGTTTAGCAACTGGAGTAAATGTTTCATTATAATCAATTCCATGTTCTTGTGCAAAACTTTTTGCTACTAACATTGCCTTGTGTTTTTCAACATTTCCTTTTGCATCAAATTTGGTCTTATAAACCCTTTGACTCATATGCAATCCTTACCTTCAGGTAGATTAATTAGATCCCATG
This sequence comes from Torreya grandis, assembly GCA_037957365.1. NCBI lineage: Eukaryota > Viridiplantae > Streptophyta > Pinopsida > Cupressales > Taxaceae > Torreya > Torreya grandis. The sequence continues at coordinate 2,966,571 of JARHVA010000265.1, forward strand.
TTTGGTTTCTCTCAATGGCATTCATCTCTTCATCTATTGCTTTTATCCAATGTTCCTCATTAAATGCTTTTTCATAATACATAGAATCATGAGAGAAAAGGGCAAAATTTGAACATAAATCTAACTTCTCTTCTTCTTGTTTATAAATCTCATTCAAGTTTCTCATTTTCTTACCTTTAAATTTTGATCTTAAAGTGGCAAGAGTTGGATCTGATTCATCACTTACTTGTGAATTGGGAGTAGGATGACATGCATGACCAGATGATTCACCTTGTGCTAAGCTCCTATGTGTTCTTATTGGAGTGCTTGTTCTTGCTTGTGGAGAGGATTGATCACCTTGCAAATTTTGTTCTTCAGATTCTTCTTCATTTTGGGGAATTGGTGCTCCAATTGTGATGGTTTTATCAATGCTACAATCCCATGCTTCTTCTTCCTTAAATTCCACATCTCTGCTAATAATCACTTTCTTTGAAATGGGGTTATACAACTTATAAGCCTTGAATTCTTCACTATAACCAATAAAAATGCATTTCTCACCTCTATCATCAAGTTTTCTTCTCAATTTAGATGGTATAAGAGAATATGCAATACAACCAAAAATTCTGAAATGATGTACACTATGCTTCTTACCACTCCAAGCTTCTTGTGGAATTCAATCCCTGACACTCTTTGTTGGGCTTCTATTCAGAATATATACTGCACGTGTTACTACTTCTGCCCAATATTTATTTGACAGATGTTTGGCCTTCAACATGATTCTAGCCATCTCCATGATTGTTCTATTCTTCCTTCTACTACACCATTTTGCTGTGGTGTGTACCTTGTAGTCAGTAGCCTTTTAATGCCATGATATCTGCAAAAATATTGAAATTCATTAGACATATATTCACCTCCTCTATCTGATCTAAGTACCTTGATGTAAAGGCCACTCTGATTTTCAACCATCGCCTTGAATTCTTTAAATTTTTCAAAGGCTTCAGACTTATTTTTGAGAAAATATATCCAAGTCTTTCTACTAAAATCATCAATGAAGGTTAGAAAATAAGAACTACCTCCAAATGATGGAATTTGCATTGGTCCACATAAATCACTATGGACTAGCTCCAATATTACCTTTGCTCTATATGAGGCTCCTACTGGAAAGCTCTCTCTATGTTATTTTCCCATAATGCAACTTTCACATGAACTTTCTAGCTGTTCTATTGGTGGTAATCCCTTCACCATATTTTTCTTTTGTAACAAATTCAAACCTCCAAAATGTAAATGTCCATACCTTAAATGCCATAGCCATGATTGGTCTAGATGCATGGTTTTGAAGTGGGCTTTCTCTTCTCCTTGGATGCACTGAATTCGAAGAGGGAACATTCGATTCTTGGTCTCTCCACTTTTCCTATCAACCTGTCATTTGGAAATTTGTCTAGTATTGTGCAAACATTATCCATAAAAGATACTTTGTAACCTTTTTGTACTAAATGTCCAACACTCATAATATTATGCTTTAGTCCAGGAACAAAATAAACATCATAAATAAATCTTCTTTCACCATTTTTTGCTAAAATATTTATTACTCTTTTACCCATTACATCCACTTTGTTATCATTTCCCAATTTCACTTCAGATTTTACAGAATCATCAAGACTAGCAAATAATTCTTTATTCCCTGTCATATGGTTACTGCATCCACTATCTAAGAACCAAATATCTCTAGCATTTCTTGAGCAATGTGACAAGTGAGAAATAAGTTTACAGAATTAGAACTAGATTCATTTGTGTAATTAACATTCTGCTTGTTTACATCTTGTTTCTTTCTGCATTCACTTGCATAATGTCCATATTTTTTACAGTAATAACATTTAATGTTAGATTTATCAAACCTTTGTGAATTTTGCTGGAAATGATTGTTGCCACGTCTTCTATTGTTGTAATTTTGATTATTGTTTTCACCTTGATCTGGATTGGTCCTTCCATTTCTGCCTCTACCTCTTCCTCTGAAGTTTGACCTTCCTCTTCCTCTTCCTCTTCCTCTGCCAAATGATACCTGAGACTTGAAAGCATTCTCAAAAGAAGTATTGTTATTCCTATTCATTCTGGATTCATGTGTTAATAAAGATCCCATCAATTCATCTATTAATAACTGCTCTAAATCCTTGGTTTCCTTAATAGCTACAACTATTGCATCAATTTTGCTTGGTAAACTCCTGAGTATTTTTTTATGATCTTCTGATCTATTATTGTTTCTCCATTAGATCTAATTTGATTCACAATATTCAATACTTGACCCCATAAACTGGTCTATAGACTCTGAATCATTCATTTGCAAAATTTCTCCTAAGATATTGCAATTTAGCTATTTTCACTTTTGTATTACCTTTATAGGTGGTCTCTAAGATTTTCCATGCCGACTTGGATCTCGTTGCTGCTGCAACTCTAGAAAAAAAGGATTCATCCATTTCCTGTTGGATTAGGAATAGAGCTTTTGCATCTTTTTTCTTGTTCTCTTAAAGTTCTTCTTTTTGTGCTCGAGTTAATGCCTGATGGGCAACCTCATCCTGTGGTTCTACAAAGCCATTTTCTACCAAATCCCAAGCATCTTGTAAGCAAAACAATGTTCTCATTTTAATTGCCCAAAAATCATAATTTTTACCATTAAAAATGAGAATCTGGAGCTAAGAAATGTTATTGTTGGTCACCATGTCTCACGCTAAACTTTTCAGAAAGGACAGCAGCTTCGGTTGTATGGCAGCACCTCAAAGTTGCGATCTTAATCTTCCTTCAAACTGATTCTGAGCAACCTCCTATGTTGGCTACTCTCTTCTCACGCTTTCACTTGTCTCGCTGACCTGCGCTCAAATTCTATTTTGCTTGCATATAAATTCCTCAGCAATATAGAGGACTTTAACATGAAATGGAATGTTACCGCATTCACAAACTCTCTACATTCAGTTTGTCTTTTTTAACGCTCTATCTTTTGTTCTTCAATGCAAGCCTACAACGACGCTCCTTTGTTGCAAGCTCTTTCTCATGCCTCCACTTGGGCGCTTCCTTCCAATGGTTCCCCTGCTTAGTTCTTCTCTTGACGCAGCGGGCTCTCATTGAGCTACAACATAGGTCGTAGGCTTTTCTCCCTATTGGCTGCTGCGATCTGCCTTCTTGCTGACTAGGATGAATATCCCCTCCGATTTGGTTGGTGTGCAGCGCCTGTCTCCTTTCTCCAGCTGCGCTCCTCTAACAATCTTGCGCTCTGATACCAATTTTGTCAGAAACAGAGCATAGCAAAAAATAAAAAATAGAAAATAACAGAGAATAAAAATATATGCAGACTGAGATTCCAGATTGCTACGACAATCAAAGGAAATTATTTAATCTTATTATTTCTGCCTTTAAGATCTGCGATCAAGCTACATAAATAAAATTGAAAACAAATAGAACTAAAAGATAAACTAATGTTTAATCCACAGTTGTGCATGCTAACTGAGAAAGACTAAAACAATTTAAGCATGCAGACTGCGTGCATGAGGGGGCAAACAAGAAGTGGAGAAATTAGCTCCAGTTTCTAACAATTGAATTAGATGTGTAAATTTCAAAGAGCTTTGCTATTTTCTATCCTATTATTCAATTCGGTATGCAAATGTCAAAGAGATTTCCTATTTAGAGGCCTATTATTGAATTAGGCTTGCAGCATAGAGGAGGATTGGATTGTGTTTTGGGTGTAATAATAATATAGGGTGCCAGGGATGCAGAGGATTTGTGGCCTTCATATTAGGACTTTTGAAATTTGTTCAGGCTTTTATTGGAGTGACAATGATTTTGTATGTTGTATGGATGCTTAACCATTAAAAATCTCATGTATTGCACCCTCCTCCACTGATCGCACCTACACCCAGCGATGATTTGGCAGCAAAATTCATGATGAATAGTTTCTTTTATGGGCAGCTAGAGGTCCCACTTTTGAATCCCCTGTTCATCACTGAGCAGATCAACAACTACCATTTCGAAAGGTTTTACAGAGCCCTTCTGATTTAATGTATGGATGGAATATATATGATCAGAAGCTTCCTGCTCGCTGGTAAGTCCTAATTTATCTGCCACCAGTGATAAAATTTATGGATATTTTTAAGAAAGCACACAATTTCTAGGAGTTCAGGAATACAAAAAATTTTGAATTCTTAATTTTGCAACTTTGGTCCATGTCTTAGATTTTATGTGTTTTATGTCACAATAGCTAATTGCCCAACATTAAATGCTTCCATAATAAAAATTTACAGAACTGTGAGTTTCTTAGGAAAGTTTGAACCTAAGGTGGTCCATATTGCTAATTACCTCTACAATTAAATTTGGAATGGCAATATTTTGAACATTTATAGCCTAAGTGAACCAATGTCATATATTTTGCAGATCATCTGACACATAAAAGGCAATCAAACGATATTGCAGAAACATTGTTCAAAATGATTTTTCAAATTGACTTGGTACTTTTCAAAATTTTATAGGCAAGGGAGTTGCTCTAAGTAATTGCTTCAAATATTCTTCAGGCTTAGATTTTTGAGATTAGTTCCATGGGTTTTAATTTTTGAAACATATATCTAGAATCCACTCTGTTTTATCCACTTTCATTTTTCAACAGTACATTGCCGCAATTTCCAAGTTATTTTCATGTGATTTATGAGGATGCACACTGCTTTAAGTTCTTACTTAGACCTTGAATTATGAAAACAAAAAATGTAAGCACATTAGGTGATACATTTACATTGTTCAATGCTCTAATTTACGAGGCACTATAACTTCCTCCACTTATCTGCTAACCTTCAACCTGTGCAGATTGAAACTCAATGAATCTCAATTTGCTACATTCAACTTATGCAAATAAAAGCTAATAAAAGTTATGATAAATATAAAATCTAAACCAACTTGCTTGTAATGCTATGTTTTACTTCTTGTATATGTACTGCAAATAAAAGCTAATAAAATTCATGAGAAATATAAATGTAATGTATACACGTGGTGGACATAGGAAATTTATATTTCCCTGCCATTATTGTTGTTTTCAATTTGAATAACCATAATGTGTGTTTTGATTGTATATTATTTAAGCTATTCACGGCTTGTGAATGTCACGTTATTGTTACTTAAGCTGATGATATTGATAGTGGCAAAGACGAAGACACTGTTACCTATTCTTCAGCTATGCAATGACGAGGCGTCGGATGAGCTATGGGTATGTGTGCATCATCTAGAATACCCACGAAGCCACTGCCGCCATGGCCACTGTCTCGTTGCATTTGGCGCAGTTCTCCCATGCATGGGATTCTAACTTGATACTTTCACTCTTCCAGTGCCATGTTCTTCTGCTTCAGCAAATTCTTCGCAAAATTCTAGAGTCTAATCCAGATGCAAAGTAATTCAATTGCTAAAAACCGCCCATAGACCCCAGTATTAAAGTTCGAAGCTAAGACTCTGCACGGCGGGCTAATCCGCCACTTTTAATGAAGTCAGCGGTTTGTCTGTGTAAAATAATAATTTCAACCATCCCACAAGAAAAGTCTTCACGCTGTAGGGATACAAAATATATGCCTCTCTAATGTTAGGGAAAAAAAAAAGTTATTCATAGATATGATTTCACTAAAATTTCATAAAATTGAATTTGTATAGATAATTTGAAATAGCTACACTCAAAATTTGAAAATGTTATAAGAATATGAATTGTATCACTTCGAGTCTAGTTTCCAAAATATTACTTTTTTTAAAATTGATTAAATATAACTAGGTCAAACATCTAATTTTTGAATATAAACTTTTATTTTTTCAAGAAAACGGAGTGGATAGACGATCATATGATCCACCATTTTTTAAGCATCATTTAATATTGTTTGAAACACTTTGATGAATATTTAGATAAAATCTTCTAGTTTGTGACCTATATTTTTTATATTTTATCAATTAATATTTTTTTATTATTTTTGTAAGAAAATAGACCCTGAAAACTAACAAAAAAATATATAGCCAGCTGTGTGGCCCTCCTAATGAATTAAGACTAGTTGTGACCATATAATTTGTCTTGCACTTAGATGAACAAAAAATAAATTGCATTAACATGTATAGGCATGTATATTTGTGGCATGTAGTGACCTAAAAAATCTATAGTTAGAAATCAACATAGTTTTTAATTTTAAAATAGTCTAAAAATTATTAAAAAAATATATTTGAAAAGAAGAGAGCGTGCTCATCGTCATGGTAATGAGTTTTTGAATTTTGTTGTTGAAATTCATAGTATATTTGACAATGGGAGTTGAAATTTGTTATTTTTTATCAAAGTTATCGGATTTGCTTGTAGATTGACAGGGTCAAGCCTTTGGCTTGGGAATCCATGTCATTTTCAAGCCAAAAGGCTTATAGTTTGAATTCAAACCTATAACACATACACATTATGCTATAATGTGTATGCGCTATTATGGAATACATACCCATTAAACCATAATGTGTACGCATTATACCATAACATGTACACATTATACCATAACACGTACATGTTATAATAACATGTACATATTATACCATAATGCGTACGTGTTATACTTATTATAGATGAAAACTTACTTTTCAAAAGATTTTTTTAATCCAATTCAAGAAATTTGTCCCCACACACATTATCTGTGTGCTTATGTAGTACTTGCAAGTTGAGAATAAGAGTTATTAATTCTTTTTTGAACCCAGCTTTAAAAATCTATCAATTGTCCAATGGGTGACAGATCACATTCAAGAAAGAGAGAATTTGAAGAATAAAACAATTGAAAAAATATAAGAGGTGAGAGAAAAACAAGGTATGAATGCAAGCACTTGATTTAAAACAAGGTACAAAAATTATCTTTAATGAACCAAATGTCATAGACAATGATGCAATCGATAATAATGAATTGAATAATGATAAAATTAGAAATAATAAATTCAATAATTATGGAATCAACAATACTGAATTAAATAATGATGAAATTGACAATAATGAATTAGATAATATTGGAAGCTCACATTCAAAGTACAAATTTTTTAATTTTGTTGATAATGATTGTATACATGATGCCTTACTCTCTAACAATAAATAAATTTTCATGGAAAGAAATAATGATGAAATTAACAATCAAAAAAATTTCATGGAAGCTTATAATGAGAAAATAAAAAATGAAGAAAATGTCATCCCACCATTAATCAATGAAAGTAATGACAATTTTGAAACACTCCTTCAACAAGTTCCATCAGTAACAACACCTCCAAGAATTTGCATAGAAAAGGTAAGTAATTAATTGAAGTCGATGAATTTTTTTTGAAACTAATACCTAACAAAATATCTAACTACCATTGAAGAAGACTGACTCAAGAAATTTGAGATATATTTTTTATAATTTGATTCATGATACTAAAAGATGTCAATTGTTTATATTGTTGATGAAATTGATTAAGATGAAACCTACCATGTACATATTAGGGCTAAGAACATCTAATATGAATGATGAAAATGTAGAAATTATTGACAACTTACATGATGCATATCATACTGTAGTCCCTAAATCACACAATAAAGGTTATAATTTCTCCCAATGTATAATCACAACCTATTTAAAAATAAATCAAGTATTTGATATAAATAGAAAAATATTAATGAAAGTAATTTCAAGATGCAAAAGATTTAATGAACCTAATACCAATGAGCTTTGGGCATTCTCTGGTCAACTTCCACAAAAGGATAGGGCTATCACTGATGCTCTGAAAGAGTTACTTGCACAATTTTGAAATGATAATACTAGAGTTTCACTCAATGCAAGAGATGTAATCAAAAGAAGAGTTGGTTCTCATAATCGTAAACTACATCCGAAACATTGCACTCTAATTTTTTGTAAAAATATCCACAAATTTGTATTAGTCAAAAATATTTTGAGATGGCCAAACATTTTTATGTAAAAATAAATCACACATACACCACTTCTTTTTTTAAGCAACATGTTAAATTTGCGATGTACTATGATCTTTTATGTCATATTCATCGTAATTTTCATGCTAATAATATTTTACAAGAGTGTAACTTATAAGTTATGTTAAAATCAATTAGAAAATTTATTCCAACAATTTTTTGTGAAAGATCGGATGGATAAGTTTTTATAACAAAATATGTTTGGATAGAAATGACAACATTTGTGGTAGATAGCTAAATTAAAAAATTATATTCATGAAGATTAAACAAGTGCAATTTTACAGGAATTAGTTGACTTAAGCAAATACAAATATGTGATTTATCAAGTATAAGATAGAAAATAATTTAAAAAGTTTGGAGCTTGTTATAAAATAGATACCTATTTCAAAATTTATGGTCAAATTCAAGTAGAAATTTGTTTTTGAGTATGAAAGGCACACACACAGGGCTAGATGCTTGGATACCTATTTCAAAATCTATGGTATAATGTTAAGGGACAAAAAAAGCTATCGGTAGACATGATTTCCCTAAAATTTCATAAAATTGAAATTGTGTAGATAATTTGAAATAACTACACTCAAAATTTGAAGATGTTATAAGAATATGAATTGTATCACTTCGAATCTAGTTTCTAAAATGCTATTTTTTTTTAAATTTATTAATTATAACTAAGTCAAACATCTAATTTTTGAATAGAAACTTTTATTTTTTCAAGAAAACATAGTGGATAGACGATCGTATGATCCACCATTTTTTAAGCATCATTTAATATTGTTTGAAACAATTTGCTGAATATTTAGATAAGATCTAGTTTGTGACCTATATTTCATATATTTTTTATTAATTTTGTAAGAAAATAGATCATGAAAACTAAAAAAAAAATACATAGCCAGCCATGTGGCCCCCTAACGAATTAAGCCTAGTTGTGACCATATAATTTGTCTTGCACTTAGATGAACGAAATATAAATTGCATTAACATGTATAGGCATGTATATTTATGGCATGTGGTGACCTAAAAAACCTATAGTTAGAAATCAACATAGTTTTTAACTTTAAAATAGTCTAAAAATTATAAAAATTGTATATTTGAAAAGAGGAGAGTGTGCTCGTCATCATGGTAATAAGTTTTTAAATTTTGTTGTTGAAATTCATAGTGTATTTGGCAATGAGAGTTAAAATTTGTTTCTTTTTATCAAATTTATCAGACTTGCTTATAGATTGACAAGTTCAAGCCTTTGGCTTGGGAATCCATGTCATTTTTGAGCCAAAAGGCTTAGATTTTGAATTCAAACCTATAACATATACACATTATGCTATAATATGTACGCATTATTATGGAATATGTACCCATTAAACCATAATGTGTAAGCATTATACCATAACATGTACACATTATACCATAATGAGTACATGCTATAATAACATGTACATATTATACCATAATGTGTACATGTTATAATAACATGTACATATTATACCATAATGCATACGTGTTATACTTATTATAGATGAAAACTTAATTTTCAAAGGAGTTTTTAAATCCAATTCAAGAATTTTTTCCCCACAAATATTATCTATGTGCTTAAGTAGTACTTGCAAGTTGAGAATAAGAGTTATTAAGTACTTTTTTGAACCCCACTTTGAAAATCTATCAATTGTCCAATGGGTGACAGATCACGTTCAAGAAATAGAAAGAATTTGAAGAATAAAACACTTGAAAAAATATAAGAGGTGAGAGAAAAAATAAGGTATGAATGCAAGCACTTCATTTAAAACAAGGTACAAAAATTATCTTTCATGAGTCAAATGTCATAGACAATGATGCAATCGATAATAATGAATTGAATAATGATAAAATTAGAAATAATAAATTCAATAATTATGGAATCAATAATACTGAATTGAATAATGGTGAAATTGACAATAATGAATTAGATAATGTTAGAAGCTCGCATTCAAAGTATAGTGTTTTTGATTTTGTTAATAATGGCTATATACATGATGCCTACTCTCCAACAATTAAAAAAAATTATGGAAAGAAATAATGATGAAATTAACAATCAAGAAAGTTTCATGGAAGCTTAAAATGAGAAAATAAAAAATGAAGAAAATGTCATCCCACCATTAATCAATGAAAGTAATAACAATTTTGAAACACTATTTCAACAAGTTCCACTAGTAACAACACCTCCAAGAATTTGCATAGAAAAGGTAAGTAATTAATTGAAGTCGATGACTTTTTTTTTAAGCTAATACCTAACAAAATATCTGACTGCCATTGAAGAAGACTGAGTCAAAAAAATTGAGATAGTTTCTTTCATAATACTAAAAGATGTCAATTGTTTATTTTATTGATGAAATTGATTAAGATGAAACCTACCATGTACACATTAGGGTTAAGAACATCTAATATGAATGATGAAAATGTAGAGATTGTTGACAACTTACATGATGCATATCATACTGTAGTCCCTAAATCACACAACAAACATTATAATTTCCCCCAACGTATAATCACAACCTATTTAAAAATAAACCAAATATTTGATATAAATATAAAAACATTAATGAAAGTAATTTTAAGATGCAAAAGATTTAATGAACCCAATACTAATGATTTTTGGGCATTCTCTAGTCAACTTTCAGAAAAGGACAAGGCTATCACTGATGCTTTGAAAGAGTTACTTGCACAATTTTGAAAGGATAATACTAGAGTTTCATCCAATGCAAGAGATGTAGTCAAAAAAAGAGTTAGTTCTCATAACCATGAACTGCATCCAAAATATTTCTTGGATATGAATCAAACACAATTGCACTTCAATTTTTTGTAAAAATATCCACAAATTTATATTAGTCAACGATATTTTGAGATGGCCAAACATTTTTATGTAAAAATAAATCACACACACACCACTTGTTGTTTTAGGCAACATGTTGAGTTTGCAATGTACTATGATCTTTTATGTCATATTCATTGTAATTTTCATATTAATAATATTTTACAGGAGTGTAACTTATAAGTTATGTAAAAATCAATTAGGAAATTTATTCCAACCATTTTTTGTGAAAGGCCGGATGGATAATTTTTTTTATAACAAAACATATTTGGATGGAAATGACAACACTTGTGGTAGATAGCTAAAATTAAAAAATTATATTCATGAAGATTAAATAAGTGTAATTGGACAAGAAATAGTTGGTTTGAGTAAATACAAATATGTGATTTATCAAGTAAAAGATAGAAAATAATTAAAAAGGTGCAAGCTTGTTATAAAATAGATACACACAGGGCTAGATGGTTGGATAAATATTTTTTGATAAGCAAGGACACATTCTCACTTGGTTTGATTGTTTTAGTAGTCAAATTTGCTGAAAATTACACATTTAAACCATAAATAAAAGTATATTCATAATATTATAACTCATAATAAGTTTTCATATTCATGCATATAACATTCATGCATGCACATAATAGTACTGATCAAGATCAAAAAATATTAAGGGAGTACCATTTTTATATCAGCTATGGCCGATCACATTGTACAAAATATGTGCATGGTTGTTTTGAAAATTTCCATAGATAGTTGGCTAAGAGGAACATTCATTTTAATCAGCGTTATATATTGTCAAATAATTGCACATCGTAATTCAATAATGTACATATATCTTATTGGTTGAGTAGGATGCACATTACAATTAGTGTAAAATATATTTAGAGTTTCACTAAAGTTAGCCATGGAAAAGGGGAGCATGACAGTTATGGAGCATATGTAAAAAGAGTCATTACAAAGGAGGAATTAAATTTTGACAAGGGTGCTCATTTGACTAATACACAAAGTATGGTTGAATGGTGTAATGAGAACATTTGCCATCATGCTAAAGCAAATTCTATTTTTTATAGACATTTTAAGTTAATAGATGAAGAAATCTTGGCAAGGTATGAGGATTCTATGACTGTAATAGGTTTAAGTGATCTCCACTCATTTTTAACATCTCAAATGTAGACTCTTGAATTATTCATACAAGACACTTGACATGTTTCTATTCTGCATGCATGGACTCTATTTGAAATGAGTGTGATTCATAAGAGTGGGTAGATGAATGGAGTCCAGACCTCTAATTCTAATCAACACATGTATCAGGTTTCATGAGTATTATAATTTATAGATATGGCATCATCACATGACTTTGACCATATATCTAATCTAGTGCATCCAGGTAGAATATTATTCGTTATGAACTAGTTAATACCATGATTTATCTTCATATAGTGTCATTAAAAATTATTTTTTATGATACAAGACATATTTTTGTAGTTATTGTATATGAGGACAATGAAGAGGAGACAAATTACTACTTATGTTAATGTGTAGAGAAAAATAAAAAATTGACTTCCACAGTCATAGTGAAGAAAACATTGAGTTTCCTACTAGTCTGTGGTAGTCATTAGAACTTGGCTTCAACAATATCAAATCAAAAATTCAAATATATGTTTGTTTGAAAATTTTGAAGCACACAGGAAGTTATTGCACTATTCAAATTTTGTTCTTAAATTTTTTTATTTAATATTCAATTAAAAAAATATCATGGGAATCCATTAAACATGAATCTATGGAAAGTTCATGAGTAAGGCTATGAATCCTTTCTTGCTACTATCAACATTAGAACAAATCTTAGTGGTTTGATTGATTAATATGTATAGATATGTTGACTTATAAAATGTATATATAATCAATTTTACCAAATATTTTTGACTTTTTAGGTAGTACATATAAATTTCATTTTTAATTACTTACTAACAATTTTTTGTAGATTATTGTTACTATATAAGATTCCACCTTCATGCGATTCACACTGTTAGTAAATAATTTCATTTGCTTGAAGCTAAGAGAATCTTGATAAAATTACTTAGTATTTGTCTTTGAAATGAGGTTTCCTTGAATGAAGGCATAGAAAGAGTATCATGGTTGTTTGAGGTGTTTGATGTAGTCAAATGCCTTCATGAATTGACCTATATTTAGGAATAGTGGTCTCTTTGATTCAATTTTGATCTTAACTCATCATGGATTTGCCTTAAATTATTCACTTCTTCTTCAACTAACTTGTTTTCAACTCCCATGAATTAATTTCATTATTATAGGGTAGTTTAAAATACCTTCAATGCTTCTTTGACTCCATCAAATAACTATTTGCTTGCTCAAGGTATAGGTGTAGCATGTTTGACATTATTAAAAGCCTATTTCCTAGTAGATAATTATCCAACTATCTCTCCACTCGGAATTTATTCCTTCTTATCTACATGTAACTGATAGTCAACTCCTAAGTTTCTACTCTCTCATTGCATTCACTAGCATCTTCATGATATTACATGATTTTCAACGTAGGATCCCCACTTATGTCCATTCCTCCACCCTAATCATGGAAATAAAGTTTAGGCATATTTTAAATTCTTATTACATCTCAAAATTTTATAAAAAAAAATCTCTAATTAGAGACCTCCATCATTGGAGAGGCAAACTAGCTCCTCTTGATTCTTGACTACACCAATCCACCTCATTAGTGTAGCCAAGGTGGATAGTGTATATATCAATATTATTTTGATTAACATGAGGTCTTCCATCTGAAAAAATATATATATAATTCATATCTTGAATCATTACAACCTCTCACCTTGGGTCATTATCACTTTTCTTGCAAGAAGGTTCACTAGGCCACTAGCTTGTTAGGCTTGTTTGGAGGTGGATGAAGAGTAATATTAGATATCTAAGATGAGAATAATATTGAAACATATAAACACCATTTTTATATTTTTTGACATCTTCCATGTCCATTAGAATATCCAATAACTTCACAAAGTGATTACTTGCTACTCAACCTAGCTCATTTAGGCCTAGAAAGAAGGCCGTGTTTGCAAAAAATCATGTATAACTCCATTTTGATTGTATTTTAAGGATGTAAAACACATAAAACATATTAAATACATCATCAATCACCTGAAATAAAATTTTAGAGAATTTAGAGTAATATAACTTGACTTATAGCACTTTTGGTTCTCTCTAAGTCTGTTTTTCCTTCATTTTTTTATGTGTAGGTCTATGTTTTTGTGTTTTATCTCTCCTCATGTATATTAAATACATTATAAAACTTTAAAAATTTATTAAATGGTAAGTTAGACCTTCAATATAAATTCAAAGTCATGTGGATCTATAAAACCCAAGTTATGGCCCTTTTTGTGCAAACTAGGATCTACATGGTAGCAAGCAGGTCAATTTAGAAAAAAAAATGTATATTGAGTTATATAGGGTCTCAATAAGTCATTATTTTTTTATATATTTGTTCCAACCCCCATCTACAACCTCAAATCATTAGATGGGTAGGTCCAAACAAGAAAAATTACCATAATCATATAATCTCAGGCCTACGTACCCTCTTTGTGGATGTGTGCATTGGGCTCTAGAATTGACTTTGGAGGCATAAATGACATGTAATGGCTATTTTATTATCTATTAGTCTTTTTTTATAAATTTAATATGAATTTAAAAAATTATTAATCACCATGGAGTGCTCCCAAAGACTCGAGATCGCCAACCATGCATAAACCTATTGACAACACTCACTTTTTCACCTTGTGTATAGGCCTGTGACTAATCATTTCACTTTTTTTCATGGTGATCACTTATTTATAAGTTTTTTTGGGCCTATCCAATATCTCTCTAGTCTTCCAAGGACTTGATCATGCTTGGATCAATCATAAACACCCAAACTTGTCTCTTTTCAACTAACTGCAAACCTCTTCATGTGAGCTTGTATGCATAACAAACCATTTTGTAGGCCATCCCTGTAGGTGTTTAAGATTTTACGGGTCTTAAGGCTTGGTAATAATATCAAGATAGGATTTCCATTGTATCTTGATCATCCTTAATCTCTTCCAAGCTTGGTATGCTCTAGTATGAGTACTTTGTAATCCATGTCAGAATGGGTGGTGGGTTTATTGACTAGGCATGATGGGAGGCCAATAATATGGTCCTAAATGTTATCCACCTATCTAGACATGTTGGTAGTGATAGTTTGTAGTGAAGAAGCTCCATAAATAGAGTTCTCAAACAATAGCTCAAACTTTGAAAACATTTGTTGTCATTGTTTTTTCCCTATTGAACATTAGTGAAAATTTATTTTTGGGTAGACTTGGACATCAAGGTCATGGAAACATGTGTAATTCACTTATCTAGACATGATCCAAGTAATATATTTTTACTTGGGGGTCTCCAAGGTACAAATACCTATTAGAGCTCGAGAAGTAGTCTCTTCACTACCAATAAGTTTCATTTTAGGACCCGTTACTGTAACTTCCACCATGAATTTCTCTTGAAGGTTCACCCATTCCCTATTAAAAATTAGAGTGACAAACGAGTTAGTCAAAACATTACTATCATCAAAAGAATGCCTCTTTTATTATTTATTTCCCAAAATTTTACTAAGACATGGCAAAACAACAACATGAACAAGGAAAGCAACTACATTAGCAATGTTAATATTATCTCTAAAATGTATTTTTTAATAAATTATAAAATTTATTCTGCCTAGCAAGGATTATCCAACCAATTCTACCTCAGTTATAGTTCAACATGAATAAATTTTTTATTGCCCAGGATACCATTCTACTTTGCACAACACAAACACATGGTCAGTCTCATACCAAAATGATTATTGCTTAAACATGCATGGTATGAAGGTAGATAAAAGATAAGTACAACTAATGGATGATGCCATGGTCATCAAATAAATATAATCAATCATTAGTATACTTTAATTAAAGACACCACAAAGTGCTATTATTATCAATTTGCTCTTATCCTCATATGATCACAATAACAAGCAAAAGGACTTTGCTTCTATCTCATGTAAGTGATGCCATATTTAGACCTGTAGGTGACTGTTATCACCACTTACATGTCTAAAAATAGACTTGAAAACTTATGCTATAGTTACTCACATATCTATCAACATATTTTGAATTGTAAGTAAGTATTATAACATCAGTAATAGAAGGTAAATCAATACAAACAACACTATGAATATCTCATGCCAAATCACACAAAATAATCTAAACATATTCAAATGAATAGATCATTCAATTATAATACAACATCATTTAAATAAGCTAGATCAATATAGAATTTATAGGTAGTGTAGATCATATAATATACCCTTATTTAGGCAAGCTAGACAATCCATCATAAGTATATAACCAATCAACCTTTATAATAAGAAAGACAAGTTCATCAATAATTTTATGCGAGGAATATTATGCCTTAAGTTCATTATTAATGTCATTTTAACAATGACAAGCTTGCAACTATTTAATAATCAAACTCTATTATACATAACCATTAATATGCTTAAATTCTAACTAGTAAATATTCTACCTTTACCACTTATAATATTATAAACATATTCTTAGGATCAAGTTATTCATGCAAATGGTTTATATTCAAGTAAAAAACCATTATTCTATTAATGTTTTGAAATTAATGGTTCCTTAATAAATAAAGATTACCAATAAGGCATAAAATTATAGCATAATCAACTAATTTAAAGGTTTAACTCCCTCTCATATCCATATTTTTTTCCTCCCATGTAATTACAATCCTTATAAAGAACCCATATGTAATATAAACTCAATAAAGTAATTACAAGCCTTATAAAGAACCCATATGTAATATAAACTCAATAAAACCAAAACTTAAAATCTGTCGCAAATTCACCATATCCATCATTGTTTTATTTGCATAAAGAACTATAGAAAAGGAAGATTATGTGATAAAAGTCTTTTTATGTTGTACCCATATATGCAAAAATATATTCTCACACAAAGCATTAATATAATATCCTACTATAGTTAATTGTGCTCAAAACCCTCTTCTTAAACCATATAGATGAATCGCTACAACCATAGTATCCCTTCATGAATTATTCCAAAATTAAACTATAATACTATACATTCCCAATAATCATTTTTATGTAATAAAACTAGTTGCTACAGCCAATATGTAAATGTAAAGTCAATTTTCACCCAACTATGAACTCTCAAAATGCATGTTATAGTTTAATACAACCTAAATGTTTTCATTCATTGCTTTCCAACCATAGAATGTTAAGTTGCATCCATGTTTACGGTAAGTTACAACCAATGTATAAACATAGATCCTCCATCAATCATAAAAATGTCAATTTTCAACCAACTTTGAATCTAGCCATGGAAAAATAAATAAGTTAACAATGCTTTCTCAAGATCCACTCAAACAATATGCTACAGCCATATAAGCTTAATAATATCATTCAACCATAAAAATGACTAGCTATAGCCATCCTAACTTCTTTAAAAAAATTATATCCAGCAAGCAAATCTTATGTTTATGCAAGAAGGAAAGCAAAAGCCAATCATGTAATTTTAGATCATTTTTTCTTCCATACTAGAAACTTATTACTCTCAGGAATGTAACTAAGGAAAGGAACAAAAACATCCCACTATCCTTATAGATTCGTGGGTGGAGAAATTTCTCCACCTACAAGCCTATAAGCATAGAGTTAATTTTAATATGCATTCAACAAGTTTATTTTTAACAATTTATACATTAACAAAGGATCATAAAATTATGCATTCAATATCTTGATATTAAAAACTATTATTTTATTTGCAATATCACATAAATGATTTAAGGCAAATTGACCACTTTTACAATGCCACTTACAAGTCTAAAAATAGATGTGTTTACCTCTACAAAGTGCATGGTATTACCATTGTATGCATAAATCAACAAATGAAAATGCAACTACCTAAATCACCATCTAGCACACCAAAATCTCCCTATGCAAAGTTATTTTCAAAGGGCTAAACAAAGGTGGGCGTAATCCTTTCTATGGGCTGGGATTTAACAAGAGTGGGTATAGTCCTTGTTATAGAGTTGTGAGTAAAGGTGAACCCTTCCTCGAATCCATAAAGAGTGAGTATAGTCCTTGTTATAGAGTTGTGAGTAAGGGTGAACCCTTCCTCGAATCCATAATATAAGTTTTTATATGAAAAGTGAACAACAAACCAAAAAACAAGATTATATAGAAAACAAATATTCACATAAATCCATTAAAATACAATCCTAAGCTTTTTAAGTCACTTTTCTTATATAAATATAAATCTAGCAAATTTTGACAAGATTAGTCATATAAACCCTTAAGAAAGACCCCAAAGTAACAAAGCATAATGAGGCATTTTGCCCAAAGCGTAGTGGGCGAATTTAAGGCAACAACTCAATGTATTCTTATGGTAAAAACCACGTGGCTTCCAAGCTACAAATTTTTTACAAGCTCAGTTTGAAATTTGCAACCAATGTGCCACATCGCAATAGATACATTTTGTCAAACAGCATGCATGAAACCTTCTTATTACCACGTTTTGCCTATCAATGTCATTCCAATTTGCATGGGACAAGGCTTTGGCTTTAATAAAATGAGCAGACCTAGCATAAATATCAAAGCAAATGGTCACTCTTTCAACTCAACCCCAAATTTGGTGATTATTTTATAAATCCTTTTACAACTCTTAAACAAAAGTTGTAACCAAAGAATTGACCAGGTTTTTTTTTTTAAAAGGCCAAAGGATGGAAGAACCGAAAAAAAACAATGATATCAATTAAAAGGGGTTATTCTGATCACATATAGGAGGATGGTTGGAGTGGCAGAAATTTTCACTTGACTGGAGAGGGAAAGAAGGATGAGTCCTCTTTTGATTAGCACCTCTTGTTGTGTTGCTACCTCCATTTACTCCAGCACTCCCTAATTGCATCCTTGTTGCCTTTGTCTTATTCTTCTTACGTCCATCTGTGATGATAATAAACAGATCTGAACTGGCACCATTAGGGCGTCCTCGAGTTCCTACCAACGCATACTTTTCTAAAGGCACAAATTGCCTTCTCAAAGAAGGAAAAAAAAGATCTTAAGCATATCTGCCCCTTCCATTACCCAATGCATGGGGTTTCTTATATCATCTTTAAAAAATGTTTTATTACATTTTCGAAGAAAATTAGAGGGTATTTTAATTTACTACGCAATTTCTCGAAAGTCTTTTGGAGCATATATATACCTACATAATGATTCATATTTGAATTAAATACATTTTCCATCATTCTTAACTGGAGCCCCTTCATTCAAACTTGAGAATAGCCTTCGGCATAGTACATAAGTTTAAAGAATTTTAGAATGATATTTTTTCGTATGACAAAGGTCTTGTTAGGTGATCAATTAGATTCTTCTAACCATTAATCCCCTTACGCAATTGAACATTCAAGCATCTAAAGGTGAGCACTCGCCAATGATTAATATGTGTTTTTCATTTATTGATGCTAAATTGATCGAGTCCAGAGAGTAATATTTGATCGAGTCTAGAGAGTTTACTATTTATAAGAGGTTTCCTGTTAAGTAGGCCGACATATGCTGACAGACCAACTTTGATATCTTGTGAACTCCTACTCCAAAGAAAAACACCATTCAATCCACTGGAAATTAATCACTCATTGCTGAAATCAGAACTTCAAAACACAGTAAGCCCTACTAATAGGTCGTAATTAAGCTAATCGAAGATGGATCTTCAATTGATCATTACTCGCAAGATGGAGCCAAGGACACTTCTCTACTTTGGCCAGTTCGCTTTAACACTTATAATGGCACTGCTGCTCGTTCTCGGGTCCCTAGTTTCCAGTCCAACGCCCATCGACAACGTTCAAGAACGTTGGATCCACGAGATTGACGCTGCATTCATCGATCCAACACCTGTTAAAACATTGCATTCATTGTTTGAAAGAAGAAAACAAGAAAGCGTGGAAATGTTACCTTTGGTGGACAACATCCAGTCGCTATCTTGGCTGATTGCCCAAAAAAAGTATCCCACTAACCCTTTCTGCTTCGCAAATCTGATTTTCTCACCAACGGAGTCTTCGTTATCGTAACCGACCCACAAGTCTCCCGCGTAACAGTACGCCGACCCGCTTTCCTTATCGAACACCTCCGTGGCATTCTTGTCCCGGATCAAGTCGCGAATCTCCGAGAAGAACATTACACCGCTTTCGTTGCTCAGTGTTTGCTTGGGACCCGCGTCTACAGCGGGAGCTCCTATGCCCGTCTGGTTGTGTGTCTTTAGGATCCACGAACGGCCGTAGAGCGGCATCCCCATTACAACTTTGTGCGCCGGTAACCCCGAATCCACCCAAGATCCAATCCCATAACTGGTGCTGATGTTGGAAAGGCGGTCATTTAGCGCCGCGTGAGCTCCCGTGGCGGAAGTGTCCCATGAGCCGTGATAATCAAAACCCATTACGTTCACCCAGTCCAGGTTTTTGGCAATGGAAGCCGTCGGGTAGCTTCTGCTGTCACCCTCTAAGAAGAAACGTTGTGCAAAATACACGGCCGCCGTCAGGAGAAACGGAGGCCGGCGCGAAGATCTGGCTTCCAATTCTATGCTGCGTTTCCAATCTGAGAACAACTTGCCTAAATTCTCCATCTCGGTAGTGTTTTGGGGAAACTCCCAGTCGAGGTCGAGGCCGTGGAAGGCGTGGCGTCTGGCGAGGGCGATGGCTGAATCTATGAAAACTTTGCGGCGGAAGGCATTGCTTGCCATGAGAGCAAAGGCAGTGCTGTTGGAGCCCCCGCCGCCGATGGAGATGAGTGTCTTGATGCACGGATTCTTCTGCAGCAGTGCTGGGGTGAAATTGCCCATGATTTCCTGCTCCTCCACCTCGAATGTCTGCTCGTTCATATCTGCAAAGGCGTAAAATATGTGCGTGTACAGAGCCGCGTTGATGGAGGGGGGCGGCATGTAAGAGATTGTGGAAGAAGGCCAATACGCAGCCTTCACAATTGATGAAACAGTACAGCGGCGTGACTCTGCTGAAGCGGTAAGTAGAACCAATATGATGAAAGCATATAGTATAATTCGCATAGGATATCGGGCGCGCTCCATGACGTTTCAAGGGATGAAAGATATGATGATAACAACAAATACACAGCTTAAATACTGTAATGCTATCTCTGGGTTCAGTTGGATGAGTCGGTCAATGGAGTGGGTTTCCTGTTGCACCGCCGGCTTCTGAGCTTCTCCGATCGGGTTGGAATAAAATAGGGATAAGAATAAGACTACAGATGGATAATGAAAAGCTATATTTTTTGAATAGGTTAAAAGCTCGAATCAATATAGGTACTTCTCTGTCATTGCATCAACACAGCTCTGGTTGAGACTTGGATTACATGATAAAATATGGAGAGGTGGAATACATGATAAAACTGCGGTCCACCACTAACATTGACTTGAGAGAGTCGGACACTCAAAAGGTTAAAATATGTCGAAGTCGAAAGCAGTTGCAACCAATGGTCCCTCGTGACATGAAACAATAATTTTAATGGGGGAGTCCTGTTAAGCACAAAAGTCATGAAGTAAAATCTAAAATGGCATCTACAATGCCTTACTTTATTTAAGAAATAGCCTCGTAAACAATGGATTGAAACTTTACATCGTGGAGCTTTCACTATCACAACAGGGAAGCAATATATATGTCTCAATTATGACATCATGATTATCAGATGTAATGTTTGAGATATAGTTTGATTTTTTTATTAAAAAAAATATATATATTAAATTTTAATTATTTTATATTTTATTGGTTAGAAAATAATTTTTTATGATTTAAATTTTTATTGAAGAGTTGTTAAGTTGAATGATATAGTTTATTAAATTTTTTTTTCAATATTATTGTATATTACATTAATTTAAGTATTAATATTATTTGATTTTATATTTTATTGAGTTAGAATATAATATTTTGTGCTTACAAATAATATATTGTAATTTTATATTTTTGTGGTTGAATTTAATCATATCACAAATTAAAAGAAATAACTTTTGTACTCATTAAGCTATGTTACATTGTAAAATTAATTATAGTTAATCGATATGACATTTAACTCTTTTTTTCTTTTTCGCCTACAACTAAAATCTGTATATATATATATATAAAATCCTCTCTACAATTTTTTACAAATATTCACATCTCTTATTCTACGTAATCAATATAACATAAAATTATAAACACAATCAAATTAAAAAAAATCTTAATAAATATAAAATTATCAAAATCACTCATCAAATAAATAAATTTGATATTTAAAAATACACATAACATATACAAAATGTATTCAAACATTCTTTAATATCTTCTTACTTTTCCAATATCTTCTTACGTCTCCGAACATTTTGCCTAACTTATCTTCTCTTTCACATACTTCGACAGAATCTCCTAATTCTTAATATTGTGTATGATGATATTGTCCTTCCATTTATATTGTCATTACTATGTGAAATGAAATAAATATTATTATTAAATATTTTTACATAAAAATGTTTTTTCTTTAGAATGAGACATAGCAATAAAATAAATATTATTATTAAATATTTCCACACATAAATATTATTTCACTGGAAGTGAAAAAAGTGATGTACTTTTATGAATATTTAATTATTTATTTAGTAAAATTTAGATACTATTTAATTATTTATTTAATAAAATTTAAATGATATATAATAAACTTCAGTTTGATTTTATTAACTTTTGATTAAGTATTAGATTTTTAATAATTCAAAGAATTAAGTAGCAAAATACTTTCTCCTTGCTGCTCCCAAGGTGAGGCTACATTACATTTGTCGGGACATAGTTGTTCAAGGTATTTTGTAATTTGATTGTCTATAATATATTATATATGAACTATACTACACATCCGCAATGACTTGGGGTCTCATATGTGAGATAATCCCTTGTGTCTTTGTGTTTTTAATGCTTAGGGATGGTCTTCTATTCATTGAATCTAACTAAAGTATCATTAATTTTGTAGAGTTTAGTTTGGGTTTTGGAATCTTTTTCAATATCATTTAAGAGTTGACTGAAGTGTAATAAATGGGAAAACACACTTTAATTAATTAATTTTTAATATAGTTATTTCTTAATTAAGACATTGTATATTGTTTATTATAATATGAGTTAAAGTTTGGTATATGTATTATTATATTATATTAGTAAATATATATATTTTTAATTTAAAAAAATTAATATAAATATATTAATTAATTAAAAAATATTATTAAATCAATAAGATGGAAGTGAGTTGGTTAATTGATTTGGTTGTTTCAAGTCTCATCCAAGTTTAAATCTTTATAAAGGTATATGACAACAGTTGTGGTCATAGTTGATTATTTTTAAAGCTAAGATTTGATTCCAATTGTATCCCAAACTAATTCATAATTATGATAAAAAACAAATATCTATAAAATATATATATATATATCAAAATTTTAAATCGTTTCTCATTATTTTTTAATATGAAATATAATCTATAATATCAATCAAAAAATCATTTCTCATTATTTTTTAATATGAAATATAATCTATAATATCAATCAAAAATCATTTTAGTTTTTTTTTTTTTTAAATATTTCCAACTCTAACAATCTTAACATTTTAATAATTCCAATATTATATATTTTTTAATATTATAATACTTATAATTTATGTAATTAGAATCAATGAGAGCTTAGCCAAAATGTGCGTTCACAAACATTCATCCACGTAGGCATAGTGTTATTAGTTAGCCAATGTTTTAAGATTAAGAATCACGCTCATGCAAAATTTAGTGCGCCAGAGGCAAAACCAAGGAAATCATGGAGATTTTTCACCTCGGAATCGGCATCTAATTAATAGAAGTAGTATTCTGGTCAAATGAAATAAAAATTCACAAACAATATGTCGTGATAAAATATTCAAACCAAATCAAAATGGCATGTTTGTCATATTTTTGTCTTGTTTCAATAATTAAAAAGCCCCACTTTTATTTGTTTGCACTCTAAAATTCATAACGTTCCTGCGAAACTAAGTTTTTATTATCGTTTTCATCAATGCAATCCAATACCTTGACCTTGTTCATTTTATAAAAATCTCTCTTCTCCGCATCAAGAACAATTAAAATAAATAAAGGTGGTGTAAATTTTTTTTAAAAGTGGTGTAAATTTTTAAATAATTGTACGCCAGCGTAAACATTGCCCAGTTTGGTTCCAGTAGAAAAGATAAAAAAATAAATGTGATGTATGTTTTTAAATTATTGTATGGAGTACAAATATTAGCCAACTTTATCTGAGAAGAAAAAATAAAAAAATTCAGGTAGATGTCAAGTTATTCTTCAATTGTATTGCATATTGTGCACTCATGTGCAAACGATGTCCAATCCTGTTTGAATAAAAAAGATAAATATCCGAATATATGTGGATTTATTATTCAATATCATTATATATTATGCATACACGTGGAGTGGTAGAGTTATATAAAACAATAAGGTAGATATCAATTTTTTATTCAATAGTATTATATATTGTGCATGTGGAATGGGAAAACAGTATGATAGAAAATAAGAAATGGTGTTTATGTGAAATTGGTTATACTCGTTGGTTGTATTTTCAAGATCTTTAATGATCATTGGTTATTTTCGAAATAACTGGTGACCACTATTAATAATAATTGATATACATATAATAATATATAATATATAAATGATATTCAGATAATTAATAAATTACATCGAAATCTGAATCCTTGGGTCTCAAATTGCATCTTAGATGAGTTTACACTCCAATCAAAAACCGTCATCAATTAAATGTAAAAATCTAATCTAAAAATTTAAATACTTTTTTTTTATTCGCAACGCGTCCACAGATTTACGCATGCTGGTTAGAGTCAGCCTCCGAATATAGCCGGATGGCCTACATTAATAAAGCTCAGCTCATATCTCCATCAAACTTATCAATATAATTTGGAAATATTATATGTAAATAATGTCAGTGGTTTGTTGCTGCTCCATAATTCTATGATGAGAGACGGGAAATGTCTCATTTACCAATGTGTAGCAAAAATCCATCGATCTTTTATCAAAGATTACAAAATAGAAGACAGACAAAACGGGGGAATAATCAAGATTCAAGATACAAAGAATATATACGCAGAGAGCAAGAACAGCAAAAGACTAGTACACAATTGTATTTCCTTCGACTATTCCATAAATATCAACAAACAATGCTCTGTCTGTTTGATGAAGACAAAATGGACGACATAAACTACCGTCCCCTCGGAGCCTCCGTCACAAACGTCGTCTCTGAAACAATTTTCTTCGTTAATGCCCTCACAATTTTGGGCCCACGTTGTATGGGTGGCCATGCAACAGCCTTAATTTGTACGTATAAAAACACATAATGTTGTGCTGTTCTCAAAATGAAAAAGTTCAATATCTGATTTCCTTTAGTTTTTTTAGCAGCCGCCATGGCCAGTCTTATAGTCACAGGTAACTCTGTCATTTGCAGATGCTCTCTCAGAGGTGAAAACCCTGCTGCTGCTGTTCAGAAACCAGATAAAACTTTCTTAAAAATGAGCTGCAAGTTGAGTTTGGCTAAAACAGATATCTCTCCTCCAAAGATAGCGACAAATGCATCAGAGAACGGGTCTGCAAGAGTTTCCACGCTGGATTCCGTTAGTATTACACCCATGAAAGAGAAGGATAAGGAGAAAGAAGAAGGGAGCCTTAGCCTTATACCTGTTACTAAGCAGATGGTGGATCCCTTCAGGCAAGGGAGGCTCATCGAAAACGGGGTGGCTTATCGGCAGACGGTAGTCGTGCGGTCATATGAAGTTGGCCCTGATAAGACTGCTACAATAGAAACCTTCCTCAATCTTTTTCAGGTAAAATGGATGGTTAAAGGTGGAAATTAATTATTGTGTAGATTATAATACAGTGAGAGTCTCAGATGATAAGGGAATAGTTTTGTTGTGTGCAGGAGACTGCTCTGAACCATGTTTGGATGTCGGGGCTGTTAGGAGATGGGATGGGGGCTACGCATGGCATGATTAGTAACGATCTCATTTGGGTTGTCTCTCGTATGCAAGTCCAAATGGAAAGCTATCCTGTGTGGTGAGTTGGGTTTATTTTTGTACTCGTAAATTCTTCGCGTCACATTTTATTCTATGTTTCAGATCTCACTACTAAATTCATCTTTTAAAAAAGTAAAAGTTTGAAACCATGTTTCGATTTTCACTATTAGATCCATTTTTGAAAAGCAAAGATTGAAACCAAATATCACATTGACAAGGAAAAAAAACCAAACTTAAAACAAGAATTGAGTATAATCATGATATTCATTGCAGGGGAGAGGTAGCAGAAATTGATACGTGGGTGGGACCATCGGGCAAAAACGGGATGAGAAGAGACTGGCTGGTTAGGAATAATAGAACGGGCCAAATATTTGCTCGGGCCACAAGGTATATTAATTTAGATCTTAGAATTCCTTATGAAACTAAAATTAGGTTTTACCATCACCAAGATGTATTTCTAAGCAAATCCTGCTCTGTGTATTTCTCTGGATTTCAATAAACAGCACCTGGGTGATGATGAACAAGTTCACAAGACGCCTATCAAAGATGCCAGATGTCGTGAGAGCAGAGGTCGAACCCTGGTTTTTAACGAGAAGGGCCATCGGGGATGAATCAAACGAGAAAATTGCGAAACTTAACGACAACAGTGCAGAGTATATTCGTTCAGATCTGAAGCCTCGTAGAAGCGATCTTGACATGAACCAGCACGTCAACAACGTCAAATACGTTGGTTGGATGCTCGAGGTAGGTAAACAAAAATATATATAACTTATTGAATTATGGTAAAAATTTTGATGATAAATTACAAATGCTAATTCGAAATGCGTCATATCAAATTTAAATATATAATTTTCACTTAGAAATCAACTTTTATCCTTATATGAACTATGAAAACATAAAAAACTTTCAATATATATAACATTTTATGACAAATTAAAACTTTAATATATATAACATTTTATGACAAATTTAAACTAGAAATCAACTCTTATCCTTATGAACTATGAAAACATAAAAACTTTCAAAATATATAACATTTTATGACAAATTTTAAGAGGCCTGTTACTTAGTAGTTTTATTTTACTTAATTGCAGACGGTTCCAGAACGGGTACATGAGGGACATGAGCTAGCGGGCATAACCTTAGAATACAGAAGAGAATGTGGACGGTCGGATGTTGTTCAGTCACTGTGCCAGGCTGTCCATGTCTGTCAGGCGGAGAACATTGAATCCGCCACATTTCCATACTTGGGAAGTAACGATAATACCAATAATTCTCCTCTCATGAGTTTGGCGTCGGAACTTCTGAAAGGTGATGGAGTTTTGGGGATAGAGTCAAATCAAGAGTTTACTCATCTGCTTCGGTTGCAGGGAGGAGAAGGTCGCGACGCTAACGCTGAGATTGTGAGGGGCTCTACACAGTGGAGGCAAAAATCAAAATCAGTACACCACCATTGAAATGGAACGAACCATTTTTCGAAAAAAAAAAAAAAATGATCCGGGGCATTTGATGTACAGTTACAAGTACAATCTGCACATACTACTTTGAAGCCAAGAAATATTGCGGTCTTATAACAGAGTTTTTGTAATGTTGGAAATGTCTTAGTCAATGAAAGAGATTGAAATATATATTAACTATTAATTATAAACTTTTCCTTCAATTTTGATATATTAATTTTAACTTTTTTTAATTTTAATCTAATTATAAATGATTTTTATAATTTTATATTTTTTTATGGTTATTTTTAATTTGGTCATTTAAAAAGTTGATTGAGGTTTAAAAAAGAAAAATTAAAAAAATTATATAATAATTAAGGAATTTAATCGTCTATAAGTTTTTAACTATTTTATATTTAACATCATATCATAAATTTTTATATTAATAAAAATATATTTTTTAATTAAAAAAAATTATAAAAATAAAAATAACAAATAATTATAACATAATGAACTATTGAATCAATGATATTATATATAATAAAAATCAAGTCAATTCATTTAAAATGACAATTCAATCATCAAAGATGACCAAAATTTTGGGTATATAATATTGGTGAAGCTTGGGTTAATATTTAAGCCATCCGCTTTAAAATAAAACTTTTCCTAATTTCACTTCCATTTTAAAATAAATATTCTATTTATTTC
Organism: Torreya grandis; assembly: GCA_037957365.1. Classification (NCBI taxonomy): domain Eukaryota; kingdom Viridiplantae; phylum Streptophyta; class Pinopsida; order Cupressales; family Taxaceae; genus Torreya; species Torreya grandis. Next base: position 2,994,682 of record JARHVA010000265.1, read on the forward strand.
GAAACTTAATCTATCATGTATCTTACTAAAATGGCACACTTTCTTTTTAGTTAAAGATAAATATTTAGACGCACTTAGATTGATTTATTTTATTTTATTTTGAGGGGGAAGGGGGAGTTAAATTTTATTTTTTCATATTTAAAATATATATTGCTTTTATCATTATGAAATATATTATAAGGATTATTTTTAATTGTAACATTTATGTTTTGAGAAATATTTTTTCGCAATAGAAAAGGTTGAAAAGAGTTTGTGTTTGAAAAGTTTCACCTTTTGTTTGCTAAAGATATTTAGGGAGAGGGTCTTAACACAACAAAATGTATTAAAGTAGTAGAAATTGTTAACAAAATTCAACAATTGTAAGATAAAGAAGCATATTATTATATAAATAAATTGGAGTTGATATAGAATAATACTTTAATGTTAAAATGGTAATGTTTTTATTATTATTATTATTGAATGTCTAAGTATTACATAAAATCATTGAATTACATAGAATGTTGGTCTCGTTGTCCATATTTTGGAGTAAATATATTGCGTATTACAAGTAACAATACATCTAAATCAATGAGTTCTCTGATTAAACTGTTACAATTGAAAACTCATGTATCATATTTTGGTCACCTGACATCCAAAGTTATAACTTTGAATAAAGTTCTAAATTTTAAGGATTCCCTTAAAATACTTATGATACGTAAGACAAAAATAGTTAACATCAATGTTTCACATTGTTTTCAATGAAGGAACAAAAGGACTTTGCATAAACTTTTTAAATTAAACATTTAAAAGGAAATATATGTGAAATGCTTGTGGCTAAGTCAAATATTCGTATTCATCTAATAAGTTTGGGAAGTTCTAGAATTTGTGATCAAATGAATTGTTCCAACTTCAATTTGCATTTACTTTGTTTATCGGATTTGATTAGCAACCTTGTTGAACATTTGTCAATGATACTTGTTATGTGTAATCATCATTGGCTACCTTTTTAAACAATAAAAATAAAATTATTTAATAATTAGAATATATTCAACATTTGGGACCTTTTCCCTACCACCCCCCTCCCCCTGTTGAGGTCAACATACCCCCATTTCTAAAAAATGGGGACCGTTGTGTCAAATTGTGCAAATTTACACCTTGAAATTGACAATTCACTTGATCAGAGTGTCACTAGCATGTTTGCACTTTATTTTTTATTTGAAGCTCATCCACACCATGGTTTGGCTGAGTTATTAATTCATGGATCTGGTTTGACCCTGTCTAGGTTTGTTAGCATTTGTACTTCATATTTCAGGTTATAGGTTTGATGGGGCCTTTCTTGAATGAGTTGTGTATGAATTTCATGATGTAATCCTAATTTGGCCTTTTACTAGCCTTTGGTCTATAGAAAGTCAAGTTAAATCCATGTTTAAAAGGTCATTTATCAATTTATAAAGACCATGGACATGCTGCAGAGACCCTATGGGGTGCCAAGAGTGCTTGGAGTGAGTATGTAAGTGCATGGTATTCAATCAATTCCTCCTTGTGTTCATCTAGATATTTTGGTCTAATGGTAGAAAATCTGAGTGAACATATTAGTGCAGTCATATCTCACACATGTGGATAAATCAAGAGAAATGATCAAATATATTTGATCACCTTTGTGCCAAGACCATATGCGCTAAATTTTATCTCATCTATTAAAATGCATCAAAAGTTATGGAGATACAAATTTTCCCTCCAAAGCATTTTTGACTCTATTTTTCAGGTGCAAATAGAGCCTAGTGGGCATATTGAAGGTGTTATATCTCGCAACCTTGAAATTTCAAGAGAAATGGTCAAATAAGTTGACTCACCTTTGTGCCAAAACCATATGCACCAAGCTTCAGCTCATGCGACAAAATGCAAAAAAGATACAAGCGTACAAAGTTGCCCTCCCAACCAAATTTTGTTGTTTTTCCATAGTCATTTTTCAGGGAGTGCAAACAAAGCCTAGTGAGCATCTTGAAGAGGCCATATCTCACATGTGTGATAGTTTTAAGAGAAATAGTCAAATAGATTTATTCATCTTCATGTCAAGACCATATACACCAAGTTGCAGTTCATCAGCCAAGCGCATCAAAAGTTATGAACGTCCAAAGTTGCCCTTCAAAGCATTTTCCACTATTTTTCCATACTTAGTCATTTTGAATATGATGGTCTATAAGATGTCAAATGATGTTCGAGTGGATGTCAAATTTAAGCTCTGGAAAAAATACATATGATCTTAAATTTGACAGTCTGTAAGACGTCAAATACGTATGTTTGGAAGTCAAATGATGTTCACGCGGACGTCAAATTTAATCCTAAGAAAAAAATATGGCATTCATGTGGACGTCAAATTTAATCCTAGATAAAAATTTATATAAGCTTAAATTTGACGATATTTGGGATGTCAAATATGTCCATGTAGACGTCAAATGGGAGTGCAAATAGAGCAAAGTATGAATATTGGTGTGGTCATATCTCTCACGTGTAGAAGCTTTAGGAGAAATAGTCAAATGGGTTTGTTCATCTTCATACCTAGATCATATGTGCTAAGTTTTATCTCACACAATGAAGCACATCAAAAGTTACGAGGATCCAAAATTGGCCTCTCAATCAAACTTCACTACTTTTTCCATACTTAGCCAATTTTTTAGGGTGAAAATAGAGTCGAGTGAGTATGTTAACAAGGCTATATCTTGCATGTATAGAAGTTTTAGAAGAAATGGTTAAATGAGTTTTTCATCTTCATACCTAGATCAGATGCGCCAAGTTTCATCTCATGCGAAGAAGCACAGAAGAAGATACAAGCATGTAATGTTTCCCTCCAATGCATTTGCCACTATTTTTTCCACACTTGGCCAATTTTGTAGGGTCTAAATTGAGCCTAGTGAGCATGTTGAAGAGGTCATATCTTGCAAGTGCTATAGTTTCAAAAGAAACAATCAAATGGGTTTGTTCACCTTTATGCTAAGACCATTTTTTCCAAGTTCCAAGTCATGCAACAAAGCATAGAAAAATATAAAAGCATAGAAAGTTTCCCTCCAACGCATTTTTCACTATTTTTTCCATAGCCAATTTTTTGGATCCAAATTAAGCCTAGTGAGCATGTTGTCAGGAGAAATGGTCAAATGGGTTTGTTTATCTATATGCCAAAACCATTTGAGTCAAGTTTTAGCTCACTTAACAAAGTGCACAAAAAGATACAAGCATATAAATTTGCCCTCTAACGTATTTTCCACTATTTTTTTCACACTTAGCCAATTTTACAGGGTTCAATTTGAGCCTAGTGAGCATGTTGAAGAGGCCATATGCCATAAACACTATGGTTTCATGAGAAACAGTCAAATAGGTTTATTCATCTTTGTGCCAATATTATTTGTGTCAAGTTTCAACTCACATAATGAAGTACACCAAAAGATACAAGCGTAAAAAGTTAAACTCTAAAGCATTTTTTATTGTTTTTCCATACTCAGCCACTTTTTAGGGAGTGCAAACAGAGCCAATGGCTTTTAAATAGAGGGTCCAAGTAGTTCGGTGGCAAGGATATGTAGCCTGTAATATTTTTATTAATGCAAATTGCTAAATGAAAACCAATATTTTAATTTGTTTTTAATGTATGTTCAGGCTAAAAAAATAGTCGCTCAATGCAGATACAACCATGAGTATTAAGAAACACTTCTCATTTTAATATTTAAGAAAATTAGTAAATGATTTGTAGGTTGTGATAATCTTGTTATATGTTGGTGGAATAGAGGTAGAACAAGTGATTATTTCACAATATTTATATTAGTTGGTGGTTAAGAGCCACCATGGCCAAATAACTGATCTATGCAAAGTACGCAATAATTATGAAAAGAACAATGAATTATGATCAAGAACTAAATTAAAAATTAATTTAGAATGAATATTTACAATGACAAGCTAAACTAAGGTGATCCAGGCCAAAAAAAAAATCAAAATGAAGGATAGGGTAGAAATAAATATTGTTGATCTTCATTCTAAACATCATGACAAATTTTAGATTTCATCCAAGCATGCACTTAAAGCCAACATGTAAAGTGAGATAGCTTAGCCCAAATCACATCCAACATTAGGCAAACTTCTAAAGAAGGTATGGAAAGATATAGATAAGAACTAGGCTCACTTTAAATATTTACTCCTATAAGCAAATAGCATTGGCCCAAATGCAAGAAGAGTAATAAAATGAAAAGAACCGAAGAACTTTCAGTCAACCTAGCATTGGCACAAGTTAACAACTCTACAATCAAAGGTGCACACTAAAAATCTATACGAACTATTTAAATCTAAAAATTAGATTAAGCAATTGAGAGAGAAGCCATGATAGTAAACACACAGATAAATATTGGACAATCTTTATAGAATTTCTTACCTGTATTGTTTTCTTTAAGTTTACAAAATAATTTTGGCTCTAAAATTTCCTTTTTTTAATAAAATGGTGATACTACCCCCTTTTATAGAATGCCAAGGCACCATATTGGTCAGTCATGTTGACAACAAGTGTATAAAAGTAAGGAAAACTATATTTTTTACAAAGTTTTTAGAATACACTAGAGTTTTCCAAATGATCTAACCTCTAGGCCAATGTGCTAACAAAGTATCACTTGCTTTTACAAAATAATATTCTATTTTTGAATATTATAAAATTTTCTACAAATAAAATATTTTTAGCTGGCTGGTGGGTCCTATGTTGATGAAGCCCCTTGCTGCTACTAAAGAATACTCATGATTGTATCTGCATTGAGCAGCTTTTTCTTCAACTCAAACATATATTAAAAACTACATAAAATATTAGTTTTTATTTAGTAATTTGCATTAATTAAAATCATACAGGCTACATAGCCTTGCCACCAAAATGCTAGGACCCTCCATTTAAAATCCATCGGCTCTGTTTGCACTCCCTAAAAATTCGTTGAGTATGAAAAAATAGCAGAAAATGCTTTAGAGGGCAACTTTTTATTCTTGTATCTTTTTACACGCTTCATCGCGTGAGCTAAAACTTTGCATAAATGGTCTTGACACAAAGGTGAACAAACCTATTTGATTGTTTCTCTTAAAACTACAGCACTTGTGAAATATGGCCCCTTCAACATGCTCATTAGGCTCAATTTGGGCCCTACAAAATTGGTTGTGTGGAAAAAATAGTGGAAAATGCATTGGAGGGAAACTTTCCATGCTTGTATCTTCTTATGTGTTTCATCGTATGAGATGAAACTTGGCTCATATGATCTAGGTATGAAGATGAAAAAACTCATTTAACTATCTTTTCTGAAACTTTTGCACGTACAAGATATAGCCTTGCCAACATGATCACTCAAATTTGTTTGCACCCTAAAAAATTGGCTAAGTATGAAAAAAACAATAAAATTTATCGATCAAATTTAAGCCTAAACATCATATTTTCGATGGTGGGCCCTGTGTTGATGAAGCCCCTTACTACTACTGAAGAATACTCATCAATGAAGCTAAGACAAGATGCATTGAGCCAATAGAGTAAGGTGGTCAAATTTAAGACTTCAAACTAGAAATTGAGAGAAAATCCATGTAATAATTGACATAAACAAATTCAGATAATCCTTTCAAAATTCCTTGATTGTATTAACTACTCAAAGTATACAAATTTTGCTCAAAATTCTCTCCATTTACAAAATGGTAGTACTATCTTTTATAGGAGGACAAGACAATATACTAGTCAGTTACAAGATACAAATTTATAAAACGTAAGGACATATATCATTTTTCAAAAAATTATAAAATACACTTGTTGTTTCAAACTAAACTGACCTAGAGGCAATACACTAACAAAATAGTAGTCAAGCAAATATCAATGCAAACTCTCATACCTCAAGAGGTATAAGTTTAGGGTCTGTGATATAATTGAGTCTTTTGATGCCTTTAACATTATCTCTACTCCAAGGGAGGAGAATTAAGCTACTGATGATTTGGCATATGTTGAAGCCAACCTCATGCCCAACCAAGACTCATCCAACTTCAGCATTGAGCTGATACCTTGTCCTTCGTTCCTAGATAGTGTGAATCATTTTCAAGTCCTTAGTGATGATCAAAATATTTTAGATTTCATAACCAATTCTAGAGCATTTAATTCCTCTAGATGTACCACATGTGTCTTTAGTGTTCAAAGAACACTTTTCATTTTAAAATTCTGGGAATTGAGAGCATGAGTAGAAAGTTTTGGCAACTTATCTTACCTATAGTGAAATAACACTAGAGTAATGTTCAACTGTTCCACAAAATTTATATTAATTGATGGTTGGGAGCCATCATGGACCAAATCTTTACAAAGTGTAACTATCTATACTAATACTAGTGAATTATGATCAAAATTTAAACTATAGACTAATCTAAATGGATATTTACAATGAAATCTAAACTAAAGTGATCTAGTTAAAAAAATAAGCAAAAAGAAAGGGTAAGATAGACAGAGAACAAGTGATTATTGATCTTAACCTTGAATATTATGACAAAGTTTCAATTACAACTTAGTATGCATTAACCAGTATATAGTGCAAAATATCATAAACTCAAATCTCACTACACAACAAGCAAAACTCTAAGGATGATATAAAGAATTAAAAGTAAGAAATGAATTTACTTTAAAGATTTGCTACCAAACTCAAATAGCATTAGCACATCTAAATATAGAACAACTAAAATAAAACAAATTCAAGATCCTTCAACTAATCTAGCATAAACACAAATTATCAACCATGTAATCAAAGATGAAACTTAAAATTTATATAAACTATTCAAATTTAATACTTAAGACTAACAATTGAGAGAAAAGTGTATAACAAATGCCACAAACAAACTTGGACAATCCTTTTAGAATTCCTTGATTGTATTACCTGCTTAAAGTATACAATTTTTTCTCAAAATTATCTCCCTTTATAAGATGGTAGTACTATATTTTATAAGAATACAAGGTAGTATACCAATTAGTTACAAGATACAAATGAATAAGAAGTAAGGATAGCTATCCTTTTTTTTTAAGTTTTAGAATACACTTATTTTTCCAAACTAAATCAACCTAGAGGCAATACACTAACAAACTAGCATATGCCTTTAAAAAGGCATATTCTATTTTAAAATTGTTACAATGATTTTACAAAATGGAATATTAACTACGTGGTGGGCCCATTGTCAAAGGGCTCCCCTGTTGCTCTTGTAGAAATTCCATAGCTCTTTGATGTTTTTTTTTCTACAAGCTTCAAATCTACAGCTAGTTTTAGGAGATAGACATCCTCTTGATCACCTAATTCATCAAAGTCTCTATCATCCCTTGCCATAGCTTCCTTGATGCTTCTAACTTTTGCAATATTTTATTCAATAGTGAAGATCATGCCCATAATTTTGTTGTTGTCACTGTTATATTGGCTCTAGCTTTTGCTTCTCATTTCTTGCATCACCAAAGTGATTTTGTGCTTATATTATTCATCATCAATAATTCCTATGTTTTTAGACTTCATAGAATTAGTCAACATGGTGCCAAGAAGTTTCTTAATATTGGTAATCAACTCTTCATCATCGCTCAGGTGTCTATTTAAGCCTGTCGACTAAGCACTTAAACTTTGGATCTTATCCACCACTATCCCTAATATAGCATTTAAGTGGGCTAGGCTAAGGGATTTGAATTTAGGAATTCTATTCCTAACCATTATATTGATGAGATCCCTTATTTTAGCCTCTACATCCTACCACTTTATCATCAATCCTTTGGCCACCTCACTATGTCATCTTAATGCATCCTGTCTTAGCTTCATTAATTTTATGAAGTCAAACATGTCAAAAAAATATGCTTTAAACATCTTTATTATGGCTTCAGAAATTGATAAGATAACATGGGTCTCTAAATTCTCCTTTCCTTTTTCCAAGTTATATATCCTCTATTTCATCTCCCTGATGCCAACTCTAACTTGAGTTGAATGAGCCTCAGCTAGGCTTTCCACGTCCTCTTCATGGATGGGTAGTTCACCAGGTTGCTATCCCCCAACTAGAGTTAAGCCTACAAATGGTTCAACCTTTTGGAATGTGAACTCTTCAATCCTCACCATATATTTTGTTATTGTTATTCTCTCTAACCCAGTTGTCTCTAGATTTAATTGTATAGTTGTAGTCACTTTAGTATATTTTGGAGGATTAGGGGCTTCCATCTGAGTACTGCCTGATGCTCATAGAGAATCTATCTATTTGTAACATGACCCTACAGTGGCCACTATTATTTTATCTTCCTCTTCCTTCATCAAAGCCCTAATCCATGGCTTGATATCATCATGTACATCAATGTTAATAGTTTTAGTCAAGGCTCAAGAGTGAGACAAAGTGGGAATCTTATCCATTTTTCTATAGATTAACCAATTAGGGATGATTGGCCCATGAATAGGGTATTCATCATTAAATAAGTTGATTTCACTTGTAGGATGAGTGAAAGTCAATTTTGGCCTCTTTGATCCAACTGAGACCAAGGATAATTATGCCTTTCTTTTTAGTGAGGGTGCTACTGAAACTAAATCAAAAGCAACCTCTTTTCCTTTGTTTTTCTTGACCTCTTCAATCTGAGCCTGGGGTTCTTGATCTTGCTCCTCCTCTTCTTCAGAGCCATATGCTTCAACCAAGACCTTGAGGGCATCCTCCACTATTTCATCAGGCTCTAGGGCAATCATGTCTAGATACTCAATGGGAGATGTTAGTCTTTGGAGTAGGGCTGAGGATGAAGGTCCTTCACCAGGCCTCTCTTCCAACTTCTCCTTTCCAAGACATTATGTAATTTGTGCTTGGGGTTGCATTTCTATCTATGATTGCTCCTGAGATGGCTTGGAGGATCCAGGTAGAAAATGGTATTGAAGAGGTCCCATTTGCCATATTTTCCCTGGTTGTTTTTCATTAACAATCAATCTATGTTCAAGTCTAACATTATGCTTCTTTAACCTAATCAGTACTTCTTTAAAATTATTACACTTAATGTTTAAAGATCATAAGGACTAGGTTGATGCACATAAACTAGCTTGGGTAGTTATTTTCTCTTCAAAATGTTTGCCTACCCTGTCATAAGGTTCCCAATGCCTCAGATCATCTAGCTAAAATCCAAAAGAATCTCTATGCCTAGCAATGGTGTTCACATGTTTCCAATCTTGAAAAATAGTTATGCCAATTAAGGAAATAGATAGAGGAGGCCTTTCCTTTTATATTTGTACACTCCATTGACACCATGAATAAATTGACATGCAATTTCTTATTCTTGTAATTTTTTGGGAACATAGACATGCAACTTGTTAGGTTGAGTCAAAATCCCTTCAATTTTGATCACAATACAATTTGGATACAATCAAATGTCTCTGATTAGTACCACATACTTCTTGATTAGGGGGACTTACCTTCAGCATTGGGATCCATATGATGGCTTCTACTAAAGCAAGATAGACACAATCATAAATGAACTACATGTGGTGTCTATATTTGAAGATATATAGCTTTGAATAATGGTGGGAGATTTTGAATCTACCCTCAGGTGACCAATTTTTGATGTGAGGGATCCTGGTGGAGGCTAGCAGGGCATCCAATAGATAGGATATCATAAAGAATTGGTTGTTAGTCTTCTTCTTGATGGCTATAAATTGTCTCCCTGGGTGGATGTTGATCATATCTCAAATTGGGGGAGTGAGCCATTTTGTAATCGTGAATTAGACATAAGATACCCAACTCTTATTGACAAATATGGTTGATGGGGACCCATCTATTCTATTCAATAGGGTCATAATTACCCTAATTCCCTCTCTAAATTGGACAACTAGGATGTTGCTAGCAGGGTCTTGGATCACATGGTTTCTTTGGAGCAACCATGGCCTAAGGATGGTGTCAAGATCATTCTTTCCAGTCTATTCCTTAATGGTGGGCAAGTTCACATGGGGTTTTGGAAGTTTTTAATACCTCTCAAAGGCTAGTGGAGAAATGTATGTAATTCTCCTAAAGCTCCCCTCATGAATGATCTAATCATTTTCAATTCTACAATATACAAAAATGGGAGCAAGGATGCCAATGCAATAGAGTACCTCTGGTTTAGCAAAAACATGATGGAGACTGGCCATTTTGATTTCAACAAGGTCATAATACCTCTTACTAACTATGGCAATCTATTGTTCTTCCTTGGTGATGGCTTGCATCTCCTCAATGGTCCAAAAGAGCTTGGGCAAATTCTTATTGCCAATGTTCAAGGCCACAGTGTCTAGGTCAGTGTCTTTGAAAATCCTTCCCTCACTATCCATATATAGATACGATTCTATCTCATCCTTTAATTATTATCTTTGAGCTGTCATGGCTTCCACACTTGAAAATTTCTCACAACTAGATAGCAAGTGGTTTTTAGGTTAGTTCTTTTGTGCTCAAATCACAATTGAACTTCTTTTATATTTAATGTAATCAATCTGAGTTCACTTAAGGCTTTTTATTCAAGTTTTAGGGCTTTGAATATTTAATGGCAGTAACTTATTCAAACCTAGGCCTATACTTGCTTAAGATTTGATTTTGACCTTCACCTTTATACATTTGCATTTTGAACACACAAGATCTTCTATTTTGTCACTTTATGTTTACATGTTTATTTGGCATCTATCTGGCACCTTTCATGACATTTTTCATAAATGCCTCTAAGCACTAGCCATTTTTCTTTTAAATCTACCCTTTGGCTTTGCACCATTGGATCACGATCCAAGGATTAGTGCAAGTTGTTGATTGTGATCCAAAACATCACTTTTCATTGGTCCCCTTTTGTACTGATCCCAGTGGTTGTGTCATTTGACACCTCTATAGGCTTTCTAAGCTATTACACCTTTGTTAGTCATCTACCACGTGTTGAGCCTGTGGGCTCTCGGAGTTATGTTAAAATTTCATCAGTTATTTCACATCATTAGATTAAGAGGTGTGATGAAGCGTGAACCATCAGATCCGACAAGATGCATGAGCTTTGATCAATGCTTAGCTATACAAAAGATGTAGGTTAAAATTTTTTTACCTAAGTCTATTTCATATTAATAAACACAAAAAGGCTTAGGTTAAAGAATTTTATGCTAAGTTCTGAAGCATAAAATCAAAATGACCCTTTTGAATGATATAAAACATGCCCCTTTTGACTGATTAAAAATGTTAGATGAGATTAATTTTGATGGCCTCACAGTCATCAATGATGACCTCACAAATGTCAAAGGATGATCGTGCAAAAATCAAATTAAACCTCATCAAGTTCCTATGTTCCAATGCAGAAGTGTCACATGGCAACTCCATGAGATTTCTTGGGATCTCAGATTCAATTCATTCCTAATCAAAATATGTAATGAAGTGAGAGCCATCTGATTGTGATCCAAATAGTTCCACACCATTGGTTCTCTTTAATATGAGGGACCCTTTGCTTTCAAACTTTGAATACGAGAGTGTTGCATACCAACTCTATATAACTTCTTGGGCCTTTGAATTTTCAATGTTATCTTCACTCCATCTGATCTTCAGTCTATGATGAAGCGTGAACCATCGGATCCTACAAAAAACAATGTATTTAATTCAAGGCTTGGGTGGAAATAAAAAAACTTAAGCTAAAGTGTTAAGTCTAAGGTCTCGTTAATAAATATGAATGGGGCCTTAGAATTAAAACTTTAGGATAAATAGGTAATAATAAATGGGACCATGCTAGGAAAATAAAAGGACCCTACTAGCATAACATTGGACTCAGTTAAAAATATAAAGAACAAAAGGGGGAAAATAAAGGGGACTTAAGCATAATTTTTAGGCTAAGGTTTGGTCATGTTAAAAAATAGGACCAAGCTTTAGCATAAAAAATTGGGCTTAAGTCCAAATAAATTTAAAATATTCTCATCACCAAAATTTGAATTTAAACTGGGGGTTTAAACCAGGGTTTTTTCAAGTAGAGCTTTTAGAACATGAATCCCAACTAGATTTAATCTACAAATTCTAAGCATGATCTTTTCAATAGGGCTCCATGAAACCTACAACTTATAAGACATGAAGACCAATCATTAGCAATATTAGGCAAGCTCAAATTAAAACATGCCATATTAGGCAATATTAAATCAATAAGCCTACTTATATCAAAGTGGATGGTTTTCAAATTCTAATAATGTTCAAAACATGCCATGGTTTTTAGGGTTAAGGTCCAAAGTATCTCAAGGGTCCCAATTTTTAATAAATGGGGGTTTATTGACCTCAACAAATGGCTAGGGGAAACATAGCAATATGTTAGAACTTAGAGACTCTATTTCAAACAAACATTTGAGTCATCCACTCTACTTGATCAATGCTATTATCTAGATCAGTTTATGGTTGAAACAAACCTTGCAATTGAAAAATTGGGATTAAACATTAAGACATAGCCATGTTGTGTGTGTGTTTTGATTCCACTTACTATTTTCCATGGGATTCAGGGGATAACTTCCAGGTTTCATTTCTTTAATCATTAACACAGACTTGGAGCATTTTTAGATATTCATTAAGAACCATGCTTCTAGTTCAGGGAAGGCTTGGGAATTTATTTGTTTTTATCCAGGCATTCATAGCCCTGATAGAGATACCTTTGGCACCACTTGTGTCCTTGCTCCATTTCCAACCAAGCATCCATAGCCTCGATGGAGATTACCAGAATCACTTATGCTTGAAAAGCTTTTGATTTTGTATTGAACTTTTATTTTTTGTATTTTTTAGATATTTTATGCTTTCATCAAGGTTGGGAACCAGGGTAGCCAAGTTTAAGGATTTGGTCAAGTGTTTGATCCTCAAAGAATCACCTATGCATACAACCATTATCCCAGGCAAAGATGTTTGTTAAGTACAAGCATGACTATGCCTAAATAGATTAAGCTTTCACCCTACAAGTACAACTCTTCTTAAAACCAAATTTAGGTCAAGAAATTTTTGAGGCTCTCATGGAACAGTTGGCCTCTTTAATTGGTTTTTACCATTTTATTCAAATCATAACATTAAGCTCATATTTTAGAACCATGGTCAGCATATGTTATTAGGTTCACACCCACATTCTTGAACTCTAGAGGTTCAAGCAAACTAAATAAACTTTGAGCTCATGGTTGTCCATAAGGACTTATTGGAAATAAGGAACAAGGCAACAAAAGCAAACACATAATAGAAAGTATTAAAGCAAGAAACAAAAGGACACAAATAGATATACATGCTTATATACAAATAAGGGACACGAAGGAAAGAACTAAAAGAAACTAACTAGCCTACCTACACTAAATCTAACCATATTATAGAGTTACTCCATAAAGACCTTAGGAGGAGGAGTAGAGAATTAATGGTTGAGGTACTACCCATTGGTGGGTAGTGTGAAATCTGCTCCTTGTAAGTCTTTGAGTCTAAAGGTGTTATCTCCCAATGTTCATGCAATCTGATATGGGCCAATCCACAAAGGTGTGAACTTATCATGTTTGCCTTAGGCTCAGATGCTTTATCCCAAAGGAGAACTAAATCCCCTTGTTTTAACACATTTTGATCTTTTGTCAAACCACCTCTTCACCATGGTCTGATGACTGATAAAATCATCAAAGGCTTTCTCCCGTGCATCTTCCATCTAGATGATGTCTAAAAATCTTGAATTTGCAAGCTCCTGGCCTTATTATATATATTCTTACATGAATTTATATGTAAGAAACTTGAGAGTGATAGGGAGGATAGGCTCTTGGTCATACACCAACAGAAATGGTGATGACTGTAAGGCTTGATTGATCCTTATCCTATCTACCCATAGGGCATACTTGAGAAACTTATACCAAGTCCTAGGCTTGTCTTCAGTAGACTTTTTGATTTCTTTCATTAAGTTCTTATTGGTAGACTCAAACACTCCATTTTTTGGGGGGTAATAGTTGGATGAAAATTAGAGATAAATACCATTAGCATACACCCATTTTTTCATCTATATAGATATAAATGCGAATCCATTATCGCATACCAAAGAGACTGGGGTCCCAAATCTGATACATATGTTCTCCTCCAAAAAACTAATCACTTCTTCCATCTTATGTTATATGGTGGCTATAGCTTGAGTCCACCTTATGAAATAATGTGTGGCAGTTAGGATACACTTGTGACCTTATGCTAAATTGAGGTTGATTACCCCTACAAAGTCCAACCCTCGTTATACAAAAAGTTTATCAAACATGACTGGTGTAATGCCATTACTGCCTTAGGCTATTTAGTGATAAAGATTTGGCATGAGTGACATTCCTTCATGTGTTTGATAGCATATTTGAAAATAGTTGGCTAATAATAGCCAACTATGAGGATCTTGTGAGTTGTAGTCTTCTCAGATGGGTGACCATTACCAAACTTCTCATGGAAGGTGATCATGATTTCGGTAGCTTCTTCTTTTGAGACACATCTCAGATAGAACCCTTCAAAGTTCTTTCTATATAAGACCCCATATTTGATCAGATAATGGGTTGATTTGAGTCTTAGGGCCCTCTTTTGCTCCCTAGTTAGTCCTCCAAGTCAGGTACAATTAATTATTAAATGAACAATGGAATAATACTACTCACTAGCTTGAAAGTTATGTTGATCAACTTGCATAATACTTATCTTAGGGCTAGTATTAGAAATCATTTGAATCAGAACTTGGTACCTTATCAATTTTGTCATTTTTATTTCTATGTCATATTATTGAAAAACTAACATTCATTTACCTCTACATTCTCCAAGTTCATTCTGTCTCAGCATGGGTTTTTTGGTAGGGTTAGGTAGAATAACATGCACCTTATTTCTAAGGATATAGTGCCTAAATTTCTTCACTACCTTAACTAATGCATTGCTTGTTTATCAATCAATGAATAGTTCAATTCAACATTCTTAAAGTTAGTATTCATGAAAATTATTGGGTGATCACACTCTTCAACCTTATGAGTTAAAATTGCAACCATAGTATGGTCAAATACAAAAGAATAGAGATATAAGTCCTTTGAAAAATTAGGACTTATCAAATTTAGAGCTTGATTGATTGCTTCTTTGATGTCATTGAATGCCTTCTTAGATTCCTCATTCCATGAGACCTTGGAATCTTTTTTTAGCATGTCATTCAGTGTTTTGACAATCTCTGCAAAGCCCAAAATGAAATTTCTTACAAAGTTTATCTAAAATGATTTTTTTCACTCTTTTTTACTATTTGTAGGCTTTATCTTAGATATAGCTTCCACCCTTTCAAGATCTATGGAGATCTCATCTTTAGTTATGACATGACCCAATAATTTGCCTTCAATAACACAAAATATGCTTTTCTTTGGGTTTAAGGAGATTCCATACCTTCTACATCTCTCAAATACTTGTTGTAAATCCATAAAGTGATCTTCCTTGTTTTTAGAATAAATGGTTAGATCATCCATATATATTATGATACATTTATCAATCAAGCTTTGGAAGGCATGGTCCATGGCCCTTTGAAAAGTAGCTCCTACATTTATTAACCTAAAAATCATTTTTTTGTAGGTGAAGTTTCCCCATTTTATTATGAAAGTTGTCTTCTTTTTCAACCAACACCTAGTTATATCCTAAAAATCCATTAAGAAAAGACATCATGGATGATCCTAAAACAACTTGTATCACCTGGTCAAGAGAGGGAAGAGGATAGTCATCATTTTTAGATGCTTTTTTCAAATTTATAAAATCAAATCATAACCTAATCTCACCATTATTTTTCTTAACTGGCACCAAATTGGCCACCCAAGTAAAATGCATAATGGGAAACACAATTATGGCATCTAGTAATCTTTTAACCTCTTTGAATATCATTGGTTCTAAAATAGGGTTCACATGCCTTTGTTTTTGCCTAAAGGGTTTAAAATTTTCATTAAGGGGTATATTATGGGTGATGACTCTTGGATCAAATATATTTAAGTCATCATAAGACCAAGCTATGACATCCTTGCACTTGGTTAGCAGTTCTTTAGCCTTCTTGTTCTCAATGTTTGTGCAATATTTTCTAATGTTAATCAACTGGGATTTAACTTGGGGGCCAAGATCAATAGCATTGTAGTCCTTCCCACTTACATTGGGATTCTTAGAAACCTTAGTGAACTTATTTTGATCAAACAATCTCTTTAAGGTAATCATCCCCTTAGGGATCTTATTGTCATTTAGCTAAATGACTTTACCATCAAACTTGCATTCTCTAAGTGCATTTTCATCAATCTCATTGATAATATGAGCATCAAATCCTCCAATATTGGCCATGAAATCCAATATCTGTTGATCATCACTAAAGACCTGAAAATGATTTACATTATTAAGGACCAAAGTATAAGGTATCAGGTCAATGCTAAAGTTGGGGGAGTCTTGGTTGAGCATGAGGTTGGCTACAACAGATGCCAACTCATCAATATCTTGGTTCTCCTCTCTTGGAATCAAGATAATATTAAAAGCATCAAAAGACTCAATTAGATCCCAGACCCTAAAATTATACCTCTTGAAATATGAGAGTTTGTATTGATATTTGCTTCTCACATGGTTGACTACTAGTTTTGAATCACCATAAACTAGTAGTTCTTTGACCTTATTTTTTACAGCAAATTCCAAACCTAGGATAAGGGTCTCATACTCAGCAAGGTTATTGGTGCAAGGAAATTAGATCCTATAGGAAGCATGGTATTTCTTACCAATAGGGTCAGTTAAAACAATGCCTACCCTAGATCTAGCCTTACACCTAGCACCATCAAAATGTAGCTTCCATAGCCTAGGCATAACATGAGTACTGTTAGGATCACATACCTTTACAATATCTAAGGTGAAAACCCCTAAGTCTAAGTCAATAATGTTGACCCTTTAATTTACAACATTGTACTTAGTGATCATGTGCTTCATCCTCACCTCTCTTTCAACCATGATCTAGCTTGGAACTCCTTTCCAAGGTAGCCACAGGTGTGAAAAATTTGTGGACATGTAGCCATTCAAAGATTTGGTCCATTTCCTACTTAACAAGATCCCATAAACATCAGGAATGTCAACAACTTGGATATCAATAAACTGCTACACTTTAGGCTCAGAGGCCAATTGCATATGAATGTTTAATAATTCTCCAATCACCTTGACTCTAGATTTATCTAATTGAGTAATAACTCTATCAGACTTAATAGGTGTCAAGCCAAGTTATTTGCAAATACCTACTAGCAAGATATTGGTAGATGCACTAGAATTCAATAAATAATTGTGCAAATTCTTACAGAAAACCCTGACTATGAGCAGGAAAGGAGGAGATTTTGCCTTAGCTTTATGCATAGTCACATTGGCATTGTCAGTTTTGGGTGGTTTGTTATATTTCTTTGACAATGATTCCAACAAGAGATTCCTTTGTTCTATGATCTACGTTAATTCATGAAATATGATGTTATCTTTTATCTTCTTCATATCTTCAACAATATTATAACCAATCTTCTTTGAAGAACTAAGAACATCAACATTATGCTTAGAGGTACTCCCTTTGGATGGTTCTGGATCATTGCTTAAAGAAGTGTCTGGAGGAGTTATAAATTTATTTGGAAGCATTGAAGTAGTCAAGGGCTACCTTTATTCTATCTTCCTCAAAGGATAAGTCTTCTTCAAGAATTTTTGGAAGGCTTGGATTTCCTCAGGGATATCATCAGGTTCATTATCCTCTTGAAAGGGGAAATTAAACATTTCCACCATGGTGACATGATCAGATGATTTGGATCCTGAGGTACCTACACCACTATCATTTTTAGTAACCACTTCAAATGTGTCTAATTCTTCTTGGAAAGATTTAAAAGACTTACAAAATTCAATGCAATCAATCTCTCCATGCTTGGTTGTATAATGCACTCTATAATAATCAGGCAAAGCAATGTCGGTAAGATTAATGTACATGGTTCTATTGCTAGAGGATAGTTCCTTAGTGTTGACGCAAGAAATTGCACTCGGGGCAAGGAGGTCGAACTCCTCTCTCACCTGTGGGACGGTGAAGCAGGAGAGGAGAGTCTCTAGTTAAGGGCTAGCTCCCTTTGGTTTATGCAGTGCAAAATACAGACAGGTGTATATATATATATATATATATATATATATATATATATATATATATATATATAAACTGGGGGGATGAAAAGGGAAGAAAGATACAAGAAAAAAACAAACTACTCTAAGGAGGCGATACACCAAAACAAGGTGACCTTCACACACTCACACTGAAACTAGACAAACACACTTATACGCTTCACCCTTGACAGAAGAAACAATCTACAAACTTGATAAGGAGGTAAAAGATGAAAGATACAAAAAAGGGAGGTTCACTAAAGGTGTTGTGAGAAGCACTCTGTAGATGATCCCCTCTGTTCTGCACTCCAAAGTAGAACTCTTCTCCTATCAGCTACAGATGGCACCTTGTAGATAACTGGTGTGTTGATGTTGAACCTGTGACAGCATCAAAGATAATGACTAAACATAGATTAACACTCAAGGCATACATAGGATATCTATTCAAGAAGGAGGTAAAAATTTGTATTTGTAGATTCAGGTGGAAATTTCAGCAGAGCTTCGATTTGTAAAATTTGTGAAAAGATCCCTACAAAATGACTAAGTTCACAATATATATGGTAAGCAAAGGGGCCCATTTGGCGTTCCCACTCTTACAAGTGGCATATGTGTCCCTTTCAAAAGAAAAAAAGTCGCTCAAAAATATTCATGAGCTGTTCATTTGCTTGCTTGAGATCTGCACTTCCTGCTTAGGTAACTTACACGGCTTGCCTTTCAATTAATGCAAATGGATAAATCAGTTGTTGATGCTAGCTGCTATCATCCCAAATGATCTATTTGCTAGCATATCTCACCTGCCAAAGTCGCTTCTTTAATCTGTGCCATTTGGACTTAACTGCTCACTTATTCTTTATTTATCACTCTGTCCAATTATTCTTTATTTATCACTCTGTCCAATTATTCTTTATGCCATCAGGCAGTAAATGCCTTCTGTCTACACCACTTGGATCACTCAACTACTCCCTGCCCTATCATCTTTGCTTGCCACTTGGAATTTGTCCCCTTTTGGCCACTTGGCTCCTTGGGCAGACATACTGGTGGGTCGCTACATTTTGGCTCTTTCCTGGCTAGCGCTTCTCATTTGAAAACAAACGGTTATTCTATTTCATTAAAATTGGTGCTTCTGCAGCTGTCATACTTTGAATATCAATGGCTATTCTATTTCCTTAAATTTGATAGCCTCACGGCCGTCATTGGGTCCATGTGGCATCTCCTCAGGCACCTGCGGCTTTTCTGCCTTCGTTAAGTCCTCCCAAGCTTCCGCGAGTAAATTATCCGCGAACAATTTCCTTGGGTCTTGTGTTTGGCTTTGCTCAAATTTCTACCCTTTGTATTCCCGCAAACTTTTGTCTGCAGACAATTTCCCGTAGATAAAAAGTCCGCAGAAATTATGCCCGGCCCTTTGCCTTTGCATTTTTAGTGGCCCAAATCCTTTGAAATATTTGAAGTGTCTGCCCACCCTCCAAAGGGCACTTTGACTTTGATTGTGCCTTTAGCCAAGGGCAGCCCCTTGAACCAAGCGATGAACTGAGATGAACCAGGATGAACCAATGAACCAGGACTGAACTGAGCATGAACTTGAAGATGAACTCGCAACCCGAAAGTGACTGGCTTTAAAAAGCCAGAGAAGATGTTGACCACAATTTTACCAGGGGCAAAAATTGGTCAACAGATTGGTGACTCACAGGGGAAGCATGCCTACTATGCTTAGAATCTAGCTACCTTGAAAATCCATTGGGCATGGAGTTAGTAGTATCTTTGAGAACCAACAATAGCTCTGCTATAATCTAGAACCAAAATGCATAGGCCCACCTCTGAGGAAAAGAAAACACACACAAGACTAAGAAAACTACAACTTATGCAACAACACTTCGGGAAAACAGGGAAAACAACTGAAAACAAACTATTATATATAGCTAACCAGGAATGCTCGCCTCCCTCCTAGATCAAAGGGAAAAGTTCTTAAGTCCCCTTCCTGGTGAGAAGACTTATGGTGGCAGGCAAGTAGCTGAATGAAAAGGGGATTTGGTGACCTGCTCCTCTTGTCGGTCACCTGGTTTGGCTAGAATCTAAGTGGATATTCAAACATACTCCCAATGTATACATACTCTATTTATTCTTGGAAGCTTGTCTCCTATTGGTTCTTCAAGCTGGTGTTTCCCATCAAGAAAATGATTGCTACCAGCTCATCACCATAAGGCCCTTGATACGCACCCTTGACTGGCTGGCTCTTCTCTGCCTCATGCTCAGGTTCCATGATATGACCGTCCTCATTGATGATTTCAAAGAAAGTATCTTCAGATTCACCAACATCTCAGAGGGATAAATCTGAAAGATTGCAGCCTCTTTGCATTCTCATTTGAACCCCAATGCTGCCTTCTCCGCTCTTATCTAGCTCATAGCCTCCTTGAAGAACAGTGCAGCCTGCCTCAATGTCTTCAAATGGATCATTCAAAACATGAACAAGAGATTGTCCATGCTCCTCCATGTCACCTAAGGTGATCTCCTCCTCATCCACACTCATGAAGTCTCCCTGATCAGTCATGAACTAAGCATACTCTTCTTCACTTGCTTCCCTCAAGACAGGTTCCTCCTCGAGAAGGGGTGAAGTGGAACGCTGATGGATGAACTCATGTGGAAGAGGAGGCAATCCTTTAACTAGAATCGAATGATTCTCCTCCTTCCATTTGGTCAGCACCTCACCTATATCAGGCATGGCCTGATAGTTTTCTTGGGGATGTGTAGGTGGGGTGTGTTTAGACATGGACTGTGTTATTTGTTCTGAACCGTCCATTACACATTGGCTGAGGAAACCTGCCCTGGACTCCAATTCCACAATCCGCCTATCCATATCTTCCTAGAAAAGCCTTTCTCAAAAGTCACAATCATCATCAAGAGTAGGAGCAGCCCCATCTTCTTCAAGGTTTTGAGCATAACCTTTCCCTTCTTCCTCCTTTCCACCCCAAGATTCCACTGTTTGCTTCCAGCTCATGATCTTGGGATTGGAATCTTGCTTCTGTAAACAGGCAGCAACTTTATCATCTTTAAGGTCCTGAGCTAGTTCATGATGTTCCTTCTTCCAGCTTGGAAATTGGAGATCATGTTGAAAGACTTGAGGAGGTTGGGGAGGATTTGGGAGGGTCTGCTCATGTACAAGAAGAGCTGTTTGAAAAGAGGCATGCTAAAAAGCTAGGCACACAGGATTGAGGGTACGATCGATTGATGCATCGGATGAGTTAGAATGAGCAAGTGCCATCTGATAGAAAGGATTTGGCTTATAAGAGGGATTTTTCTCTAGAATAAGAGAGGGCAGACTTTGGGCCAAATTTTCTTGATTTTCGTCCCTCCACTTTACCAACACTTCATCAATATTGAAATTAGCTTGTGGATTGGTGGAAGGGGTGTCTTTTGGCGTCGGCTCCTCTATAAGGTCTGAAAGCTCCATCTCTCTTTCTCTAAGCAGTCTCATCCTAGCTTCCAATTCCTCAGCCTGCCTGGCTAGATAATCCTCACCTTGTACTTCTTGGAGCTCGTGGGAAACACCATAGAGATGAGGAGTGCATGAAGATTGCCATGAAGTGCAAGGAGCTTCCTGAGGAAGGGTGGGAGGAACTTGAAAAGGACTAACCTCATCTTGTACCTCACACTCTTGGACAATGTCTTTCGCCCCCTTGCTATTTCGTGACTCAACCACTTGATTCTAGCTCAAGAAATTCAGACTGGGCATCTCCTTTGGGTTTGATGGGGCCACAATGTGAGAGGGCAGCGAAGATTTAGATTCCACTTCCCTTGTTTCCAAAATGGACTGCTGCATCTGAAGGTTTCTCAATTCGATCTATCTATCAAGATTAGCCTTAAACGCAAGATTTGTTGTTTCAAAACTCTCCTCAACATAATTGGGGAAAGGACTTTGACAGGCTTGATCTGGCTTATAATCAGGGGCTGTATATGATGAATATGATGCTTTGGGTAGCGAGTATGCAGGTTGATAGACTTGGTAAGGTTGCCTCTCATAAATACTTAGCTTCTCCTCCAAAGATGCAATCAAACCACCCACATCTAGCATCTCACTTGTAAGCCTGTGCCAATTGGCTCTTTCAATGGGAGGCCATTCCTTCTTAACCTGATTCAGTGCATTTCTCACTTGATGGATGACATGATCAGGAACTTCTTGGCCACATCCCCTTCTAGTGTCAAGATCTATTACATATTTTTTGTATTCTAGCAGTGTTCACTTGAAGGCAGAAATGGGTTGATTGGCAAAGAGACTGGGTTTAGTGGGAGCAGTGACATATTGAGAAGACTGGGCATAAGGCTGATATAGCTCATGAATGGGCTGGGACTAGCCATACTGAAACTGATAAGGATCAACATAAGGTTGGTAAGGATCGTAGCCATGCTGGCCAAGGAAAACAGGGTCCATGGCTTTGAACGATGGGATTATACATACTAGAATGTTGTTTCTTGATGGTATGGTACTAGAACTACTTAACCAATTGATTTAACTTAGAGTCACCATTGGTGTTTGATGTGAAAGCCTCCAAAGGCCAATTGGTCAAAGAACAAACTCTGTGGACATAACTTGTCCTAGTTGGTCCCACTGGGCATGCCAAAACTGTTGACGCAAGAAATTGCACCTGGGGCAAGGAGGTCGAACTCCTTGCCTTTTCTCCACAACATGGAAACTCGTCTCTCACCTGTGGGATGGTGAAGCAGGAGAGGAGAGTCTCTAGTTAAGGGCTAGCTCCCTTTGGTGTATCATTGTTTATTTCAGGCAATGCAAAATACAGACAGGTATATATATATATATATATATATATATATATATATATATATATATATATATATATGAGGTGATACACCAAAACAAGGCGACCTTCACACACTCACACTGAAACCAAACAAACACACTTATATGCTTCACCCTTGACAGAAGAAACAATCTACAAACTTGACAGGGAGGTAAAAGATGAAAGATACAAAAAAGGGAGGTTCACTAAAGGTGTTGTGAGAAGCACTCTGTAGATGATCCCCTATGTTCTGCACTCCAAAGTAGAACTCTTCTCCTATCAGCTGCAAATGGCACCTTGTAGATAGCTGGTGTGTTGATGTTGAACCTGTGACAGCATCAAAGATAATGACTAAACACAGATTAACACTCAAGGCATACACAAGATATCTATTCAAGGAGGTAAAAAACTGTATTTGTAGATTCAGGTGGAAATTTTAGCAGAGCTTCGCTTTGTGAAATTTGTGAAAAAATCCCTAAAAAATGACTAAGTTCACAATATATATGGGAAGCAAAGAGGCCCATTTGGTGCTCCTGCTCTTACAAGTGGTATACGTGTCCCTTTCAAAATAAAACAAGTCACTCAAAAATATTAATGAGCTATTTATTTGCCTGCTCAAAACTTGCACTTCCTGCGTAGGTAACTTACACGGCTTGCCTTTCAATTAATGAAAATGGAGAAATCAGTTGTTGATGCTGGCCGCTATCATCCCAAATGATCGATTTGCTATCATATCTCACCTGTCGAAGTCACTTCTTCAATCTGTGCCATTTGGACTTAATTGCTCACTCATTCTTTATTTATCGCTCTGTCTAATTGTTCTTTACACCATCAGGCAGTAAATGCCTTCTGTCTATGCCACTTGGATCGATCAACTACTCCCTACCCTATCATCTTTGCTTACCACTTGGAATTTGTCCCCTTTTGGCCGCTTGGCTCCTTGGGCAGACATACTGGCGGGTCGCTACATTCTGGCTCTTTCCTGGCTAGCGCTTCTCATTTGAAAACAAACGGTTATTCTATTTCATTAAAATTGACGCTTCTGCAGCTGTCATACTTTGAATATCAACGGCTATTCTATTTCCTTAACTAGCATATGTCTTTACAATGGAATATTCTATTTTCAAAATGTTACAATGCTTTTACAAAATGGAATATTAACTACTTGGTGGGCCCATTATTGAAGGGCTCCCATGTTGCTCTTGTAGAAGCTCCATGCTATTTGATGTTGTTTTTTGACAAGCTTCAAAAATATAGCTAGTTTTAGGAGACAAACATCCTCCTAATCAGCTAAGTCATTAAAGTCTCTATCATCCCTTGTCAGAGCTTCCTTGATGCTTCTAGCTTCTGCAATCTTTTCTTCAACAGTGAAGATCATGCCCATAATTTTGTTGTTGTCACTGCTAGATTGGCCCTAAATTTTGCTTCTCACTTCTTGCATCACCAAAGTGACTTTGTGCTTATATTCTTCATCATCAATAATGCCCAGGGTTGTAGAACTCATAGGATTAGTCAATATGGTGCCAATAAGTTGCTTAATCCTGGTAATCATCTCTTCATCATCCCTCAAGATTTTGTCTAAGGCTGCTGACCAAGCACTTAAACTTTGGATCTTATCCACCATTATCCCTAATGTAGAATTTAAGTGGGCTAGGCTAATGGTTTTGAATTTAAGAATTCTATTCCTAATCAGTATATTAATGAGATCCAATATTTTATCCTCTGCATCCTACTACTATGTCATCAATCTTTTGGCCATCTCACTCTATAGGCTCAATGCATCTTGTCTTAGCTTCATCAAGTTTAAGTAGTCAAACATGTCAAAAAAGGATGCTTCAAACATCTTTATTATGGTTTTAGGAACTGATAAGATAGTCTGGGTCTCTAAGTTATCCTTTTCCTTTTCCAAGTTATGTATCCTCTATTTCATCCCCCTAATGCCAGCTCTAACTTGAGCTAAAAAGAGCTTCAGCTAGGCTTTCAATGTCCTCTTCATGGATGGGTAGTTCACCAAGTTGTCCCCTAACTAGATTTAATCTTGAAAATAGTTAAACCTTTTGGAATGTGAACTCTTCAGTCCCCACCATGGCTTTTCTTATAGTTACTCTCTTTAACCTAGCTATCTTTAGATTGAATTGTATAGTTGTAGTCAGTACAGTATATTTTGGAGGTTCAAAGGCCTCCATCTAGGTACTGCTTGATGCTCCTAGAACATCTACCTATGTGTTACTTTAACTTGAAGTGGTCAATATTCTTCTCTCTTCTTCCTCCTTCATCAAAGCCCTAATCCATGGCTTGATATCATCATGTACATTAATGTTAACAGTTTTGGTCAAGGCCCAAGAGTGAGACAAAGTGGGAATCTTCTACATTTTTCTATAGATGAACCAATCAGAGATGATTGGTCCATGAATAGGGTATTCCTCATTAAATAAGTTGATTTCACTTATAGGATGAGTGAAAGTCAATGTTGGCCTCTTTGATCCAACCAAGAACAAGGCTAATTCTTCCTTTCTTTTATATGTGGGTGTTACTGAAACTAAATCCAAAGCAACCTCTTTTCCTTTGTCTTTCTCAACCTCTTCAATTTGAGCATGGGATTCTTGAGCTTGATCATCCTCTTCTTCAGAGCCATATGCTTTAGTCAAGACCTTTATGGCATCCTCCACTATTTCATCAAGCTCTAAGGCAATCATGTCTAGGTACCCAATGGGAGATGTTGGTATTTGGGGTAGAGATGAGGATGAAGGTCCATCACCAGGACTTTATTTCAACTTCTCCTTTCCAGGACCTTGTGTAATTTATGATTGGGGTTGCATTTCTATTTATGGTTTCTCCTGAGGTGGCCTAGAAGATCTAGGTATTAAATGGTATTGAAGAGGTCCCATTTTCCATATGTCCCCTAGTGGTTTTTCATTAATAGTTAATATATGTTCAAGTCTAACATTATGCTTCTTAAACCTAGCTAATACTTCTTCAAAATTACTAGCCTTGATGTGTAGAGGATCATAAGGACCAGGTTGATGCACATAAGCTGGCATGGGAAGTTGTTTTCTCTTCAAATGCTTGTCTACCTTGTCATAAGGATCCCAATGCCTTAGATCATCCAACTAAAATCCAAAAGAATCTCTATGCTTGGAAATGGTGTCCACATGTTTCCAATCTTGCAAAATAGTTCTACCAATTATTAAAGGAAAGGGATAGAGGAGGCCTTTCCTTTTATCTTTACACACTCCATCGACACCATGAAGAAGTTGACATGAAATTTCTTACTCTGTTAATTTGTTGGGAACATAGATAGGCAACTTGTAAGGTTGAGTCAGAATCCCTTCAATTTTGATCATAGTACAATCTCGATACAACCAGATGTCTCCCATTAGTTCCACATACTTCTTGCTTAAGGGGCTTACCTTGGGCATTGGGGTCCATGTGATGGCTTCTACTAAAGTAGGATAGACAAAATCGTAAACGAATTGCATGTGGTGACTATATTTGAAGATATGTAGCTTTGAATAATGGTGGAAGATTGTGAATTTGACCTCAGGTGACCAATTATTGATTTGAGGGATCTTGGTGGAGGCTAGCAGGGCATCCGATAGATAGGACATCATAAATAATTGGTTGCTAGTCTTCTTCTTGATGGTTGTAAATTATCTCCTTGGGTGGATGCTGATCATATCTCTAATTGGGGGAGTGAGCCCTTTTCTTACCATGAAGTAGACATAGGATACCCAACTCTTATTGATAAATGTGGTTGAAGGGACCCCAAATATTTTTTTAAATATGGTCATAATTACCCTAATTCCCTCTCTAAATTGGGCAACTGGGATGTTGCTAGCAGGGTCTCAGATCACATGGTTTCCTTGGAGCAACCATGGCCTAAGGTGTGTCAAGATCATTCTTACCAGTTTATTCCTTAATGGTGGGTAGGTCCACATGGGGTTTTAGAAGTTTGTAATAGCTCTCAAAGGCTTGTGGGGAAATGTATGAAAATATCCTAGAGCTCCCCTCATGAATGATCTAGTCATTTTCAATTCTATAATCTACAAAAATGGGAGTAAGTATGTCAATGCAATGGAGTACCTCTGATTTAGAAATGGCATGATGGAAACTAGCCATTTGGACTATAACCAAGTCATAATACCTCCTACTAAATGTGATAATCCTTTGTTCTTCCTTGGTGATGGCTTGTATCTCCTCAATGGTCTAGAAGAGCTCAGACTAATTCTTGTTGCCAGTGTTTAAGGCTACAATGTCTAGGTCAGTGTCTTTGAAAAACCTTCCCTTACTATTTGTAGATAGATATAATTCTATCTCATCCCTCAATTTTTACCTCCAAGCTGCCATGGCTTTCACACTTGGAAATTGCTCACAACTAGATTGAAAATGATCTCTAGGTTAGTTCTTTTGTGCTTAAATCACAATTGAACTTCTTTTAGATTTACTGTAATCAATCTAAGTTCACTTAAGGCCTTTTATACAATTTTTAGGGTTTTTAAGCTTTAATGGCAGTAATTTATTCTAACCTTGGCTTATACATGCATAAGATTCGATTTTAACCTTCACCATGATACGTTTAGATTTCAAGCACACAAGATCTTCTATTTTGTCACTTTATGCTTACATGGTGCTTATTTAACATCTATCTGGCACCTTTCGCAACATTTTTTATAAATGCCTCTAAGCACTAATCATTGTTTTTTGAAATCTACCCTTTGGATTTTCACCATTGGATCATGATCCAAGGATCAATGCGAACCATTGATTATGATCTAGGCCCTCACTTGTCATTGGTCCCCTTTTGTACAGAGCCCCATGGTTGTCTCATTTGGCAACTCCATGGGATTTTTGAGCTTTGGCACCTTTGTCAATCGCATATTGAATGTGAATCCACCATGTGTTGAGCTCGTAGGCTCTCAGAGGTCTATTAAAAATTCATTAGTGATTTTACACCATTGGATCAAGAGGTGCGATGAAGCACAGATTGTTGAATCCTATAAGATGCATGAGCTTTAATCAATGTGTAGCTATATAAAGGACTTAGGTTAAAATGATTTTACCTATTTCTATTTCATATTAATAAACACAAAAAGGCTTACGTTAAAGCATTTTATGCTAAATTCTAAAGCATAAAATCAAAGTGACCGTTTCGAATGACATAAAACATGCCTTTTTTGACTAAGTAAAAATGTTAGATGAGCATAATTTTGATGGCCTCATGGACGTCAATGACAGCGTCATGAACATCAAATGACGGTCATGTGAATGTCAAATTTAAGTTCATCAAGTTCCTATGTTCCAATGTGAGAGTGTCATGTGGTGACTTCGTGGGGCTTCCTGGGATCTCAAATTCAATTCACTCTATCAAATCAAAAGTTGTGATGAAGCGAGAGTTGTATGATCATGATCTGAGTAGTCGCATGCCATTGGTTCCCTTTAATATGTGAGACCCTTTGATTTCAAACTTCAAATGTGGGAGTGTCACGTGGTGACTCCACAATGCTTCCTGGGCCTTTGAATTTTTAATATTGTCTTCGCTCCATCCGATCTTCAGTCCACGATGAAGTGCAGACTGTCAAATATTGTAAGAAGCAAGTTATTTAAGTTAGGGCTCGAGGTGGAAATGAAAAACTTAGGCTAAAGTGTTAAGTCTAAGGTCTCATTTGTGTTAATAAACATGAACGAAGCCTTCAAATTAAAACTTTAGGCTAAATAGGTAATAATAAAGGGGACCATGCTATAAAAATAAAAGGACACTGCTAGCATAACATTGGACTTGGTTAGAAATATAAAGAACAAAGGAGGAAAATAAAGGGGACTTGAGCATAATTTTTAGGCTAAGGCTTGGTCATTTTTTTTAATTAAATATGAAAAATAAAATATAATTACACTTTCCATTTAAAAATATATATAAAATAAAACAAATAAAGTTATCTTAACAAAGTGAATTAATATAAAAGATTTAATAGTTTTCATATAATAAATTAAAATTATTATATTTATTATTTTAAGAAATGTCATTCTAAAATATGATATCATCTTTTAATAATTTATATTTTTTTAATATATCATATTCCATATTTTAAAAATTTATTTTAAAAAACTATTTTTATTTATAATTTCTCTTAAATAAAGATTTTGAAAATTTAAGAATCAGACCAAATCACAAGGACTCATGACATAATGAACTAGACTAGGTCTCAAGGGGAAACTAATATTTAGAACAAAAAGATAGAGATATCTAGAAAAAGAGGAGATATGAAAAATGATGAAGAAGAAGACACCCGTATTTTTTGGAGGCTATTTTTTTTTTTAATTGAATATTATTTTGACAAATTTTTAAATTTTAAAATAAATAAATATTTGTTAATTTTTTTAATAAAATATTTATTAAATTATTAAATTTATCAATATATAAATAATAAATTTTATATTTTTTTAATTATTCGCCTATCATATATATTTTATAATTTTCAATATAAAATTCTTTACTTATAATTAAATATTTTAAAAAAGTTAATTCTTAAAATTTACCTAACACACTACTTCAAAATCTTTTTAAATATTTATTTAAGGATCTTCCTCCACGAATTTGTACCTACATAGTATGTATTTATTATAATCGATTGAACCTAATAATTTACATAAGGTAACATGCAACCAATAAAAGTTAAACACTTTTTGTTTTAACATTGGTTTTAAAATATTTGCATTTTGACAAATACAAATTAAAATAGTTTATTATATTGTTATTGGTTAATATGGGATAACATAACTAATTTCCTGTAAAACTTGATGTATTTTAGAATAATAAAAAAATTACTTGCATCATTTAATAAAATCAAAGAAATCTAATGAAAATAATCATGGATTATATTCTATTTTCTTTAGCGTTCTACATGTTTATGTTCCTAAAAGATGAGATGAAATAAAGATGTGGGTCTCAGTGGCATCCATATGTGGCTTGATAGTTTATATCATTCCCTTACACTGGGTGATGTGTCACCTAAGGACATAGGGTATGGTCTTATATGCCTTCGAATTTCATCCATACTTCATTTTGAGCTGACCAATGCCTTCAGTGATAACCAATTCATCTACATATTAGTCAACACAATGCCTCTTCATTCGGTTAGGTTATCCTTTGCCCTGACATATCTAACAAGTTTAGGGATTCGCTATGTTGACAATTGGTAATGTGTCACCTCTTCATTTAGCCTAGCTCTCCCATAGCCTGACATCTCTAACAGGTCCAGGGGACTGGCCACACTAAGAACTCACGACATGACACCTCTTCATTTAGTTGGGTTCTCTTTGATCCTGACATCTCTATTAGGTTAGGGGGACTAGTCACACTAAAAACTAGCAACATGATACCTCTTTATTTATCTAGACTCTTCCCAGCCTTGACAACTTTGACAGGTCTAGGAGACTTGTCGTACTAACAACTATCAACATGGTTCTTCTTCATTTGGCTAGTATTTTCTAGGCCCTAGCATCTCTAAGAGGTCTAAGGGAGTGGCAAAATTAACAGCTGCTGACCTGATGTCTCTTCATTTAGATGGGCTCTCCTAGGCCCTAACATCTCTAATAAGTCTGGGGGACTGGTCACAATAACAAATATCAACTTGGCACCTCTTCATTTGATTAGGCTCTCCCAAGCTCTGACCTCTCTAACAAGTCCAAGGGATTGGTCATACTAATAAATGGTAATATGACACATTTTCATTTGGTCGAGTTCTCTTGAACACTGAAATCTTTGACAGGTTCAGGGGATGGCCATGCTAAAAACTAGCAATTTGTCACCTCTTCATTCGATTGAGCTCTCCCAGGTCCTCACATCTCTTATAGGTATCTATTGTAATTAGTTGAACCTAATATAATTACTAGTACCTACATGGCATCATGGCAATGTTGATCCAAATAGGTTCAACTAATTACATGCAATGAAAGTTGAGAGATTTTTTATTTTAACATTGGGTTTGAAACATTTTGATGTGAACATCAATTTAAATAATTACTCACACATACAATTATTTTTAAAGAATTAATAAGAAATGTTTATGCTATTTGGGAAAATTAAGACTATTTATTACATTGTGATGTGAACATTAATCTTGAAAAATACAAAATTATAGTATTGAAATATAAATTTTTGTATGGTAGAGATAAAAAACATAAGGACATTAGAAAAATAATTTATAATAATAATTTTTAGCACATAATAATATTAATCAAAATAATTGCTCGCACATGCGGTTACTATTAAAGTATTAATCAAAAACATTTGTATTAGTTGAGAAAATTTAGACTATTTATTAATTTAAAGTGTCATCATAGCGGTGTTAATCCAAACATGAGGGGGGCGATGGTTGATATTTAATATTGCATTGTTTTTTCATTTATTATTTTGTTTTGCCTGCAGCTTATATGGAAAAAGGGGGAATTGCTTTCAATGTGCAATAATTTGGGTTATTTTTTTCAATTTACAACATTCATATGATTTTCTATGGAACCAGAATTTGAGTTGAAAAGATATGCAATACATATGTTTTGGATGTGGCATTTTTTCATTGATGTTTTCTTGATATCTTTGTGTGTGTGTGTGTGTGTGTGTGTGTGTGTGTGTGTGTGTGTGTGTGTGTGTGTGTGTGTGTGTGTGTGTGTGTGTGTGTGTGTGTGTGTGTGTGTGTGTGTGTGTGAATATTGGTTAATTCTAGATTATGAGATTAATATTAGTGTGGTATCTTATGTTTGTATTTGTGTTTGGGAGCATTTTATTTTGGGTGATTTGGTTTTCAAATGTGTTTTGTTCTCACTGATACTATGCATTTGCTCAGAGATGGAATATGGCATTTTGATGTTATATTTAAGGTGCGTGTATGTGTAAGTTTTGTGGCTTTTGTCCTCACCAATCATATCAACAATCTCTTTGTGTGTATTTTAAGATCAGGGTAAGTGCACAAAGATAGAGGATAATTTTATGAACATTACCAGTAACGTGATTTCATTAATTGATAATTTTATCATGTTATTTAATTAATGTGATCACATTATTTGAATTTAGACTCGACAATTATTGATCCATAACATGATCACATTATTATATAACACAATCATGTTATATTGAACAATAACATGATCACATTATTAACGCGATCACATTATTAACATGATCATGTTATTTTCATTTTCAATAATGAGATTGCACTAATAACATGATCATGTTACCTATGTGTCAAAAAAATAAAAATTGAAACCCGAATGTAAAATCCTCATTTTGCATTTGAGTTTCCTCGTTCTCCCTTAGATTTCATGATCGTGTTTTGCATGGAATACACTACAGAGTGCCAAGAAGTTGTTGAATTCATCCCACAAACCTAATGATCGATGATGCCACTGCATAAGAAAGGTAAATGATTAAAATCTTCCTTATTTAACCCTAATTTTTCATAATTTTCATTGTTTAACCCTAGTTTTTAATTGTAATTTAATTTTTTTAATAGCCCATCCTGTTACCCCTCCACAAAACTCTCTTGATGCACCTCCTCCTATCCCTCCACAAAACCCTTTTTTTCTTCCTTTCCCTCAACCTAACACTCTTACATTTCCCCAAAACCCTCTGGTAGTCAAGAGGTTTTGATTGATAACTTTGTGGGAAACAAACTTGAAATTGAAGAATTAATTGATAGAATGAGGGATCCCACTTTGACTAACCCCCATCGCACCTATCTAGTCAATTCTCTAGAGACCTTATTAGGTCAAATTAAATCTATAATGAGTCAAATTGATCGATGGACCTCGTATAAGGATATTTGTAGGGCATATTATGCTAACAAGTTGTTAACCCTTTAGGTCAAGAACAAATAAATTTCAAAATCCTCTATGTGTACCTTATTTATCGACCCAGCCACCAATGCCCCATTTCCTGTAACTGCTAAACATTTTCCTATCCATTGTTGTGTACATAACTTAATCATAGCCAATTTTTGGGATCAATGGTGGATGGTATTTGACTATCCACCATGTAACAACCATGAGGTCCCATTATATTTTTTGAGGAAACTCTACTATGAGTTTATCCTTAATGATATTTCTAATTATTTTGATTTTAGTAAGTTTCAAGGCCAAGGAAAAGGATTTATGCAAGATAAACTAGGTGTGCATCGTACACCTGATCAGCCTATACATATCGATATCCAAAAGCCTCTTGAGTTAGAGATCCCTCATAGTTTAGCAAGTCATGGAGATCGACACTCTCCATGATCTTAGTTCACTCATCAATACACTCATTCAACATACAAGTAGGCTTTCACAGAGTGATGCTAAAGATACGCCACCTACCCGACCCTGAACCCCCCCTTATAGTTCATGTGGAACTATGTGCATAGGACATTCTAATGATGATGGCATTGGTGGTTCAGATGGATTAGATCATATTCTTATGAGTGATGATTTTTTGGCATGCACATTTGACATGCATACATCAGTCACCACATAGATTTAAGTATATTTTATACAAATATCATGTTAAATTTAAGTTATATTTGCAAATTTAATTTAGCTAATGTAATTAATTTACATAGAAATTGAATATAATATATATGTCATTTTTATGTCATAGGAGGTGACAGTTCCTTCATCATAATAGTTGGCATTTATAGAATTTGATTTATCATGGCCATTGTTTACATATTTGGATCCAGTTGCTAGGCCATCCACTACTACATCCACCTCTGTTAGAATGACACCATTTACCTAGACAGAGGTAATATTTTGAGTTAATCTTATGCTCTATGTACATTTAGTTTATGTATATCTACCTTGTAAGTTTAACTTAAATTTATCTCTCTATTTTCATACCTTTTTTCATGTTCTCTCTCTTTATCCTTCCTCTATTCTTTACAATAGTTGCAAGCTATGAGAATGCGCTTAGCAATATTTATAAAACTGCTTTTGGCAAATCCCACAAAGATTCCATGAATAATCTCATTTAATATTAGATAAGGGTAGTTCACATGCCACAAGCATAATTATATATAATAAATCTAACACTTATCTAGGGGTCCTTCTAGGTAACACTATCTTGAAAATGAAGTTTCTAAGCTCAATATAGTCATATTCTTATTTTGACTTATGTCACCATTACCATTATAAATAAATCCACATGTTACCCTTGAAAATGAGTGATAATGGCAAGATAATTTAAGGTAAAAGAAAATAAATGTGCATCATTAACAATAGACATAACACAACAAACATATATGTTTTTATCTTTGCATCTAATTTACTTCTCTTTTCAAGAATTAATGCAAAAATAACACTAAACATAAAACTCATGAATGGTCTTATGTTAGACCATGCTTCCTTGGGATTACTATCCTATAATGCTCTTATAGGGTCATTGATTAAGGATGTAGATGTTGTATTCATATCATATACCCATTACCTATATATTACATTTTCTCTTTCCGTTACCCAAGGTTAATACATTATTTTACAAGAAATCTATTACATGCTTCCAAGGATAGGAAATTATTTATGAATAAAACATGAAGAAAATTTTTCCAAAAAATATTTGAATCTTCTTTATGAATATACATCCATTTTCCTAGTAGAAGTGAGCTTTGAAGTGATACTATCCTATTAAATGGGAGTCTCACTCATATACCTCTTTCCCAAAGACTTTCCTAATAATGCAAACTAAAATTCCTATGAACATATTGTATTTAAAACCATAAGGACACAAACTTGACATGACTGCATATGTAGCATTTACTTCCTCATCTTTGATATGGGTAAACACAAGCAATCCCTTTTCTCTCTTTCCCATCTATATTTGTGCACCCAACATCCACACACACACACACGTGTGTGTGTGTGTGTGTGTGTGTGTGTGTGTGTGTGTGTGTGTGTGTGTGTGTGTATTATCTATAGGAAACATTGTAAGTGGATTGGTGTGGGATATTTATTGCACATGACTATATATATATATATATATATATATATATATATATATATATATATATATATATAATGGTAGCATGCAATAAATATCCCCCACCAATCCACTTGCAATAAATATGTGTGTGTTTATTATATATAGGCCACATTGCAAGTGGATTGGTGTGGGATATTTATTGCACATGCATGTGTGTGTGTGTGTGCAATAAATATCCCCCACCAATCCACTTGCAATGTTGCCTATAGATAATAAACATCCATGGCTTTAGCTGATGGATCATTCTTTGTCATCATGAACTTTTCCAAAAGTGCTTTGGCATTATTTTATCTAATGTACATATAGTATGATAAATTTTCAAAAACTCTATGCCTAAATAATAATGTAGGAGTCCTAAATTACTCATGTCAAAATAATAACATAAATTATTTTCTGATTGCTAAAGTGCAGTGGCCACGCTACCTATTATGACAATATCATCAACATAGATAATGAGTATCACTATGCTATCATTGTCACTTTTAAAATGTAAATTCATATCATAAAGACTTATTTTGATTCTATAATCTTGGAGGTGTTGATCTATTTTTTTATAATAGTTTTGTGGAGCATGCCTAAGTTTCTATAATGACTTGGCAAACCTGCAAACCCAATGGTCACTCTCTGGAACCATGTATCTTTTTGGTTGTACTATGTAAACTTGATACTTGCTTCTATTGATTATCCTTTCTATTACAACCCTAAAAGTATTTTGTGGATCAATTAAATTAAAAAACCATCTCCCAAAAATAATGATGAACTATTATAATCATCAATGTCATGCCCAACACATACATCCTTGTGATTAGGCCAAGATTTACCATGAGCCTCAAAACCCACCCACTGGTTGCCCAAATCATTTCTCAAAAAGGGGAAATGATTGTCAAACATGCCTACTCTTTATTCTCCTTCCTTAAAAAGTGATAACAAGATAAAATGACCTTGTAAGACCATACAAAAGGAAGTAGTTATGAGGGTCCTACCTAAGTCATACCCCTATTTTTAGACAAGTAATAAAACAATGAGCAATATAGTCCAACATGTAATATAGTATAAATTGAATATCTTGACCCAAGTATATTCATATTTATCAATGAAAAAAAAAGAAACTAGTATATTATATATTCCCTTTCACTAATCCTCTAATTTTGGTTTTGGTACAAGGTTGTTGTTGTAACATTTTAATAGATGGATTATCAATTCAAATCTAAGTGTATTTTTACGTGCATTCTTGTCCTCTTCTTTCCTATAATGTGTCATTGCATTCATGTACTTATATACACAAATATTTTATATACTCACTCTTATTGATTCTTTTGGTTTCCATATATAAGATTTGATAATTTATATAAAAGTAAGTGAGACCTTGTTTACATGAATAGTTGATGGTTGGAGTAGACACTCCTCCCTCTCTACGAGTTAAGATAGACATAGGCATTATTGCTGCAATGTCATCTACACAAGTGTTGATAGAGGTATATATTAGTTTTTGTAATTTTGAACTGTAAAAATAGACTTGTTTTAATAATTTTAATATAAGTACTTGGCGCAAATATAACTTATGTAAATGTATTGTGTATGTAGGTTTGTCCTATGACATCTGATAGTCCCAGTCAAATGATGAGTAGGGAAAGTTCTCATGTTCCTCTCATATTTCAGATGTCTATTTGGATAGCTAAGCCTACCATTGATTTGTTTGAGTGTGAAAAATAGATTGAGCTAGATCGTGAACTTGTAGTAAGTGCATGTTTAAATGATATTTTATTATAGTTTAAAATTAATTTATTAAAAATTATTTGAATGTATTTTATATTAATTTCTTAATAATTCTTGTATTTGAATAGGCTCATCTACAAGCTAGTTATGAGCGTAGGACCCACAGTCTGACCTTGGAGCAATCCAAGGCATTATAGGGCTCTCCATCTACTAGCAGGGCATCCCAGGGAGAGTCTTCTTTGAGGAAGGCAAAGATAGGGAGGCTATTTGATGAATAAGATGTCTTACACATGAGATGTACTTTTTTGGTATGCCTATATGGAAATTTATGCATTTTTTTCATTGTATATGTATGTATGACATTTAGCCAATATTAGATACTATGTTGGTAGATGCCATTTTTTGTATGCTTATCACGATAATATATGTATTATTGACATTGGACACATGTGCCTATATTGTATGCCTGTCATGATAATCTATCTAATTTATATTCAGTTTTTATTTCATTATGTTTTATTGTATAGTGTTGTTTGTTATTCTAAACTATTATCAATCAGATCTCGTATTTAATGTTGTACACACAAATGAGGATTAAAAAAATATTCTTTTTGATGTTATAAATCTTGAATCTCCCATATTTTTTTAAATTAAAGTTTTTATTTCATTGTGTAAAGTGGAAATGACTAATGACACTCTTATCACTTAGGCTAAATGGCCTTATTCTCTTTGTACTTGCTTCTTGTACACTTTGGAGACACTTCTTGGTGTCGTTATACCTCTTAAAAATCTCTCACATTCATTCTCTAACTCATTTCATACATTCCATTCATAAACGTCTTCTCACTCTTTCACTATCTTCTCACTAGGCAATCCTCTGAGGTTTCAAGTACCAAAAATTGATATAGGTCTCAAGGAATTAGTCTTATATCATATATTTTCTTATATGGTCAAATCACACCTGCCTTAACCTCTAACAAGTGCTCAAACACACTTCAACATTCAATTCCACATATAGGGCTCACAATGGTTTCCTTAGGCTTGTAGCCTTTTTTTGTGCAACTATTAGTTTGATAAATATATAATCTCTTATGGATATTTAAAACCTTTTATATCCATCCTCTATCTCCTTTCAAGCATGTGTCAATTTTAATGACCTAACTCCACTCCTAGACCACACGTCCTTTGTAAACCACCCATCAATTAGGCCTAATTAGGCTTATCTTAAATCCACAATCACCAAATTCGTATTGTATAGCTTTGAACCACACCAAAACCACTTTATTCATTTTCCATACATCAAAACATGTTATATTATGAAGTTTCATTAATTTCAGGTTTAAAACTCTCTCTATGGGGCTTTTGCTCTTGAAACCCTAGTTAGGCTTCTGCACAAGCTGAGGGGCTATACAATTCAATATATTCAGTTATAAAAAGTTTAAAGGACCAAAATGCCACATATAAGTCTTTTTCACCCCACACACCTTATAAAATATGTGAGACATCTCATTTCTCATTATTCTCTCTTCTAACCATCAAAACATAGTTTTTGAGTCTTATTTAGGACTATGATAACAGGGTTTGTGTATCAATGAGTGTCAATAACTCTATTAAGGGATTTTCCAATTCTCACTACCTTATTTCCACCTATTACCAAACATAAAAACCATTATGTCCATTATCATATACATTTATACAAGAAAAGTCTCTCCTCTATATCTCGACTGTGCACAACAAGGCACCCTACAGGTTTATGATAGCAATGTGGAGTATTAGTTCAATTTAAAATCTCTCATGCATCTTCTAAGATCTGAAAAACCTCATTTTCTGATGGTACCATCTTTTAAGTCCATATATTCAATGGCATACTTTACAAGATTAAGAAACAACTCTTACTTCCCTTTGCAATGTGACTGTTAACCCAAAATAGGGTATAAACAGGGTTTATTTTTTCTAGAGGATTGTATGTTGATTATTTACCATTATCTTTTATATAAAAAACAATTAACCTTCCACCTTAATGATCATTCTCAATATATATATATATATATATATATATATATATATATATATATATATATATACACCAAAGTCATATTCCCTTCGTGAGAAACAACCATTTACTTTCATATTAGATTGTCATAGGCAAAATAGGGTATATGGGTATATGTCTTACTCATTTATCTATAGGTCTATATAGGTTCAACATGTTAAAAACTAATACCATGATGACTCATAACTTACCAACCTGGTGGAATCACTCCAAGATCCCTTCCTTGATTGTGAGTCACTTCTTGGTTACCACCTATAGTCATTCATCCACCTGTAACCTTATACAAATGACAACATATTCATGGCATCAATGACCTTCAAAGATGACATGAAACTAATGCAATCACATACACTGAATTGATAATCCATAACAATTCACTTTCTAGGTCAATAGGTCAATTACTCAATACCACCTAATAGGTCAATTACCACCTAATAGGTCAATAGGTCAATAGGTCAAAGTTGTCAAAGTTGTCAAAATTGTCAAATTTTTCAAAGTTGTCAAAATTGTAAAAAAATTTCAAAGTTTTCAAAGTTATCTATAGGTCAATAGGTCAATTACTCATCAAGTTTTTAGGTCTCTAGTTTAAGTTGTCAATGTTGTCAAAGTTGTCAAAGTTCAAGTTGTGGTTACAAAATTCTAATTATGATAATTTTTGAGTGAAAATGACACTAAAAACACATCTAAGGGGGCAGATAATATATAGGACTAGCTTTTTGGCCTCCTGTCAGGCCCGATCGACAAACCCACCACCCATTCTTGCCTCAAGAACACCCTTCCCCATACAAGAAAATGCAAATTTTTATCTTAAGTTCTAACATATATAAAATGAAAACAGTAATCCATTTACATAAACCATAAAATCCCTCTCATACCTATTTAATCCCTCTAATCATACCCCAAAGCACTCAAGTGGAAGCTTTGAGATCAATCTATTAGACAAGTTACAGTGATGGGTCTAAAAATGCAACTTTTTGGTAGTGAACAAGCAACTTCTTGAGCTCTAATTAGAATTTCTAACTTTGAGACATCCACCTAAAAATATATCACTTTAATCACATAAAAATAGTTATATTACATATTATCACACCACCACAATGTTTAAATCCACCTAGAAGTGCATTTTCACTACCATTTCAGAGAGTGGAAACACTAACAACAGATGTTATCAATGTTTAAGTTGTGGTTGTAGAACTCTGGTTTTGATACTTCCTGATTGAA
Organism: Torreya grandis; assembly: GCA_037957365.1. Classification (NCBI taxonomy): domain Eukaryota; kingdom Viridiplantae; phylum Streptophyta; class Pinopsida; order Cupressales; family Taxaceae; genus Torreya; species Torreya grandis. The sequence continues at coordinate 3,034,547 of JARHVA010000265.1, forward strand.
AAATAACACCACCAACATGTCTGGGGGGGAGGATAACATATAATACCCTGTTATTGGCCTCGTTTTAGGCCTAATTGACAAAGCCACTACCCATTTTGACTTCAAGAACACCCTTCCAATACAAGAAAAATGCATTTTTTAAGCCTAAGTTCAAACATACATAAAACAAAAACTATAAGTCATTTACATGAACCGTTAGATCCCACCCATACCTATTTAATCCCTCTAATCACACCCTATATTACTTAGGTGTAATCTTTGAGATCAATCTGTTAGACAAGTTGCAGTGATGGGTCCAAAAATGCAACTTTTGGGTAGTGAACAAGCAATATTTTGAGCTCCAACTGGTATTTCTACCTCTAGGACCTCCAACTATGAATCTACCACTTTTATCACATACATATAGTAAAATTACATGTTATCACACCACCATGATGTTCAGATCCACTTGAAAGTGATTTTCACTACCGTTCGAGAGAGTGGAAACACTGACAACAAATATTGTCAACGTTCAAGTTATGGTTGTAGAACTCTAGTTTTGATGCTTCTTGAGTGAAAAATGACATGATCATCATATATAAGTGTAGATAATATCTTGGACAAAGTTTTTTCCTCTTTTCAGGCCCGATCGGTAAACCACCACCCATTTCAGCCTCCAGAACACCCTTCCTAATATAGGAAAAATGCATTTTTCAGCCTAAGTTTAAACATGCATAAAACAAAAATTATAAGTCATTTTTGTTAACCATAAAATCCCTTCCATACCTATTTAATACCTATAATTACACCCTAGATCACTTAGGTGTAATCTTTGAGATCAATCCGTTAGACAAGTTACACGGATGAGTCCAAAAATGGAACTTTTTGGTAGTAAATAAGCAACTTCTTGAGCTCCAACTGGCATTTCTACCTCTAAGACCTTCAAATATGAATTATTACTTGAATAATATTCAAATTAAATGTTATCACACTATCATGATGTTCAAATCCACCCAAAATTGAATTTTCACTACCATTTAGAGAGCAGAAACATTGACAACAAATGTTGTCAAAGTTTAAGTTGTTCTAAAAATTTAGTTATGATGCTTCTTGAGTGAAAACTGACACTACCAACATGTTCAAGGGGGGAAATAATTTCTAGGACTAGTTTCTTGGCCTCCCATCAGGGTCTATCAATAAACCCACCACCCATTCCAACCTCAAGAACACCCTTCCCAATACAAAAAATATGCATTTTTTAGCCTAAGTTCAAATACCCATGAAACAAAACTTGTAAGTCATTTCCTAAGCTTCAATCACATCCAACTTGAGCTTTGATCATGTCCACCCTAAGCTTTTTTTAGCTTCAAGAATATATAATTCTTTACTTATAGTGTCAACCACGTGAAGGTGGAAGCTTATCTGGCACCATTAACCTAAAAAAAAATTATTAGTAAGTAATAAAAAATGAAATTTATATGTACTACCTAGAAAATGAAAAACATTTGGTAAAATTGATTACATATACATTTGAAAATTCAACATACCTATGTATTTAAATCCAACAAACCACTAGGATTTGCTCTAACCTTGATAGTATCAAGAATAACTTCATGGTCTAACTTCTGAACTTTACATAGTTTCATGTTTAATGGTCTCCCATAATACTTTTGTAATTAAATATTTATTGTAAGAATCAAATTTGAATAGTGTAGTATCTTCCTGTGCATTTCAAACTCTTCAAAAAACCATTGATATAAAAAATTTATAGGATATCATCGAAATCAAGTTCCAATGACTACCACTGACCTAGTGTGATACTCAATGTTTTTTCCATCTATAACTAGGGAAGTCAATTTTTTCTTTCTATCTACACACCAACACAAGTAGTAATCAATGCTTTCTTCATTATCCTCATCTACAATAACTATAAAAACATGTCATGTATCATAAAAATTCATTTTTAGTGATAATATGAAGATATATTTAATGATAATAAATTGTACATAATGAAAAATATTCTACCTGGCTGCACTAGATTAGATACATAGTCAAAATCATGTGATGATGTCATATTTGTAAGTTGAAATGTTATTGGAACCTGATATGTGTTAATTGGAATTAGAGGTTTAGAACTACAATCATCCACCCACTCTTGTTACTCACACTCATTCCAAACAGATTCCACGCATGCCAAACAAAAACATGCCAAGTGTCTCATATGAATAGTCTAAAACTTACATTTGAGCTATGAAATGAGTGGAGGTCATTTGAACCCATTAAATTCATACAATTCTCATACTTTACCAAGTGTTCTTCCTCCATTAACCAAAAATGTCTATAAATAGTATAATTTGGTTAAGCACCATGACACATGTTCTCATTACACCATTCAACCATAATTTTTGTATATTTCAAATGAACACCCTCTTCAAATTTCAACTCCTCCCTTACAATAACTCTTTTTACACATGCTCCAACACCGTCATGCTCCCTTTTTCCATGGCCAACCTTAGTGAAACTCCAAATGTGTTCTACACCAATAGTACTGTGCATCCTTCTTAACCAATAAAACATCCATGCATTTTTGAATTATGATGTGTAATTCTCTGACCAAATGTAATGTTGATTGAAAGTAATGTTCCTCTAACTCAATTGTTCATAGAAATTCTAAAAAAAACCTTGCACATACTCTGAAGAATGTGATATATTATTGCTAATATAGAAATGATACTCCCTTAATATTTTTCATTGTTTTTTTGTACTATTAGGTACATGCATGAATATGGTTACTTGTGATGAGTTGTAATATTGTGATTGTACTTCCATTTGGGGTTTGAATGTGTAATTTTTAGCAAAATCAACTACTAAAACAATTGAACCAAGTAAGAATGTATCCTTGATTATCTCAAAGTGTTCATCTAACCATCTAGCCCTATGTGTGTGCTTTGCATACTCATACATAATCTTCTCCCTAAATTTGACCAAAAATTTGAAAATAGGTATCTTTTTGGTAACAAGCTCACACCTTTTAGATTATTTTCCATATTTTAATTGATAAGTCACTTATTTATATTTGATTAAACCAACTAATTTTTATCCAATTGCACTTGTAATCTCCTCATGGATACATTTTTTGAGTTTGGGCAATCCACCACAAATGCTGCAATTTCCATTTAAACATGATTTGCTGTAAAATAATTGTCCATCCAATTTTTTTAAAAGATAGTTGGAATAAATTCTCTGGGTGATTTTGGGGGAAATTCACTACCACATTCCTACATAATGTTGTTAGTATGAAAATTACAATGAATATGGCAAAAAACATCATAATGCATTAATAATTCAACATGTTGCCTACAACAAGTGGTGCATGTGTGATTTATTTTAACATAAAAATGTTTTTCCATCTCAATATATATTTGACAAATAGAAATGTGTGGATGCAAAAAATTAGAGTATAATTGTATTTGAGTCATATCCAATAATTTTTTTGGATGCGGTTCATAATTATAAAAACCAACTCTTCTTTTCACAACATCTCTTGCATTAGGTGAAACTCTTGTATTGTCTTTCTAAAATTGAGCAAGTATTTCTTTGAAAGTATCAGCTATAGCCTTATCCTTTTGTGGAAGTCTAATGGATAATACCCAGATCTCATTGGTATTAGGTTCATTAAGTCTTTCATGCCTTTTAATTGATTTTATTTTATTTTATTTATTTATATTAAGTGTTTGGCTCATTTTAAAACCATTCATTTTTCCTTGTTTTGTCACTTATTGCACAAGTTGTAAGTATACACCAGGCAACATTATAATATTTGGTGCATGATTTTGGGCCTACAGTATGATATGCATCATGTATATTTTTAATAATTTCATTTTTTTCGTCATATATGTTAGATGTTCTTAGTCCTAATGTGTACATTATAGGTCTCATCTTAATCAATTTTATCAATGAAATAAATAATTGACATCTTTGACTATCATCCTCCAAATTATGAAAAAAAGTATCCCAAATTTATTGAGCTAGTCTTCTTGAATGGCGATCAAACATTTTGTTATGCATTGGTTTTAAAATATTTTCATTGACTTTAATTAAGTACTTGTATTTTCTACGCATAATTCTTGGAGGTGTTCATAATGGTGGAATTTGTTGAAAGGGTGTTTCAAAATCATTATTTAGAGGTGTGATGACATTGTATTCATTATTAATTTCTTCATTATATGTTTTCATGAAATTTTCTTGATGATTAATTTCATCATTATTTATTTCCATCAAATTTTCTTCATTCATGAGGGATGAAGCATCATACATAGACTCATCATCAACAAAATCAAAAACTTTGAACTTTGAATGTAAACTTCCAACATTAACTGATTCATTATTTTCAATTTCATTATGGTCAATTTCAACATTATTAAATTGACTATGGTCATTTTCATCATTTTTTAATTTATTATTGTCAGTTGGTTCATTATCTATGGCATTCGGTTCATCAAGATTAGGGTTTGCACCTTATCAACCATGAAGTTTTAGCATTTGTAGCTTATGTTTCTCTCTCAAATATTCTAATTCCTCTAGTTTTTTTTCTTCAACATCTTTTTCTTCATCTTCGAACGTCATCCAACACCCATCAAAAGGGACAATTGACAATTTTTCAAAGGTGGGGTCAAGTACAAAAGTATCATAGATCTTGTAAAAGTACACAAAGAATGTTTGTGGGGACAAAATTTTTGATTTGGGTTAAAAATAGTCACTGATAAGTGAGTTTAGTCTAAAATAATAATAAAATGATCACGTTATTATATAATGTGATCACATTATGTGTTGTATAAGGTTTTGCCCCATCCAAAGCATTGAGATGACTATATTGACAATAACATGATCACATTATGTAATAACACGATTATGTTATTATCAATATAAGCTTTAGGGTTAGTGATTGGAAATAAGAACTGAGTGTTGCCTATGATAAGAATAATGAAATCATGTTATACTTAATATAGATAAGGGATTAGGGATTAGGGATTAAGGCATTAGTGCATAGGGTTTATGGATTATGGATTAGGGCTTACAATTTATGTTTTAGGGATTAGGGATTACTATTTATATTTTAGGGTTTAGGGATTAGGGATTATGGCATGTAGGATTTGGGTTTAAGGGTGTATATAAGGTATAATCTCTTTATGCCATGTGTGAACCTAATTTTTACTACAAAGGATGTTAATTGGGACTAAATTGATTGATAAATAGGGAAAGTTTTTGGTTTACAATTTAGGGTATAGTGTTTAGGGTTTGGGTTTGGGTTTAGGGTATACATGATCAATTGTAAAGATAATTCATAGTCTAAATGATGTTAATTAGGGCTAAAATGATTGGTTCAATGCTTAAAGAGTTTATATTTATGGTTTAGATTTTAGGGGTTAGGAACTTTAAGCATTAAGGCTTAGGGTATAGGTTTTAGGGTATATAAGGTACAATCATGATTGTAATTAGGGAAAATTAGAGTTGATTAACCCTAAAATCACATTTTATAGTCATGCAATTAGGTTGAAGGGGCTTGAAATAGCCCCAATTTACTTCAATTGCACAGCTAGATTGGTACTCTAAGGGCTAAGTTTTGGGCATAGGTTTAAAAAATGCATTTTATGACATCTCATGATAAAATCAGTTATATCATAAGGCATGTATCTTTGCAGCATGTAGTGGGCATTGGGTAATATGGCTTACAAATTAGGGATTAAGCATGAGGTTTAGGTTTAAGGACATGTATATTATTTGTCTAATCACTATATTTCATGTGAACCTAATTCTTACTATAAAGGATGTCAATAGGGACTAAATTGATTGGTAAATAGGGAAAGCTAATGGTTTACAATTTAGGGTATAGTTTTTAGGGTTTATGGTTTAGGGCTTAATTTTTAATGTATATATGGTTTAGGGTACACAAGGTCAATCACAGAGATAATTAAGAACAATTTGAATTAGTTGGACCCATTTGTGACTATAAAATGTGTTTATGTGTTATCATTATACCCTATATGTCATCATGAAGATTGAGTGAATTAGTCAAATGGGACAATCAATCATGTGATTTAGGCCAAACTGAGCCTTGTGAACTTAATTCTTAGTCTAAATGATATTAATTTGGGCTAAAATGATTGGTTTAAGGTTTAAGGAGTTTATATTTGTGGTTTATAGTCTAGGAATTAAGAAATTTAAGGATTAGGGATTAGGGTATAGGTTTTAGGTAATATAAGGTACAATTGTGTAAGAAATTGGGGCAAATTTGGGAGCCTTGAACCTATATCTGTGAGTAAATAATGTGAATTTGGGATCAATTATCCCCCACATCATCACAAATTGAGCCTACAAAGTCAATTGTGGTAATGAGTGATCTAATTTTAACCAAGTTCATCCTTATGAACCTAATTCTTACTATATATATAAAAGATGTTAATTGAGGCTAAATTTATTGCTTTAGGGTTTAGGGTCTGTAATTTAAAAGGTTTGGGGTTTAGGGCTTATGGACTAGGGTTTAATGTAAATGATATAGCATTTAGGGTTAAATTTAAATGGTACAAGGTTTAGGGTCTAAGATATCGAATATAGGGTCCAATCATGTTAAGGTAATTAAATAACATTTGAGCTTCATGTTCACCTATTTATGACTTTTAATTACCTTCATGTTTGTATTTCTAATAAAAGTAGGGTCAATTATGACATGTACATGTTACATAGATGTTATAAAATCTATTGAGCCATAAATTTGGTTTAGGGGCCCAATTTTGCCTAGATCACGTAGGGAATTGCATAAATTTACTAATTGGATCAATTCATGATAGAACATCAATCCTTTGATTTTGCCCCAAATCATATATTGCTATTGAAAGGGTTCAAATTCACCTCAAATGTCTCCTCAATTAAAAGAATCAACTAGCTCCTCCTTTTTTGTTAATTAGGTTAAAGGGGCTTGAAATATCCCCAATTTACTTTAGATGCATAGCTAGATTGATATTCCAAAGGCTAAGTTTTAGCCATAGGTTTAAAAAGTGCATTTTATGGCATCTCATGATAAAATCAATTATAACGTAAGGCATGTATGTTTGTGTCATGTAGTGGGCATTAGGGCATCGAGCTTACAATTTATGTTTTAGGGATTAGGGCATAGGGTTTATGTTTATATTAATGTCTAATTGCTCTATGCCATGTTCAAACCTAATTCTTACTAAAAAGAATGTTAATTGGGACTAAATTGAAATTGGTAAATTTGGGATTAATTAGTAGTCTAAATGATGTTAAAGGTGTGATTTAGGCCAAATTGAGCCCTATGAAATTAATTCTTGGTCTAAATGATGTTAATTTGGGCTAAAATGATTGGTTCAAGTTTAAAGAGTTTATATTTATTGTTTAAAGTTTAAGGATTATGAAATTTAGGGATTAGGGTATAGGTTTTAGGGTATATGATGTACAATCATGATGGTTATTGGGGTAAATTTGAGCTCCTTAAACCTAGACCTATGAGTAAAGAATGTAAATTTGGGATCAATTAACCCCCACATCATCATAGATTGAGCCTACAAAGTTAATTGTGGTAATGAGTGATGCAATTTTAACCAAGTTGATCCCTATGAACCTAATTATTACTATATATAAAGTATGTTTATTGTGGATAAATTGATCTCAGGGGCCTACTGAGCCTCAATGTCAGTAATTTCATCCATATGATATCAATTGGGTATCCAAGTGCTCACCATATTAAAAAAATAAGTATTTTTCAATTTGATATACAATTCTATCCAAAAAAGCTATGTGCAAGGAATTACATTCATATAGAATGGAAATTGGGGCTTACTTGGCCCTTTTTATATACCATATTAAACTAATCGATTATTCAATTCTAGATGATACATAATTGGGGCCAATCAAGGCTTGCCCAAGGAATAGTGTCAACATAATTTTAATTAGGGCCCTAATTACAAACCTTATTTAAATAATTGAGTGTTTGATTAAATATGATATGAAATTAGGACCAATTAAACCATTTATAATGAATTACATCCATCTAATAATAATTAGGATTCTGATTATGCACCAAATTGAACTAAAATAAAATTGAGTTTAATATGATATAAAATTTATTCCAAATAAGCCTTATGTAAGAAATTTCATCCTTATACTATCAATAAGGGGCTATATTGGTCCCAAATACATAACATATTTAGTCAACCAATTATTTAGTTCATTTGAATATGCAATTATGGCCAACCAAGGCTCATGCAAGTAACTGAATACATTTAATGTCAATTTCAATTGTGTTGGCCCCGATTGTAAATTATATCTAGATAATCATGTCTTTAACCAATTGAGTATTTAAGTTCAATACGATATGCAATTGGGGCCACTCAATCCCCAAGCACAGAATTACATCCATCTAATGTCATTTGAGGCTCTAATTACACCATGCTAAATCAATTGATATTTTTTTCAATACTATACATAATTGGGGACAACTAAGTCCTATGTAATTAACTGCTTCCACCTAGAATATCAATCGAGGCATTTTTCACCCCATGCAAAGAATTGTGTCCATCTAATGTCCACTATGAATATTTTCCCTAATTGCACATCATATTTAACCAATCAATTATTTTATTTAGTATCATCTATAATTAAGAGTAATTGGTCCTCGTATAAGGAATTCCTTCAATATAATGTCAATTAGGTCTTTGATAGCACACCATATTAAACTAATTGAATATTTAGTTTAATCTAATACATAATCGAGGTTAAATGAGCCCTAAGAAAGGAATTATGTCCATATGATGTCTATTGGGTCTCTAATTTCACACCATATTATAAAAAACCAAGTATTTAGTTTAGTTTAATACGTAATTGGTGCCAACCAAACTCCATCCAAGGAAATATGTCCATCTAATGTCAATTTGGGATCTATTGGCTTGATTACACACCATATTGGGATCAAAGGAATAATAAATTGATTCATAGGTTAATAAATATCCAATTATCATTCAATGTTATCAATTCTTGACAAGAACATTGGTTGCAAACAACAATCTTAATCAACCAATATTTGATCTTAAGACTACTAGGCCTAATGGATCCTATTTGGGTTTTAGGGTGTTGAGAATATATAACGTGATCACGTTATTAAGTAATGCGATCAAGTTAATAACCCAGTTAATAAAGTGATCACATTATTAATGTGATCATAGTATTATAATTTGAATTCAATTCTTGTGCCTTTTGGCTTGAGAATGGCTTGGATTCTTGAGACAAAGGCTTGGACTGTAATTTATAGCTGAGTTTTGAAAGGTATGAAAATAAACAAAAAATTTCAACTTTGATTGCCAAATACACTAAGAATTTCAATGTGAAAATTCAAAAACTTGATACTGTCATGACGAGCATGCTCTCCTCTTTCCAAAAATATGATTTTTATAATTTTTGGACTAATTTAAGGTTTCAAACTATGTTGATTTTTAACTATGCCTTTTTTAGGCCACTACATGCCACAAAAGTACATGCCTATATATGTTCATATAATTTATATTTTGTTGATCCAAGTGAAATAAAAAATATATGGTAACTAACTAGGCCTAATTTCGCACACATTCAAAAAAATTGATTTTTCATTTTTTTACGCATGTCGAATAGATGACTATCCATTTTTTATCAGTTTTTAGGATCTATTTACTTGAAAAAATCATTAAAAAAAGTATTCATTGAAAAAATATAAAAAATTATAGGTGACCTACTAAAATATCTTATCTAAATTTTCCCCAAAGGGTTTCAAATAATATTAAACTCTACTCAAAAAATGGTGCACAACACAACCATCTATTTATAATGTTTTTTAAAAAAATAGGAGTTCCTCTTCAAATTTTAGATGTTTAACCTAGTTATATTTAACCATTTTTTGAAAAAAATAGTTTTTTAAAAACTAGACTTGAAATGATACTTTTCATGTTCATATATCATATTCAAATTTGGAGTGTAGATATCTCAAATTATCTACAAAAGTTTAGATTTCTGAGATTTCAAAAAAATCATGTCCATGGGTAGGCCACTTTTTGCCCCCCAACTTTGTGCACTCACCCATCATGTTATGGTTTCAAATTTAGTATGGGTGTCATTTTCATTGGGGCTCCTCGCTAGGTTATCATGTTTTTTGGATAGATTTTAATTAGTTTTAGGATGGGCTTTCCGTTACTCTGGGAAGCAATGTTTGGAATTAGTTATGCCTTCTATTTTCCATGAGCTTAAGGAATGTTGTATTATTATATTTGAGACTGTTCATCTGTATTATGTTTCTCAGTCTATATGTATTCCACTATTTCCTTAATTTTAGTACTATCTAGTTATCATCCCTTTATTAGACCTTGTGTTGGTGTGTTTTGAATCTGTGAGACTAGCAGAGGTGACTTTAACACTTGTTAATTTTTGTTTAGGACTTGGTGCTGAGGTAGAGATCGAAGCTAGTTATAATGTCTTTATTGATGAAACATATTATGTAATATGTTTATGAATATAATAATTTATATATTATTATGACAATCTAGTTATAATAGTATATTTAAAATATATGTGTGTGCATATATATATTATGCAATAATATTTACTCATTCACATATCTGATGCATTTATCGATCAGTGTGTCAAAATGGTATAGATAGACTTATATTTTTCCTTGCATATGATTGAAATTAGAAAAAATAATTATAATTATATTAATTAAAAAAAAATTGTTTGTTTTATGTTCTTTTTTACTTTATTTTTGTGAATAGTTGATCAGGGTTTCATCTAGAAGAAAGAAAGAAGACTAAATAGAAAAGAAAAAAATATAATGAAAAAGGTGATTTTTTTTTGTTTTTGTATTAAAAAATCGAGGGTTTTGATTAGTCCAATAAAATCAAAGCAATCTAAAAAATTAAACATGGATTATAGTCTTTTTTTATCATAAGACATGTTTTTATCCCCAAAACATGAGATGAAATAAAGATGTTGGTCCTAGTGGCATCCAGATATGGCTCGGTAGTCTATATCATTCCCTTAAACTAGGTGATGTGTCTCTTAAGGACATGGGTAATGTTCTTATAGGCCTTAAAATTTCATATGTGCTTTATTCTGAGTCAACTAATGCCTTTAGTGACAACTAGTTCATCTGCATATTAGTCAATGTGATGCCTCTTCATTTGGTCAGGTTCTCCTAGGCCCTGACATATTTGATAGGTCCAAGGACTCACCATGATAACAATTATATTCATGTCACCTCTTCAATTTTCCAAACTCTCTCAGGACCTAACATCTCTGATAGGTCTAGGGGATTGGTCACACTGATAAATAGAAACATGGTGCCTCTTCATTCGATCGGGGTTTCCCTGACTCTTACATATCTGCTAGGTCTAGAGGACTAGCCATACTATAACTGGTGACATTATGCCTCTTCATTTGGATGGGCTTTCCCTAGATCTAACATCTCTGCTAGGTTTAAGGGATTGGTTGCACTGACAAATGGCAATATGGCACCTCTTTATTTGGTTGGGCTCTCCTTGACTTTGAAATCTCTAATAGGTCTACGAGACTCACCACATTGATAGCTAGCAACATGGTACCTCTTCATTCAATCGATATCTCCCAGGTCCTAACATCTCTAAGAGGTTTAGGGGATTGGCGACATTGGGGAGTGGGTGTGTTGTGATCAATGTGACTAGATTTTATTATTGTGTAATTTCTTTTTTTTTGGTATTGTTTTATTTTAAGACAAAATACTAATGAAATGTTTTTGATATTATTTTTAAAGAGAATTAATATTTTGATTTTTTAAAACATGTAGGCTTTCTCCTCATGGCAGACCCCTGAGGCTTTTACCAAGTTCTAGAAAAACCTAAGTATCTTATAATAATGTAAATATAATGGTTGTTGGCTACTTTTTTTATTCTACAATGATAATGTAAATATCTTATCATATAGTTTATTTTTCCTATGACAAGCAAGATCACTAGAAAATTGATGTTTTTTTGAATTTGGTATTTCATTTATTAATATTTACCTTGTTCTTTGTTGTGAGCCAAAAAAATAGGTTGAAAAAAAATAGTAAATAATCATGAAAAGAAAAATAAATGCCATTGAATTGGGTTGTTCAAAGAGAATCTTGATGTGGACACATATCAACAACAAAAAACATAACCATTTGTAACTATTGATAATGTTTTGAAACATTAAAATCTTTTTAGAATTGCACCATTCAATTGTGCTCTTGGTGATTGGATTTTTGATGCACTTCAAGTGTTATTACATTTCTGTTACACATCGAGAATGCTATGAACTAGGATCATTGACTTTTTATGGATTCTTTAAATAATGGGGATGTAGAAACAAGATACTCATATGAAAATCAATTAAATCTAGATATATTTTATGATTTTCATCGAATACATGACAAAATCACATACTTTCATAGAATGAGAGTTTTTGAAAATGAGCTTACAAATTAGGGTGAGACTAGTCTTTGGGGTGACATATTTTGTATTCAGTGATTATGAAAATAGTTGAACATTTTTATTTCCGTTTGGTCTATGACTAAAGAAAAAAGTATCTATATGTCAACCAAAAAAAAAATTATTCCATTGTATTCAATATTATTTCATGACATAAAACCCACCCATGGACATTTTGAACCATTGTTTTGCAAAAAAATATGCAACCAAAGCACGATTTCTAATACAAAGTTATCAAATATTTACAAAAATCCTTCTTCATACTAGAATGCTATTTTTCATGACCTGGAAGCATATGGCATGTAAAAAACAAACACTTTAGGCTCCAACTATGGTGAAAGCTTATTTGATGTTATTAGTTTGTTAATTTAACATGAGTTCAATGGTCATGTTACTCATCAATATATCACACAATCCTTTTCCAATGATATTATTATGTCAAATAGCAATGTAATGACTTATTTAGGGATTTATGAACATGAATTATGAAAATAAAAGCCTAGAATTTTTTTTACTGGAAAATGTATATTGAAAATATTGGAATGCCATATCAAGAAAGCAAACTTGAAGGTAATGACTTTTTTTGCTCTTGGTTTTCAAACATTCTATAAAGAAATATTTGATAATGGTCAAAAAAAACTAAAAACATTTTGTAATTATTCTACTCTGTATAAAATGTACATAATTATCTATTTTGAAACAAATAAATTTCATATTCATTATGATCCATTGCAAACAATTTACATAGATCAAACTACATATGCAATGGCAGTGGATATTTTGGTAGCGTTACTGAATAATAATAGTTTCAAAGGTTTTGAGAGGTCTTTTCAGATTGTAAAATAATATGCAAGGGAACCTTCTATTAGAGAGACATTTAAGGCTAAAAATAGGCATCATACTTCTCTATGTTGTTTAAAGCAAACCATAAATGAACAAAAAAACAAAACCAATGTATCAAAACATATAATAGAAACAATACAAAAACATTCGCTTAAATAGATGTTGAAAATAATTATGGTCTGTGAAAGTAATGATACGTTATCATAAAGATCAATACTTTGGATGCACACAACATGATTGGCAAAGTATCAAAATAATAAACAACTATGTAAAATCAATCAAAGACACGCCCATTTATTCTTGCATAGTTTGTGAACATTTACATTTTAAAAAGAATACATTATGGTTGACATTGACATTGTCAAAGCATTTGATTTACTTTTGCACATTCAACACTAAAAAAAAATTGCATTGGGTGAAAAAATGTGCCAACAATACAAGAGATCTATTTAAAATGTAAAAGTGTCAATATTTATTGTTCATTTCAACATTGGGATAAACAAAAAAAATCTATTGTGAATAAATTAAAATTTTTATAAGAAATATTGGTTTCTTTGCGAATGCCATTTTCATAGGTGCAAGAGATTAGATATAAACATTCATAATATGGCCTCACAAGAATAATTATAAATGTCATGATCGACTCTTATTGGGTCTGAAAAGCATTGCCTAGAGAAATGAATGATACATAAATAATTGTAATAAAGATAAAATGCAATCTCGAATACAAAAAATGTGTGTTTAATAGGAAATATGAGGCCTTCATATGTGATGAAAGCATTGTCTCAACTTTATCAAGCGTCATTGTATAAGCAATAAAACATTACTATCGATAGGGGTTGGCAAAGTATCTTTGAAAAAATAAGAGAAAAATATTGTCGAGGTTGTCCCTATTGAGCACGATGATGGCACGTGTCATCATCTCAAAGATGTGATTGTTGGGAACTATTGTAATTGTAACTTTTGCTCTATATTTTATACATGGATAGGATAATGTCATGTGTCATTAATCCCATGCACTTCTTGCACATAAATGTTGTCCTCCTTTATTTTTGTGCAAGGACTTAGAATTAGCTAAATGATGATGTGTGTCATCATCCCGACCTTCTACTTGCACATAAGTTTCATTCTTCTAGATTTTTCTATATGTTATTCATGTGAGCTAAATTATGACACCTGTCACTATCACAGTGCTCTATTTGGTTGGATTTGTGATGCTCCTCACTTTTGCTATAAATAATCGATGTCATCAGGATGATGACACATTCAATCATCTTGATGTTCTACTTACTCGCAAGTGAATTTTCTGTGCTTTTCTTGTATAATCTCTGACTTGCCAAGATCATGACATGTATCATCATCCTGGTGCTTTGTTTACTCATAACTATCATGTTGCTTGCTTTCACTATGAGTACTCTCAAAGAGCAAAATCATGATGCATGCCATCATCCTAGAGCTATGCTTGGCTTCGACACAATAAATAACAAAAAACATGGACAGCTAGAACTATGACAGAATAGTATTACTATAAAAGCAACTATTCTTAAGCAAAAACATTTACATAACCATGCTTAAAAAATCCTATCAATTTTAAGCACATAAATAAAACAAATATTATTGTTTGATCTAATCTGATCTTTACCATGAGACACCCATGAGATTGGGCATTGTTTGAAAATAGGGAGGTGGAGACAACTATAGAGTTTTATCCTCCATTTTAGGACTAATTTGGGATTAGTCCAAGGCATGGATACAGGTATCGAAATTCACAAATGGAGTTTGTATGTATAGTCTCTAAGAGATATATTATTACCACTAGAAGTTCAATACACTAAGTTTAACATTGTTTAAATTCATCTATGTATACTTTGAGTGTTGGGTTTATCCTTTCTAAACACAAGGGGAAAGGGGATTCCAGAGCCACTAAATAAACACAAAACATATGGAAGGGTAACATAGAAAAGGATGCCTCTAGGTCTAAAATGAGATCAATGCAATGGTCATTGAACTAAGTGGTTGTGCCACAATTATACCACTATAGATCAAGTTTCACTAGAGTTATACCTCCAAGAACATACAATGGGGAGAATCTGAGGGAAATAGGAGTATGCATTCAATGTGAATTCCTACCAGATATTAGTATGAGGGGTTTATTTTCAATTACACATAAACACCATATGAAAAATTGTAGCTAAGCACACAAATGATTAGCACTTACCAAAAGAGAATGGAACTCACATAGACAATATATTATCTAAGCACATCATAATCATGACATACATAAAATGATAGAGTGTTAATATAATTAATCATAGCACTGTTAATAATTTCAACATGAAAATGAAATAAAATTGAACCCAAAAAAGACCTTTTTCCAGAAATAGAACTTATATTTATTAAAAAAGTGAAAACTGCTATAATAATCAATCTAGGTCACTGTTACAGTCTAGAGTGCAGAGGGAAATACAGGTGATGTTACATACTGATTCCTCACTAAACAAACTTAATTGATTATATGTGGATATATATAGTTGGAATTTTGATTTGTTTATTATTTGCCTATGTTATGAGTTATATGTTGTTATGGGATAGTTGAATGTTGCTTAGATTACATGATTTCATTTCTATGAATTAGCTATAGTGTATATTATTACATTATAATTATGATGAGTTATTATTTCAAATATATTTTATGATGTGTGTGTGTGTGTGTGTGTGTGTGTGTGTGTGTGTGTGTGATGCTATGGACTAACTACCTATTAGTTGTGAGTTGGACGTAGGATAGATTCATCCCTTAGAGCCTGACAGAGGGAGAGCATCATTGGAGAGGGTGACGTAGATGAAATTGTTGGAGATGACAAAGGAACGACTAGAACCTTGTACACACCATGTTAAATAGCACTCATTATATATATAATTCAAATGGTTAACATTAGTACATTATTTATGTTATCTACATTTAGATAATTTCATAT
Organism: Torreya grandis; assembly: GCA_037957365.1. NCBI lineage: Eukaryota > Viridiplantae > Streptophyta > Pinopsida > Cupressales > Taxaceae > Torreya > Torreya grandis. The sequence goes on from JARHVA010000265.1 coordinate 3,050,868, forward strand.
GAGTGTGCTTGTCCAAATTTATGCTTAGGTAATTTAATCTTGTGTGATTGTTTTATATTGTGCTAATGTGTTCATGTTTTTGAAAATGTAAAACTGTGTGAATATGTATGTGGACTAACCCCCATGTCTCTGAAATGATTAACCAGTTATCTTTATGATATGGGAATATCATTATTTGGATTAAACTCCTTAATAATTATAGATAACAAAAAACATTGATAATCTATACAATGTAGAGATAACAACAAATACATTGTTATAATTTAGATTTGAATAATAACATGTAAATTGCCTTTTCAATTTAAAAATATTATTACCTTTATATGGGTCAAGTCGTCATGAATATAAAGGCATATTATAACTAAGTTATTTGGAAAATATACATGGGAAAGAAAAATAAATAAAGTAATAATTATATATTTAAGAAAATATATAATTAGAAAAATAAAAAGAAAAAAAACAAAACACAAAAAAAGGGGGGCAAACTTTAAAGGAAAAATATATTCAGAAGAAGGGAAAAAAAAGAAAATAAAGCATAGCAAATTAAAAGTTTTAGAAAAAACAAAATGAAAGAAAATCATAAAAAGGGAGCAGCATAGAAGTGGGAAAAGGGGGAGAGAGAGGGGAGAGCATAGAAAAAGAAGAGTGGAGAGAATGAAGGGGAGTAAAATAAAGGAGGGAGTTCTGGCAGTATCTAGCACCAAGGTTAGTGATGCTATGGTTTTAAACTCATAAAATTATGTATTCATTAGAGTTGAATTGCGTGGTAACTCTATTAACTAATGATATCTTGAACATAATTATAAGAACATTGTATTAAGCCAACCGACGGTTGCAAAATATATACAAAATTATATTTATCTATCAACAATAATTTTATCATTATTATATAGTTATTTTTATACTAGAGGATAAATATATTAAAATATGCATACCTGAATAATGCTTATACATTATATTGTATGCTTTCAAACACATAACAATGATTTTCTTATAGCAATGAATTACCATGAACTGTTTATAGGAGTGATTTGATTTAGACGTATAGCTAATAGTATAGTATATATGGCTGCTATGGATCAGCGTAAATTTGTTTGGGTCCAATAGGTTTTAGTAAACCATCTGCCATATTTATATTATATAGATATCAAATACCAAGGAAACAACTTAATTTTACTTTCAAATATTTCAAGTCTATAGGAGATTATCCCTACCAACAATTTAAATATATACAGTGGTATATATAGTGGTATTTTGGTAATGATTTAATTATATATAGTTAATATAAAGATTATCGATTTAATCAAGATTATATGTAACATTCTGATTTGATCATCTATTCATTTAATGAATACATATAATCTATATAGTGTTATATAGAGTTCCAAAGACTCCTAAGATATATATATGCATGATTACCCATCATATTCTATGCATTTTTAAAACCCATAATTTTATCACATATTCTATAACATTATACACCATAACAAATAATTATTGAATAAGTGATCAGATAGTATAGCGACCTAATTTGAGTTAATCCACCAAACTATAGCGTACCAGATATGCACATGGATATATCGATCTGGTTTTATAAATACAACAAATTATATATATATATATATATATGCAGCTATGATTAAATTAATTCGATGCAACATGGATACAATGATATTTATATAATTTAATATGCAATGATTTACTGTAACATACAACACTCAGTCGTATAAGCATGTGGCACACTACCTTAGGGTATAGGGATCTAGTATATCATATCATTTTAAATAAAAATAATGAGATGGGTATATGGTAAAGTAATTATTATTATTATTATCATGTTATATATTATAGAGATATGATAATTATTAAGGTTCAGTGAAATAAAGTAATATTATATTGAGAAAATATAGATAATATGATAATAATGAGCAAAATAAATTATATATATAGTGAATTAAATCGAAACTTTATAGTTACTTTTATACTTATATATATATATATATATATATATATATATATATATATATATATACACACACACACACACACACACACACACACACACACACACACACACACACACATTAGAATTCAAAGGAACATTTCATGTAGTAGCTGCATGTAGTGGGCCAAACAACATGTCACATAATCTATAGTCAACACTAACTTATTTCAGACTTAGAACAATGATGTGTTACGATATTACGAAAATGCTTAAATGGTATATTGATACTAATGCAACAATGATTGGAACAATATCCCAATTAAGGTGAATTTTAGTATACAGGTTGTGGGTATGTTTTATTTATGAATCTAATTGACTAAGTTGATCCTTGTTTAACTTTATAAAGTGTGATCGTGTGACATTTACATGAAGGGTTGGCATATTTGATAATGAGTTAAAGATTTACAAACTTGTTAATTTATGTAATACCAACAAATGTTTTCATGTGGAGATAGTATATAGATATATGGGTATCTATATATAGACATGTATATACCGTATATGTATAGTGATATATCAATAGTAATATATTTTCTAATGTGATTGGATTCTTTAAGTATGAAGATGACAATGTCTAACTTGGTAGGTATAAGTGAGTCAAAGTAAGGAAAGAAAACCCTACATAGATCTTGATACCTTTTACATAAAAAGATAAATAGTTGCTAGAAGCTCATATGTTTTCTTTTAGAAAAATGAAGAATACTGCTAGTATGGTAGAACAGTAATTGTGTGTGAAAACATATGTATTATGTAGTATATTTTAAGTAGAGTGCATAAATATATGAACATAGGTACTTTATTTTATATATAGCTTATATATACATTGGGACATGTGCTTATAAACATAGATTCTAAATGGTATATTATCATGGTTTTAGTGATTTGTATAAGTATATATTTGATGAAACTTAGTGTATCATATCAAAGCAATTTGTGTATTACTGAATACTTATATGTGAACCACAAAACAAAAGACTATGTTGTTTTGAGAAGTGTGTACGAAGTTATATATGCTTTGATTATATCAAGATGGCAATTTGTTTAGTTATGGATATAAACTATGAAGGAGTATTACCTGTTGAATCCCTTATCTTATTAAGATTGTCAATATATTTTGTGAACAAGAAAGTTATAATGATTGTAGAAATCATATGGAGTTCTTGATTAATAAATATAAATTACCATTGGTATTGTGTTTATATATCATTTGTACATATTATGTTGTACAAATACTCATATGTAGGAAACATATCTATATATAGACTTTAGTATTCATATGAAAATATTACATATATAGGTGTATTGGGTCATATGCCTATACTTATATCTAGATGGATAGTTAAATTAAATCATGAGATTTTAGAGGGACCAAAAATTGTAACCATATGAAGATAGTCTCCTAGAAATGAAATGAGTTATCTAAATGAAAGATTATGCTATAGCTGGTTTATGAGTCAGTTGATTCTCTACAAATATTATGACTGACTACTTAAAAGTAAGTAGTGTGTGCATAAAAATAGACTATATTATTACTACTTTTATTCTATACTTGAATCTACTTATAGAGATTAGATTATGTAGTCTAAACATAGGTTATACCCAATTGGAATAAACTATATTTGTTTGCTTATTATTTATGTGATAAATAATATTGTGGAGATTGATTCATACGTTTGATAGACTACATGTATGCATTTTGATTATTTCTATGTTTAGCATGTTTTATGCTTGTTGGTAGAAAATAATCCATATGAGTTTGTTAGTTATATTTATATTTACCAAATCCTATGTTGTTGGTACTGAGTAAGTAGTGAGACAGACTTCACCAGCTTACTAACATCATCAACGCTACGTGTATATAATCTAATCAAGTGGTGTGTTTAAAATTGACTAATCATAGAGATAAATAACTATTGAAAACTTTGGTCAAAGTAATGTTTAGTTAAACATTGTCATTTCATATGTATGATTTACATGTGTGTGCAATATCATGTTAGAACAGATTTCTTTATGGTATACTACATATTATTAGAAATCATACAATACATGGGTACTAGTTTGTCTCTCTAGATTATCACACCATCATTATCTACTCATACATGAAGGGAGGGTCATTTCATAATGGGTATTGTGTGGGGGATTGATGGTCCATGGTTGGTGTGGAAAAGTACTTGGATGATGCTCTCCCTCCCCACAATAGTATTATTTGGATATGACACTTGAGATTTTCATAGATATTGAAGTTCAGGGGACTCATGTTCTATGAAGCCTTGTATCTTGTACATTATATTGTATTTATTAAATTATTGAGACATTATCCTTAATGGGATGTAATTATTTACTTATTTGTACCTTCGCAATAGTGATTGTATCACTATACCAGTTGTGGCTGGACATTTGTAATTACTTTCCATATATGGTTATGATGTGTTTCATATGTTGATAGTGATCAGTGACTATTAGATGTCACATGCTTATTTACAACATACCTAGAGTTTTATATGTAGATCACTAATTAGATTCTCATGGTGAATTGTAATGAAAAAATATGTTGATAAAATTACAAAAAATCATGTTTTTCTAAGTCAAACTCAGTGGGGTTGTTGTTGACCATTTTTACAATAGGTCAAAATGGGTCAACCCCTATAGTCAGGATCTCATAAGAGATTTTTTTAATGTCATAGGGTATTATTTTAGTTCATTTTATGCCATTTCATATGCCATTCTAACTTTGGTCATAGTTTAGATTAGTCTTTGTGTCATTTGGTGTCTTAGTGGTCATTTTAGAGTCATATATGAAAGTGGTAGGTTTTCAAGGATCAAAAGAGGTCTTCATGGTGATCAATGCAATTCAAGATCAAGGAACAGTCCACATATGCCTCAAAAAATTATTCAAAGCTGCAAAATTCAAGAACAAGCTTTGTAAAGTCAGACCATCATCAGGACATCACATGGAAACTAGAATGGAATAGCTTGCTTGTGTAATTTTTTAAGTATGATTAAAAGGCCTCACCTGACCATCAGGTCATGAGCAATCAATTTTCTTAGTTTAAATATCATGATTTACAAGTTTCATATCTCGATGAGCATTATATATCAAGATTTAAGCGTATAAAGTTTAAATTATTGAGTCTAAGGAACCATGCCATCTAAGACATCATCCAAAAATGAACGAACCAACTCATTTGTGAAATTTTTATCTTAACTCAGAAATCCCCCATGAGCCAAAATATTGTAGTACTAGATAGTTATTCATGCTTGGAACATGCTCTAAAAGTTTCAAGTATGCATGAGCTTTATGGCTCATGTTATAAGCTTCTAAAGATGGACTTGTAACATAAGACGTTCACACTAATGTAAAGTTTAATCTCAATCAAAATAAATACTTTTAAGCTTAAATTTGATGGTCTCACAAATGCTAATGATGATCACATGAACGTCATTTGACAAAAGTGTGGATGTCAAATTTAATCTCATGAAATAGCAATTGGTTTTCAAATAGTGGGTCCCAATAGATCTAATGGTCCATATTGCATCATACATCTTGATCCAATAGTGTCAGATGATTCAAATAGTCAAGGATCTCAAGAGATTGACACATGGCATAAGCATTAAAGCTGACAGATTGATAATGGATCCTAAAATCAAATATAGGGTTGTCATGTGGTATAAGTTTAGATAGATTTGACAATTCAAGGGCGAGATCAACAACTCATGGTTATTCGTACCGAACAAGATAAATGGTGCAAGATGGATCAATATTTCAATATGTTGAGTCAAGTATCAATGACCAATGAAATTAAAGGTCGAGAAGCTAAGAAAACTTCCTAGAGATCAAACACATGATAAATGTCAAACTAAAGAGCCATTTTTTACCAAAGCAAGCAAATATTGTAAACATAGTTTAGAATATAATGAGAAACATGGAACGAGAGTGCCATATGGATAACTATGTAGGATCAATCATTATATAGCAGAGCAAGATCTTTGAACTCATATGCCACCATGAAAGCCCAGGTGAGGTCCAAGATGAACAACGACTACCAAATGTAAAAAATAAGGTCTATGAAGGTAATAAATGACTACATACAGTGAATACATGTGTCTAGAAGATAATTATCAGCTTGGAAAATGTCTACGACTATCATAACTTATGTGTTGACTCCCCTAGCTAGTTTTAAGTGCTCGATAAATTATGCATGATGAAAATAGTTTCACAAAAGCTAGTTGAAGAATCTCTACACCATTTTGGAGAGTTTGTCATGATTTATATGGAAAATTATCTTAAGAGGCAATCATGGTCTTTTTCACACTCAGTTACACCTACAACGTAACTAGTTCTCATGACTAGACATGTTTTCTAGTGACTCTTGAACTTCTTTCTTTTCTCCTTTCTTTTAAGCTCTATAAGTAGCTACCATTTTGGCCCTTGTAAAGAGACACCGCCCCATGTATGGTGAAACCCTACTAGTTTTTTCATTGGACTTTGCCTTAGAATAGTAAAATGTAATCTGGTTTGAGTTCATGTATCAACTTGTCAAAGTATGTGAAGAGATATATAGTGAACAGTCAAGATATATTCATCTATCTTTGCTTTCTCTCAATCCTTTCATGTTTGATGTAAGTGATTCCAAATAACGAGTCATATAAAGTGTTTTTAAGTGTGTGTATCTATCCTTAAGTGTAAAATGAGACTTACTATTTGCAACTGATATATAGTTTTACTTATCTTAGACAGTCTTTATGTATGTCACCTTCATATTGAAACACTAATGCTAGTACATTATAGGACTCTTGAGACTAGTGTTGTATGCCTTGTATCTTTGTGATGGAGTATGATAGTCTTGTGGAAAACATCTTGGTGCATCACCTTCCTTTAGATTAGGTTTAATTATTGAAATTTCTAACCCTTTTCCCATAAGTAATTAGTTAGCATAGATAAGATCATTTCAAGATGCATTTAGGGAGTTAGCCCTTAAATCTAGAGGCTTGTTTCCATTATAGGTATACCCACATACTTGTAAATGTTCCCATGTTGCCCAAATATGGAAGAGGCTTGAACACCCTTTTCTAGGATGCAAGATTTGGTGCCAACGGTTTTAACATGCCTAGTAGGACCTATCGTCAAGATAACTTATCAAGGTTAATGTTGGACCTGACAACATTAGCTACAAATTGGTGTGCTACTCAAAATTTGGCAAAACCATCAAGGTAAATATAGTTCAAGGCCATTATCTTGTTATAAAATTACTCTCATAATTCATGGTTCTCACTAGGTCATTATCTAGAGGAGTTCTTAATCCCATTTAACCACTCCTTTAACCTGAACTTTCCATTAGAGTTCAATATCCTCCTCAAGAATATTTTGCTAGCGAGGGAATTCAAGAGAGTGAATAAGTTTAATAAATTCAAGATTTTAAAGAAGAAATGGCTATACCTCATGTTTTCCCTGCATTTTATATAGAAAATCTGATTCGCCTTCAGGCATATGATGTCATTCCTACTAATGCCACAAAAGGTCTACCCCTATTCAATGGTGAGAGTCATGTTACACCCAGTGAGCACATTAGAGATGTATGTAACTTTTATAGTTTCTATAATATCACTCAAGAAAACATTACCATTAGACTCCTTACCATGTCCCTTAGAGGGAAGTCTCTGGATTGGTATAGGACTCTAAAAGGTGGATGCATCATGTCATGAGATGCATTTGGAGTGTTTTTGACCTCAAGATTTAGAAATGAGAGTGACAATGCCTCTCTCATACATCATCTTAATGTGATCAAAAGAAGACCCAAAGAGATAATGCATGATTTTAATGATAGGTTCCAAAAGACTTGGAATAGACTACCTTCTCCTCTGAGGTCACCTCTAAGATTTTTGTTACCAACCTATTTGAGAGATATTGGCACTGATATTTCTATCATGCTTCAATCCATGGGTGGTTCCACCCTCTTTGAAGCATATGAGCTTGATATAAAAGTTAAAAATAATCTCATCCAAGCTAGAAGATTGCCATCTAAAGTGTCTATTCCTCTATTAACTCATGCTTCTGCTAATGATCCATATGTAGCCCAAGTTATTAATGTCAATACAAAAATTAAGGTTGTTCCTAAGCATGCAAAAAATAATGTTGATTGGAAAGCAAGTTCCTAGCCTTAGAAGCTCAAAATAGGCAAGAAAATATGCATCAAGGTGTCCATTAGAATCCATATCCTTATCAACATCAATATGGTCATCAATATGGAAGAGGAAGAGGCCAATGGTAGCCTAATCCTAATAATCTTACTAATGCATACAATCCTAAATCTACCACCAATGTGAGAGATACGGTACCAATCCATAATAATTTGGTGCAGGGAAAAGATTAGTAGTAAGACCAATTCATCGATGCCAACGAGAATGGAGAGAAAGTTATGGTATCTCAATGAGGATTTACTCCCCTCCTATTAAATCAAGATCAGGTGATGATGCAAGTTAATGAGGATTGGTAACCTCAAGGGGAGATCTTCACCAATTTTTAGGTTGAAGATACTTTTATGCTAAATCAAGGAACCTCTATCATAGATAATACAAGGGCCAAGATAAAGGCTCTAGAAGGTGGTATCATTGTGCCCACATGCTCATGTAATCTTCCTGTAAAGTAGTAAGACATAGTTACAGGTGTGACCGTTCCAAAAGCTTTAACACCTCTATCAAGTCAAAATATGGTAAGGTCTGCTTCTATTCCTCAAGTTCCAAGTAATTATCTACCTACAAGAAACCAAGAGAAAGTAGGTATGGCTTATTTAAACATTATAGATTCATTGAAGAATATTTAAACATCCATTTCCCTTTGGGATGTTGTACATATGCATGGTCAAAAAGATCTATAAAAATAGTTATCTGATATCCCTAATAGTGTCCCTCCTTAAAATCAAAGTCAAATTCATGTTTTCCTTAAAAGTTCATCTAATACTATTATTGAACCATCCACCAGAGATGAGAAACCTCCTCCATTCTATCTCACTCTCATAGTGGGTGACAAGTTAGTCCATAACTATATAGTTGATAATGGAGCTTCAATTTTTGCCATGCCCAAAGTTGTGGATGAAAAGTAGGCCTAAAATATGAGCCACATAAAAAAGGGTTCACTCAATTAGATGGTACACTTTCTAAGATAGTGGAGATGATAAATAAATTGAAATTTTTCTTACATGATTGTCCTAGTTTCCCCATCTTGCAAGACATAGTCATTGTTGATCTCCCAACCCACTTTACAATCTGCCTATCAAGGGTCTTCATAGCCAAGATAGGTGGATACCTCTCAATTGAATAGTCATTTTTTGCCTTCAGAACAAGGTATGGGGAAAAGGTACTAATTAGGACACAACCTCTTTAAGGTTTTATATTGAACCTTACATTGAGACAAGTTCTAATTTGAATTGTGTTTTTCATGAAGAAAAGGATTCTTTTATAGATGATGGAACTTCCTCCAAGCTTGAAGGCATTGCATATTTGTTCCTTGATGAATATGGTACTAACACTTATGAGCATGATCCTTATGCTCTCATGGAGGAAACTGATCTATCAGTATACTATATACATGAAGAAGGAATACTGATACCTCTACTTGCCAAAAAAGAGGGAGAAGAAGGTGAGATGTGGAAAATGTTATTTAATGGTTCAAGAAGTAAAATCAGTGCAGGAGATAGTATTATGTTGGTCTCCCCATCCAAATATAAATATTATGCTTCATATAGATTCTATTTTAGTTGTACTTGTAATGTGGTAGAGTATGAAGGTTTGATTCATGGCCTTCAATTGGCAAGGATAAAAAGAATCAAGAACTTGTAAGTATATGGAGAGAGTGAACTGGTTATGCATCATAAGAGGAATGTGGTTGCTACTAATATCCCTTTTCTCAAGTCATATAATCTTAAGGTGTGGGATTTTTTTGAATACTTTAATGCATTTAACATATAATCAGTCCCAAGGGAGCAAAATAACCATGTTGATAGAGTAGTTGCCATTGAAGTTCAATTTGATACTTCAACTACCATAAAAGAAGAGGGGAAGCAATCTCACATTAAGATCATTAAAAATCTTATGTACCTAATAATGAATTGTCTTGGCAAGTGTTTTATAGTGACAGACACATTTCATGCTTCCTATAAAATGAAGCTGAGTTCTCCTCAAGGAATCAAAGGAGACTCCAAGAACAATTGGGTGATCAAGTTTTGCAGCTAAGAACAAATAAAATACCTAAAGGCCTGGTGATCTTATAAATTATCTTCAATGATAATGATTAAAAGAATAAGGAGAAAGTGAGTATGTCCACAAAAGAGGAGAATTATGAAAAAGTCTTCATCTTCAAGGACGAACTCCTCAAACTAGGCAAAGTATGTTCTACTTTAGAGAAGCAAGCATTCATTGATTTGCATAGAGAGTTTCATGACATCTTTGCTTGGGAATATAAGGACCTAAAAGGATTTGATCCTAGCCTAGCAGACCATACTATTGAGTTTAACCTAGAGTTAAACCGGTTAGATAGAAACAAAGACCCATTAATCCCAAAATTGAGCAACTCATGAGGTTAGAACTCACTAAACTCCTTGAATTTGAAATAATCTTTCCCATCAAGCATTCAACACAGGTAGCTAATCTTGTTCCTATTATAAATAAGAATGGGGAGATAATACTTTGTGTGGACTTCAGGGATCTTAATAGGGTATCACTCAAGGATCACTATCCTTTACCCTCAATGGAACAAATTTTACAAATTATCTTGAGTTCTCAATGTGTCTCTCTTTTAGATGGATACTTAATTTATAATCAAATTTTTTTGAATGAAGATGATCAATTTAAGACAATATTTACCACTAAATGGGTTACTTTTGCTTATAGGATGATGCCATTTAGTTTGTCAAATGTTGGCATTACATTTCAAAGAGTAATGGACATGGCATTCAAAGGTTTGATTAATGAGATGCTATTGGTTTATTTATATGAAATAAAAATGTTTTCTAAAGATGCTAATGAACATATGCAATACTTGAGACAAGTGTTTGAAAGATGTAGGCAGTATGGAGTATCTATTAATCCAAAGAAATGTGTCTTTGTTGTCCACGAAGGTAAGCTATTGGGACACATTATTTCTAAAGATGGTTTGGCTATTGATCTTGTAAAGATAGAGGCTATTATTGGCCTATAATTGCCCCTGCATAAGAAAGGTATCCAAAGTTTCTTTAGCAAGATAAATGTTGTAAGAAGGTTCATACCCAGGTTTGCATCTTTAGTGAAATCTATCACAACCATGCTCAGAAAGAATCAGGTCTTTTCTTAGACCAAAGAGGGTAAGAGCAGTTTTGAAGCCATAAAGAATGAAATTGTAGAAGCTCATACTCTTGTGAATCCTAATTTTACTAAAGACTTCATGTTGTATTCATTTGATAACCTTGATACTATATCAACCATGCTAATATAAAAAGAATGATGAGTGTGTGGAGCAGCAATTGCATTCTTTAGTCTAGGTTTAGAATATTATGAAGTCAAGTACACATTTTTAGAGAAAAAAGTCCTTGTTATTGTAAGGAGACTAAAAAATTTTAGACATATGGTTTCAAATAATAGGATTCGTGTTATGGTTTCTCATTCTAGTACCAAAGAATTTCTCTTGAGCAAATATCTTATTGAAAAGAGGGTAAGGTGCATCAACAAAGTAATGGAATATGATGTTGATATCAAGGTGACAAAGATGATAAGGGATAGATACCTTAGTGAACATTTGGCTTCAGATATTCATGATCCAAAAGAAGAGGCTCTAGTCAATCATGATTGTTCCCAATCAGCTAGTTCCTAGCTTTCACAAATGGTGAGTATCCTAATGGTATGAGTAGGTCATAAATGAGATATTTTATGTTTCAATCTATTCCATTTTGTCTTGTGAATGGTGTGCTCTTTAGAAGAGACATTAATGTTGTGATATTGAGATGCATTGATAATAATCAATTTAGAGTGTTACTTGAGAAGTTCCCTAATGGGGCAATAGGAGGTCATTTCTCTCTAAAAACCATAGATGACAAGATCATGAGGGCAAGCTACTATTGGCCTAGCCTCTTTAAGGATTACCATGCTTGGGTGAGAAGGTATGGACAATGTGCTTTATTTTTAGGAAAATAGAAGCTTGTAGCTCTTCCTTTGAATCCTATCCAAGTAGACCAACCTTTCATGCAATAGGGTCTTGATTTTATTGGTATGATAAACCCCCCATAAAGTAATGGTCACAAATGGATACTCACAGTAACTAACTATTTTACAAGATGGGTTGAGGTAGTAGCATTGAAGGAAGTTAATGAAAATACCATCTTGGTGTTCTATGAGAGCATCATAACAAGTTTTGTCACTCCTACTATTATTTCAGATAATGTTCTTAATTTTATGGGTGCTAAAATAGCTGAATGGGAAAATAGTAATGGCATATTCTTGAGTACTTCATCTTGCTATTACCCTCAAGGAAATGGGTTGGTTGAATCTACTAACAAGAATCTAATCAGAGTCAATAAGAGAACCTTGTAGCATAATCAGAGGGCTTGGAGCACCAAATTTAAGATAGCCTTATGGGATGACAAGATAAATCCCAAGAGGTCCACAAGGAATTCTCTTTTGGTGCTTGGCTATGGAAGGGAAGTTAGGCTATTTAAATCTCAAGAGCTACTTGATTTAGAATTAGCACATCAAATAGATTTGCTTGAGAACACTCTAATGGAGGTGAGATTGATAGAATTAATGGAGTTGCAAGAGACTAGAGATAAAGCTTATCAAGATATGGAGCATTAACAAGTGTTGATGAGTTCTTTTGACAAGAAGGAAACTCCAAGATCATTTCAAGAAGGTGACATAGTATTAAAATGGGATGAAGATAGAGAAAAATGTAGGAGACACACCAAATTTGATACTTATAGAGTGGACCATATGTCATCATCCAGTGCAAACAAAGAAACTTTTTTTAGTTAGCAAGGATAATGGAGAAGATATGCATATCCCTATAAATGGGATACATTTGAATCCTTTCTATTGAGTGGTAAAGTTCAGTTTTGTAAATATTAGATTAGGTGTGTTTTTTATTTCTATTATGTGTGTTGTATTCCTTAAATGTTCCAGTTGAACATATGTTTTATTTTTGCTTTGAATTTTATCCTTTTTGTTTCCTATTGTTGTGTGTTTTCAAAGGTAATTCTTTTGTCAAACATATGTACAAGTGACTCCATAACCAAATGGACAAGATTAGGCAACTTGTCATGGCATAGCAAGCATACCACCCTTAGGAAATCACCAAGAATGTTGACCATTTTTACAATAGGTCAAAATGGGTCAACACCCTATAGTTAGGATCTCATATAGGGGGTTTTTTTAATGTCATAGGGTATGATTTTAGTTCATTTGATGGTGCCATTCCATCTTTGGTCATAGTTTAGCTTAGTCCTTGTGTCATTTAGTGTCTTAGTGTTCATTTTAGATCCATATATGCAAGTGGCAGGTTTTCAAGGATCCAAATAGGTCTTCATGGTGATCAATGCAATTCAATATTAGGGACAAGTCCATGTATGCCTCAAAAAATCATTCAAAGCTGTAAAAGTTCAAGATCAATATTTGTGAAGACAGACCATCATTAGGATGTCACATAGAAACCAGAATGGAACAACTTGCTTGTGCAATTTATAAATATGCTTAAAAGGCCTCGTTTGACCATAAAACCATGTATGATCAATGTAATTAGTGCCAATATCATGATCTACAAGTTTTTTATCTTGATGAGACTTATATCTTGAGATCTAAGCCTTCAAAGTTTAGATTGCCAAGTCTAAGGAGCTAGGCCATCCAAGATGTCATCCAGAAATAAATGAATTAGCTCCTTTGTGTAATTTTTATCTTCACTCAAGAAGCCCTCATGAACTAAAGTATTTTAGTGCCAGGTAGTTATTCATGTTGATAACATGCTCTAAAACTGTCAAGTCTATGTGATATTTTTGGCTCAAGTTATAAGCTTCTAAAGATGGACCTACAACATAAGAAATTTGCACTAACATCAAGTTTAATCTCTATCAAAATAAATAATTTTAATACTAAATTTGATGGTCATGTAAACATAAATGAAGGTCATGTGAACATCATTTAATGGGAATGTGGATGTTAAATTTAAGCTCATGAAATAGCCGTTAGTTTTCAAATAGTGGGTTCAAGAAGATCTAATGGTCCACGTTGCATCATACATCTTGATCCAACAGTGTGAGATGATTCAAATAGTCAAGGAGATTGAGAGATTGACATGTGGCATAAGCACTAAAGCTGACAGACTGATAGTAGATCTTGAAATCAAATGTGGGGCTACCATGTGGCATAAGCTTGGATAGAGTTGACAAGTCAAGGGCAAGATCAAAGACTCATGATCATTCATACCGAGTAGGATCAATGATACAAGATGGGTCAATATGTCAATAGGTTGAGTCAAATATCAATGATTAATGAAATTAGAGGTTGATAAGCTAAGGTAATTCCTAGAGATCGAACACATGATAAATGTTAAACCAAAGAGCCATTTTTTACGAGAGCAAGCAAGTATTACAGACATAGTTTAGAATGTAATGAGTAATGTGGCAAGAGAGTGCCATCTAGACAAATATATAGGATCAAACATTCTATATCAAAGAAATATCTTTGAACTCATCTGCTGCCATGAAAACCCCGACAAGGTCCAAGATGAACAACAACTACCAGATGTAAAACAAAGGTTTAAGAATGCAATGAATGACTACAAATGGTGAATACAGGTGTCTAGAAGATAGTTAGTAGCCTGAAAAATGTCTATGACTGTCATAATTTATGTGTTGACTCCCTATCCAATTTCAAGTGCCTGAGAAATGATCCATGATGAAAATAGTTTCATGAAAGCTAGTTGAAGAATATCTACATCATTTTGGAAAGTTTTTCAGGATTTATATGGATAATTGTCTTAATAGGTATTCATGGTTTGTTTCACACTCAACTGAACCTATAATGTAATTGGTTCTCATGTCTGGACATGTGTTCTAGTGACTCTTGAACTTATTTCTTTTCTCCTCTCTCTAAAGTTTTATAAGTACCTACCATTTTAGCACTTGTAAAAAGACACCACCCCATATATGGTGAAGCCCTGTTGATTTTGACATTGTAATTTACCTTAGAACAATAAAATTCAATCTAGTTTGATTTCATATATCAAATTATTAAAGTTTTTGAAGAGATACATAGTGAATGGTCAAGAGATATTCATCTATCCTTACTTTCTCTCAATCCTTTCATGTTTGACGCAAGTGATTCCAACCTAGCAGGTCATATGGAGTGTTATTAAGTGTGTGGATCTCTTCATAAGTGTACAATGAACCTTAGTATCTATAATTGATCTATGGTTTCACTTACCTTGTATAGTCTTCATATATGTCACCTTCATATTGAAACATTAATGCTAGTGCATTTTAGGACTCTTAAGACTAGTGTTGTATGCCTTGTCTCTTTGTGATGGAGTATGATAGTCTTGTGGAAAACATCTTGGTGCATCACCTTCCTTTATATTAGGTTCAATTCTTGAAATCTCTAACCCTTTTCCCATAAGTAATCAGTTATCATAGCTAAGAGAATTTCAAGATACATCCAAGGAGCTAGCCCTTAAATCTAGAGGCTCATTCCCATTATAGGTGCATTCACATACATAGAAATTTTCCCATGTTACCCAAATCTAGAAGAGGTTTGAACACCCTCTTTTAGTGTGTGAGATTTGGATCCAATAATTGTTACATGTGGTATTAGAGCTATGGCTTTAACTCTAGGACCTAATGATTCCACTAGCATTTTTATATCCTTTTAGTTACCAGAAGAGGGAATGGTGAAATCTAGAGTATCTGGGGAGGGTCCTTTAAATGTCAATGATAGTAACCCTCTATTTGATCTTAACTGATTTACTATTGAGCAAACAGTAAGTTAGATCTGATTCTCGTAGCCATGAATGAAACCAAGGACTAAATTTTAGCCATTGAACAAGAAGTTCATGGCCATGAAGAGGAAGAACACTAAGATAAACCTTAAGAGCATTGTGTTGAGCAAGAAAACCCTCAGAATGTGAAAACATAGTTAGTATTATACTGGTTAAGTAAAGTGTATGTTGGACTTATAGTACCTCAATGCAGAATCATGTTGCACCATGATTGAAGTTGTGAGATTTAGTAGATCCTCATGTATGGCTAAATGACTATTATAGGTAATAGACAACAATGATTCTTAGAATTATGTTTACCTATGTGGATAAAATGTTATGTGGTACATTGAGTATATACCCTTAGAAGCATGTCTACCCTCTTAAAATTATTTAAGGGTTGGTTTATTGAATGTCTTGATGGTGAAGGTTGTATATGATCTTTGGGTAGGTGATTGTGTGACAGAGTTCATGAGTTATGAACAAGAGATTCCTATAATATTTTGATCACTTAGATCAAACACCTTGAGAATGATTACATCCTTAGTAATCATGTCACCCATGCCACTTGCATTTTGTGAATGTTCAAAAAGCATGGTATGGTTCTCGCCTAAGAATATGTGCATTTTAGATAGAGTGTTATGTCTTATGTACATTAATCATAGGGGAGGGAATCCTAAAAGACCACTTATGGATTGTCACCACTTAGTGTGGTGGAAATTCTCCTTGTAGTGAAGTGTAGTTATCTTTGTTGAGGATTCTTATGTGTTATAAATTTGCTCATGGATTGGCACCCCATATGTTTATGTGAATTGGAAAGTGGTGTCATCTCACATAAATAGAATAGAGGTGAGTTGTTACTCCCTCACCCTCCTTTGACATCAATATAAGCATACTAAGTAGATTCATATGTTTCATGATGTTGATTAAGTGTTCCTTTAATCAGAAACTTATTTCTGAAATGTTGTTTTGACAATATTCCCTAAAGTTGGTGGGGATAGTGACTTCTACTTCTTGTTGATAGAGAATTTGTAGGAATATAATGGATTGATGCATCTATGTGATTAATATTTTTCCTTCTAATTGTGGAAACAAGTTGTGATACTACGCTTACAAGTTTTGGTAAGTGTGTAGTGATTTTGGTAACTTAGGTTACAATGTTTTCCTCATACCATGTGAGGGTATTTAATATGTTAGTTCACAAATTTCCACTTGTGGCTTTTTAGAGTCATGCTTTCCAGTGCTACTTTATCTAAACTTATGAACTTTGACCACATGGAATAGCGAACCTTAAATTTATATTGGTTATGGATTAGGATTTATAAGTTGATTATGATCATTATGATTGATTCATCCTTGATTAGATTGGTATTATTCTCATCTTATTTCAAAAAATATATTTTGATGAGTCATTTATGTATGTTTCACCTAGATGCAATTATGGAATGATTGTATGGATTTGTGATTCATTGAACCATGTGCACATTTTGGAGATCATTAAGTTGAGGAGACCTAAGGGGCGTGTGGTGAATTAGGAATATGATTACTAATAGATGGAAATGGATCCTAGTCAGTCTCACATTGACTCAGTAGTTACTAAGTTTGGATCTGACAAGGGGAGGTTGTTGAATGTAGGACTTGGCAAGTGGGATTTGTCAAATTTAGTTGTATGGTCATACGCATGTATACTAAGGAATGTTTATTCTTTAATTTTGTATATATTAAAAATATATTATTTCCAGATCCTATTCATCATCATACTAGTCAGGATCTACATGGACTAATAATAGTATTGGCATGTCATGCTTATCAGGAGCTATGCAAAGTAGCAATGGTATTGACTTCTACACATCATTCTTTCCAAATTCTCTAAACCCTTTTCTTGGGAATGATAAAATTACTCTCTATATTAGAGAGATGTGTAGAGGGGTTTAGAGGCTTTGTGGAGCTCTCCCTGGCCATTTTTTGTAGCTTTTATGATGAGTTCATGTGCTTATGATTGAATGTTAAATTTGAGAAGTCAATGAAACTTTCATTGAGATATGTGGGACCCTTCGAGGTTTTAGAAGTGGTCAATCATATAGTGTTAAGTTTGTATTTCCACCAGCCCTAACTTTATTACATAATATATTCCATGTTTTCTTATACTAAAGAGTATATAACTAATCCTTCATATGTGTTGGATTGAAATGCTTTACAATTTTATGGACCCCAGATTGGTCATGGTAGAACCAATCAAAATAATTGACACTAGCAAACTTTGGTTGTGTAAAAGAAAGATGTCACAATGCAAGGTCTTGTGGGACCAATACTCTATGGGCAGTGATACTTGGGAGCACTATGATGAGTTATACAGGTGATTCCCATATTTATTTGCTTGATTTGATGTTTTATACTATGTTATTTTTCTATTGAATAATGTTTTAATTTAGGACTTATGTTTGAATAAGTGTCATTTAGGATAATGACCAACATTAGGGGGGAAGGATGTTACATCCTGATTTCTTGTTAAGCAACTTACTTTATTATCTGTGGATATATATAGTTGGAAATTTGATTTGTTTATTATTTGCCTAAGTTATGAGTTATATATTATTATGAGACAATTGAATGTTGTTTAGATTACATGATTTCATTTATATGAGTTCGTTGTAGTGTATATTATTATAAATATATGATCATGATGAGTTATTATTTTAGCTATATTTTATGATGTATATATATCATGATGTTATAAACTAACTACCTGCTTGTTGTGAGTTGGATGTAGGAGAGATTCATCTCTCAAACCCTGATGGAGAGAGATCATCATCAGAGAGGGTGATGCAGATGGAGTTGTTGGGGATGATAAAGGAACAGCTAGAACCCTACACACACCATGTTAAATAGCACTCATTATACACATAATTTGAATGGTTATCATTTGTACATTCTTTATGTTATCTGTATTTAGATAATTTCATATGAGTGTGTTAGTCTAGATTTATGCTTAGGTAATTTAATCTTATGTGATTGTGTTTATATTGTGTTAATATGTTCATGTTTTTAGAAATGTAAAATTGCATGAATATGTATGTAGACTAACCACATGTCTCTAAAATGATTAACCATTTATCTTTATGATATGTAGGAATATAATTATTTGACTTAAATGCCTCAATAGGTATAGATAACAAAATAAATGGATAATCTATATAATGTAGAGATAACAATGAATACATTGTTATAATTTAGATTTGAATAATAGTATGTTAATTTCGTAATAATATATATAATGTAGAGATAACAACGAATACATTGTTATAATTTAGATTTGAATAATAGCATGTTAATACCTTTTTGATTTAAAAATATTATTGACTTTATATGGGTCAAGTCATCATGAATATTAAGGCATATTATAACTAGGTTATTTGGAAAATATAAATGGGAAATTAAAAAATGAGTAAAGTAATAATTATATATTTAGGAAAATATATAATTAGAAAAAGAAAAAGAAAAAAATAAAACACAAAAAAGGGGGGCCAAGCTTTAAAGGAAAAAGATATTCAGAAGAAAGGGAAAAAAGAAAATAAAGCGTAGCAAATTAAAAGTTTTAGAAAAAAAATAGAAGGAAATTAAATCATAAAAAGGGTGCAACATAGAAGTAGAAAAGGGGGGATATAGATGGGAGGACATAGAAAAAGAAGAAGAGTGGAGAGAACGAAGAGAAGTTAAAAAAAGGAGGGAGTTTTGGCAGTATCTGGTGGCAAGGTTAGTGATGTTATGGTTTTAAAATCAAAAAATTATGTATTCATTAGATTTGAATTGCTTAGTAACTCTATTAACTAATGATATATTGAAAAGAATTATAAGAGCAATGTATTAATTGACCTACGGTTGCAGAATATATAACAAATTATATTTATCTATCAAAAATTATTTTATCATTACTATATAGTGATTTTTATACCAACGGATAAATATGTTAAACTATGCATAGTTGAATAATGCTTATAAATTATATTGTATGCTTTCAAACACACAACAATGATTTTCTTATAGCAATGAATTAATGTGAACTATTGAAAGGAGCGATCTACTTTAGACGTATAGCTGACAGTATAGTTTACATGGTTGTTATGGATTGGAGTAAATTTACCTGGGTCCAATAGATTGTAGTAAGCCATCTGCTATATTTATATTATATAGAGATAAAATACCAAGGCAGTGACTTAATTTTAATTTCAAATATTTCAAGTATATAGGATATTATCCCTTTTGGTGATTTAAATATATATAGTGATATATCTGGCAGCAATTTAATTATATATAGTGGTATTTTGGCAGTGATTTAATTATATATATTGTGGTATATGTAGTCAATCCAGAGATTATCGATTTAATCAAGATTATATGTAACATTCTGATTTGATCATCTATTCATATAATGAATATAGATAATCTATATAGTGTTATATAGAGTTCCACAAGCCTTCTCGGATATATATGATTAACTATCATATTCTATGCATTTTTGAAACCCATAATTGTATCACATATTCTATAAAATTACACATTGCAACAGATAATTATTGAATAGGTGATTAGATAGTATAGTGACCTGATTTGAGTTAATCCACCAAATGATGTACCAGATTTGCACATGGATATAGCGTTCTGAATCTATAAATTTGAAAATGGCTATGATGGAGTCCCAATTGGTCATAGTTAATCACTCATACTTCATTTTGATCTTTCCAAGTCATAAGTGGTAACTAGTTCAACTTTGCATTAAATGATGCATCAACTTCCCATTGGGTCGGGCTCTCCTAGGCTCTGACATCTATGACAAGTCTAGGGGACTCACCTTTCTAAATCTGAATGATGCATTGATCTCCTATTGGGCTGGGATCTCTCCGGATCTAACATCTCTAACAGGTCTAAGGACTCCCCTATCTAAATTCAGATAACACAGTGAGTTTTCATTGGGATGGGATCTCTCAGGCTCCTCTAACAGGTCCAAGGGACTCACCTTTCTAACTCTAAATGACATCATGATCTCCCATTGGGTCAGGATCTCCTAGGCTCTAACATATCTAACAAGTCCAGGAGACTTCCCTCTTTAACTCTGAATGATGTAGTGATTTCTCATTGGGTTGGGTTCTCACAAGATTTGACATCTCTAACAGGTCTGAGGGACTGGCCTCTCTAACTCTGAATCACATGGTGATCTCCTATTGGTTTAGGCTCTCCCAAGCTTTGACATTTTTGATAAGTCTGTGGGACTAGCCTTTCTGACTTTGAATGATGCGGTGAGTTCTCATTGGACTAAGATTTATGAGATTCACAAGATGACTAAGTAAGAATGACAAAAAATAAAACAATTCATTAAAGCTTACCTATCATACATGGAGGACTCACTTTTTCCACATAGGATAATGAGTTTATTGTTTTGAGAAGGGAAGTAGATTCTAGCAACATCTTCTCGTGAAAATCAAACTACAATATTAGTGACATGATATGCTAAAAGCAAAAAAATACCACTTAATAGTTCTTAGAAAATTTTTTTAAAATGTCTGTTACTACTTGAATAAAATCAAGGAAATGTTTATTTTGAATTTTCTAGTAGGCATCGTCAACAAGAACAAAACGCACAACTTTGAAGCTTTGGTTCGTGAGATTTTCAAAGGAGTCCCCCATTTTGGAGAAAAGGGTGCATGTTAGCCACAATAGATACTTATTGTAGAAACTAAGTGATTGGTTTGAGTCTTTGAACTATCTTAATGATTTAGTTTCCACACTTTGTTAACTATTAATAACTTACTCAAAATTTGATCATCCCATTGTATCCATTGTTGCAAAGTTTACTTTTTTATATATTTATATTTCTATTTATAGATTTGACTTGTTTATGGCTATTCACCTTTTGCTTATTATAATGCTTAGATATTATGCTTATAAAAAGCACAGTTTAATTTTTTTAATAGTTAAAACGTGTCTATCTCACCTGTTCATGTAATATACATATCTACACATAGAAAAAATGAGTCAATAAGTGCCTAGATTCTCGTATTATCTTTAGTAACCATTAACGGTCCTTATTTTGGATTTAAGATCTTATGCACACATCTCCCTCTATTAATGTAATTTGGAAGCTCACTTGATGCAAATTTGAAATTTGAGTTAGTGGTTAGATTTTCTCATTTTACTTCTAAATTGAGAATTGGATTCAAAGCCTATGATCCTCCACTACCAATGGTTATAGTAATGGTGATGTGATATTTTTCAAAACTATCCAATAGTGTCTATCTTCCCATTCCTATAATGACAAGTGGGTGGTAGGCATGTGACCACATCCCTTAGAGTTTTATCAGCTAGCCCCAACTTTTTGACATTTGTCATCCATTTATTATTTTTTTATTAATGGTCACCATCTAAGCACAGATCCATACTCTATGCCTTCATCCTAGGTAGGATGATGTGTCACCTAGGGACACATGGTGCACACCAATTGGTCCTTGTTAACCACTCATATTTCATTATGATATTTTTAGGTCACAAGTGGTAACTAGTTCATCTTCGCATTGTATGACATGACAACTTCCCATTGGGTCGAGCTCTCGTAGGCTTTGACACCTTTGACATGTCTAGGGGACTCACCTTCCTGACTCTAAATAATGTAATGATCTCCCATTGGGTCAACCTCTCCCAGGCTCTAACATCTCTGATAGGTCCATGGGACTACCCACTCTAACTCTTAATGACATGGTGAGTTTTTGTTGGGCTGGGCTCTCATAAGCTTTGACATCTCTAACAGGTCTGAGGGATTGCCCTCTTTGACTCTGAATGATGCAAAAAGTTCCTATTGGGTTGAGATATTACATCTATGACAAGTTCAGGTGACTAGCCTCCCTTACTCTAAATGACATGGCAATCTCCCATTGGGTTGGGCTCTCTCAAGCTCTAACATTTATAATAGTTTTAGGGGACTAGCCTTTCTAACTCTAAATGACACAGTGAGTTCCTATTGGGTCAGGTTTTTCAAGATTCACAAGATGATGAAGTAAGAATGATAAAAAAATAAAATGATTCATTAAACTTACCTATCAGACATGGAGGACTCAATTTTTCCACAAAGGATAATGAGTTTGTTTCTCCAGGAAGGGAAGCAGATTCTAGGAACATCTTCTCGTGAAAATCAACCTGTGATGCTAGTGCCATGATATGATAAAATTGAACTAATACTACTTAGTAGTTTTTATAAAAGTTAAAAAAAATGTATGTTACTACTTGAATAAAATCAAGGAAATGTTTATTTTGAAGTTTTGAGTAGGTGTCACCAATGAGAATAAAA
The DNA here is from genome assembly GCA_037957365.1 of Torreya grandis. Taxonomy (NCBI): domain Eukaryota; kingdom Viridiplantae; phylum Streptophyta; class Pinopsida; order Cupressales; family Taxaceae; genus Torreya; species Torreya grandis. Next base: position 3,074,196 of record JARHVA010000265.1, read on the forward strand.
GGCAGTACTTTGAATCTCTGGTTTGTGAATTTTTAGAGGGGTACTCCATTTTGAATAAAAGGGGGCGTGTTGGCCACAATAGATACTTCTTGTATAAACTCAAAAATTGGTTTGGGTCTTCAAACTATTTTTCTGATTTAGTTCCCACACTTTGTTAACATTAATAACATGCTCAAAATTTCATCATCCCACTGTAATCATTGTTTCAAAGTTTACTTTTTTAATTTATATTTCCAATTATAGATATAACTTTTTTATGGTTATTCACATTTTGCTTATTATAACGTTTAAATTTATAATTGCTAATTTTATATATATATATATATATATATATATATATATATATATATATATATATATATATTATGCTTATACAAAATGCATAGTTTAATTTTTTTAATAATTAAAACATGTCTATCTCACCTATTCTTGTAGTGTACAAATCTACACATAGAAAAACAAGGCAATAAGCATCTGTTTTCTTGTATTGTGAATTAATGCATAATAACTAGATTGTTTAAGTTCAATCCATGTCACAGAACCTATTTGTTAGATCATTAAGCAATAATAATTGAGGGTTAACTAAATTTATCACTTTGAAATCAATCACATCAATAAAATTTGCCATTACATATGTTATAAATATCATCATACATGTTACAATAACATAACTTAATAAACGAATAAAATTTCTAATGCTTTGTCAAATATTGCAATCAACAAATCACCAAATCTTATCATTGATGATCATGATTATGCTTTGGTGAAAGGATTGGGCATTGATATTGCCAATTAATTTCATTTTTCTCTTTTTTTGCTTTCAATATCACCATATTTTTACTATGATTGGTTTGTGTTTATTTATTTCCTTCTCGACATGGTTTTTTTTCAACAACCTAGCTTTGAACTCTTTACTATTTTCATCAAGTTCTAGTCGAAGTTTAATGGAGCTTGTTGTGCAAGAAGCTTTGGCTTATCCTTCAGTTCTGAGCTCATGAAAAAAAAACAAATGGCTTTTGTTGGTAGAGATTCACCTCATCATCTATACAATATCTTTTGGATTCCTTCTGAAAAAACTTTCACTATTATCCTTTCTATCATCGAGGAAGAATTCCTTTTTGCTTCTAACATGATCAAAGTTAATTTGATGGTTACCTCTGTCTTTGCTACCAACATCATGTTCCTTGTCTCCAATAAAGATAAGGTGAAATCCTTGGTTGAATTCTTTGTTAATCCAGTCTTCAGGGTTGGCCTGGATGAAGCTCTGATAGCCCTTGATGGTGATCATGGAGAATTTTTGCCCTCCTCTAATAAAGACAAGTTTAGGTTCATGATAATGGTTGCATTTAGGGACTTGGAAAGGAAATTATATATTCTTCATTATTACATTTAGGATCTAGTTTCTAAGATGATTTCAAATAGATTATTTGATTCATTATTTCCCCTTCCACCTTTAGACAATGCTTTGTTACCTCTTCCTACTCTAGAATACATGCATTATGTTCGTCATTACTACCGAAGAATTGAATTCGCTAAATTGTTGGCCAGGATGGTGTTTTGTGGCATTTCCCTTTATCCTCCATACTTGGTCAAACAAACTCCAATAATATTTACTAGGGATTTAGACAAACATTTGGCTATAGACAAATGCAAGTCCAAGCATCTAGACTCTCTGTCTGCCTCAGTTGTTCCTGGCTCTAATGTGGTAGCTATTGGTTTGGCTCTTATGAAGCATCATTTGTTGACTATGGATTGTTTTAGACTTGTTTCTACTCTCCAGTTCATTGAAGTCATACAGATTTATTAAATTTATAAATTTCTTTTTTTATCTCATACTATTTTTTTATTTTTTATGCCCTACAACTAGATTTTAAGTTTTTTGTAACTCAGTCGTTATTATGACTAAGAAATAAAAATATTTTCATTGGTTTTTTTTGTATATATTATTGTTTTATATCAAGCACAGGTCCCTTAAACCTACCATCTATCAAAATAAACATAATCAATTATTCCAAATCTAGTAACAGGGAAAATATAAGCATTGGAATTGTTATAATAATATAACAATACCCAATTTTAAACTTTGAATTGATTATGAATACTTGAATTATGATAGTAAGAATCTATTTGATAACATTTAATCCAATTAATGGTGTAGTCAATTCTTTTTCTCTAATTTTTTTGCTTAGACTAGGAAACAATCCCACCAATAAATTTTATACTTAGAAAGTGATCTCATGGGAGGGAGGCTCCTATATTTTGTTATGAGGTACTACATAATGGATTTAGAATCATATGTAATATAAATAGTCTTGTGATATATAAATTATGGGTGTATGCTAAAATAGTTAGCTCCCTTTTTTTAGGAAAAGATTTTAAAATCTAATTTTTCCATGCCTTTCAATTTTCATTATGCCAATTACTCATTAAAAAAAGGAACACCAGCCCCCTCCATGCAACCATTGCCATAGCTAGACACAAGTACTAAAGTCACTTCACCTCTCTTGGTATTGTTATTGCAATCATTTTGTTATTCCTTATAATTGAAATTTTCATGACATAAGTATTGAATATGAAATACCCATTCCCTCTAATGCATTAATAATGTTAGTTTATGATGTAAATTGTTGTTTTTTCTTTCATTCTTTCTAAATATTTATGAGTATTTATTATGAAGTTATATGTAAAATAAGAAAGAGAGATAATGTAGTATTCATTTATAAGTGTAGTGGCACAAAATAGAAATTTGACACTAGATATTATTTTTTAATATCAATTTAAATACTTATTTATTATTTTTATCCTTATATGTTAAGGTAAGTTAAGATGTTTTTAAAAATAGTTGAGTTATCAAACTACTTGAAATTACCTCTCAAATTATTAATAGAATAAAAATTCAAAAAGAAATAGTATATTCTAAACTTCATTTGTATAAAAAAATTAAAAAAAAATTGGATATGGAGCTTGATATTGGTTGCAAATCATTGCTTGGAAAATGTGTGGGCACATTCCTTTCATCAACTAAACCTTGACTGTTTGGAGTTCTATTTTTGCTCCTTCCTTTACTTTGCTTAGTTTTAAGTTCTTCAAAGTTATCTTCTAAATCTCTTCTAACATGGATTTTGTTTAGTCATCAGGTCTTTGTTTAATTGAAACTTTGGATTCTTTTTATTTTCCTTGGTCACCCTTCTTTGGCCCAATTAAGATGATGATCTCAGTTGTTCCTCTTTGGATCAAATTGTTCATTAATAGAGTTATTTATTTTGTGAAAGTTGACAAAAATTCAATGGGAAACATATTTGTGAGAGTTTGTGTTATCCTAGATATCTCCAAACCTCTCTTTCATTTGGTAAATTTGTTCTTCTCTTAGGGTACATGGACTCAATTTCTTAACTACGAAGGTCTTTCTTTTAGATGATTTCACTATAATCTTCTTGAGCATCATGTTTTTGGGTGTCTTTATAAGATTCAATGGTCAACTTCATCTCCTTGGGCATCATGTTGTTGGGTGTCCTAAGATTTGATGCCCAACTTCGTCTCACTCTTAGTTAGTTTAGAGGAAGAAGGATGGGCTCATTGATCAAGACTACTTATGGCATAATCATGGAAATTTATACCAACATCTTGTTCACTCTCAACCTCTCTCCTCACTAGGGTATCTTTGAGTTTACCCTCAGCATGTGGATATTTCAAAGGAAGTGTATGTTCCTTATCTAGCTACAAATTCTCGCCACCCTATTGAGAAAATTTTCACTCCTTCTCCACCAAAATATTTGAGACCAAAAGCTAATTTGGGCTCAGCTACTAAAAGGAAAGGATGAAGATTAGATTTTAAAATATTGAGATCAAAATTGGAGGAAATGGTGAAATATATCTCTCAATGGATGATGAAGGATATTGTATCCCATCGAGGGATAAGAATGGTTAATGCCTATAGTTAATTTTTATCCCTTTGCTTTGGGCACTCTGAGCTTTGGTGTGAGTGCAATACCATTAGTCCTATCTCTTAGTTTTGGTAAGTTTGTTGTCCATTTTTGGTCTTTTTACACAACTTGGCTATTGGACAATGATGTTGTTTCGATGCTTATTTTTAATTCCTTTTTTATGGGAATTTCTTTTAGGTACAGGATTTTCTTTTAGTATTTGTAGTTATAATTTGGTCCTTTGAACTTTTTGAGTGATTTTAGGCTTTTTGGGGGACTAGGACCCCTTTTTTATGCCATAGATATAGTTCTTAGATCTGGTCTAAAGTTTTTTTTTCTAGTCTATAGATCTATTCAAAAGCGTATTTCTTAAAATGGTTTAATTGTAACTTCAATCTGCCTCATTGGAGATGAGCACATAATTTGAAATGTAACTCTAATAGGAGTTTGTACTTAAGGTGCATGACATGAAAGGCCCTACCATATAGTCAATCTACCAACTCTCTTGAATCCCCCTCCACCAGTATTATAATATTTATTATAAAATTTCTCTTTGAATATTTTAAAGAGAGTATGATTTCTATTTGTCTTTATTAAATCTAACTTTCTAAATCTTTAGAATGTTTCCAATTAAAATATCTTAGTAATCCTTGTACTCTATCCACTTAAAGAATGTTTATTTCATAATTCTTACAAAATTATTATAATTTTCCATATTCATATAGATATATATATGAAAAACCTCCTCTATTATAATTGATCTAACAACAACTATTACTAATCCCAATTGAAGATGACATTACACAAATTTGACTAGCATATAATTCAACAAACTTCCTACAATTTGGAAACTTAACGTTACACACAAATAATTAACACACTACTAGTTTATGTTCAACCAAATTTCTTACAATGCTTCAATTGGAGCTTCAGTTTACCTCATTGGAGGCGAGAACATAATTCAAAATGTAATTATAATAAAAGTTTAGATTTAAGGTGTATGACATGAAAGGTCATATTATATAGTCGATCTACCAACTCTCTCGAGGCCCCACCCACCAATATTATAATAACTTATTAAAAAATCTCTTTGAATCTTTTGAAGAAGTGTGATTTCTTTTTGTCTTTATTAAATCTAATATTTTGAATCTTTTTAATCTTTCTAATTAAAATGTCTTAATAATATTTATACTCTATCCACTTGAATAATGTTCATTTCATAATTATTACAAAATTATTGTAAAATATCATACACACACACACACACACACACACACACACACACACACACACACACACACACACACAGATAGTGTCCTCTATTATAATTGATCTAACAACACCCAGTACTAATCTCAAGTGAATATGACATTACACACACCCAACTAATATATAATTCAACCAACCTTCCTACAGTTAGAATAGCATTACACATAATCAATTAAAACACTACTAGTTTATGTTCAATCTAATTTCTTACAATGCTTGAATTAGAGCTTCAATTTTCCTCATTGAAGGCTAGCACACAATTTGAAATGTAATTATAATAAAATTTTGGACTTAAGGTGCATGACATGAAAAGCCCTGCCATATAATCAATCTACCAACTTTCTTGAGGCCCCTCTCACTGATATTATAATAATTTATTATAAAAACATTCTTTGAATCTTTTGAAGTATGATTTCTATTTGTCTTTGTTAAAGCCAACTTTTTGAATATTTAAAATCTTTCCGATTAAAATGCCTTAGTAATCTTTGTACTCTATCCACTTGAAAAATGTTTATTTCATAATTCTTACAAAATTATTGTAAAATGTCATATTTATATATATATGTGTGTGAATAACCTCCTTTATTATAATTGATCTAACAAAAACTAGTAGTAAATCCTAATCAATATGACATTACACACACCCAACTAACATATAATTCAACTAACCTTCCTACAGTTTGAGAACTTAACATTACATACAATCAATTGACACACTACTAGTTTATGTTCAGCGAAACTTTTTTTTTGGAACTTAAATCTATCTCATTAAAAATGAGCACAAAATTTGAAATCTAATCATAATAGAAGTTTGAACTTAAAATGCATGACATGAATGGCCCTACTATATAGTACATCTATCAATTCTCTTGAGCCCACTTTCATTAATATTATTATAATTTATAAATAAACTTTTTTAAAAATATTGAAATATATTTATAAAATTTTGTAAATTAATTCATAAATTTATAAATAAAGCCATAAAAAGGCTACCTTCCATAACTAAAAAAAATCCATTAGATAAATATAATCATAATTCCACAAAATTTTAAATTGCTTAAAAATTAAAAAATTAAAAATAATAATAATACAAACTAAATCTCTAAGAAAACTCAAGAAAATAAATAAATATCACAACAACCATCTTTACACGCTTGTGATAGATCCCATAATTTGTGACAAACCAATTTGGATTTAAAATATTGCAGGGTTTACTTTAACTCTGAAATAAGATTTAACATATTGCAGGGTTTCCTTAAGTCTTAAATACAGGAGCCATGAGCATAAATAATTTATATATTAATTTAAACCAGCATGAGTATATCAACAACTCATCCCAACCAACCAAGGAGCAATGCATTGAATCACAACAGGAAGTACTAGGCATAGGCATGCATTTAAAGATGTAAAGAGAGGTCAAGTTCCTCCTCTTCTTTCCGCATCTCCCCATCATCATAAGAAGATTGGAAGCCTTTTTCTCCTACTCTCATATAAGAGCTGCCCTTGTTAGATGGATAGGCCATCTCATGGGAATGGTTATGAGGTGGATGTACACAGTGTTGACAATAACAAGAATCTCCGCCAAACATAGTTGCATGATAGTGAAAGCCGTCGCTGCCAATGTGCTGAAAATGGCGGCCTCTGCCTAACATAGCGGCAGGTTTGTGGACTATGTGAGGAGGAGCGGTGCAATCAGCCGCACATTTTTTCCGACCGGCGTGATGAGGCTCAGAATTGCAGGCACCTGTGCCCGCGAACACGCTTCCATGAGGATACTGGTGAAAGCCACCCGCGTCTGCTGAAGAATATGGGTGCAGGTTGAAAGCGTCTGTGCCTGTGCCTCCGCTTGCAGCGAAAGGATGAAGATAGAGATGAGTCGGGCCTGGACGAGGGGCCAATCTACATAATTTATGAGTGGAAGTTGAAGTTATGAGTGGGTTGATGTTGTTGAGCTTCTTTCTCTTGTGAGCATTCTGGTGCCCCCCAAGAGCCTGATGAGAGTAGAAGTGTTTGGGACAATAGTGACAAGAGTACACACGCTTACGCGGCGATGATGATTGTTGTTCCTGGGGAGTCTTCTCCAGACTCAAGCCCTGCATCTCCATTGACCCGCGCACGCTCATGATTGAGGCTGGCGATGCGGAATTACAGTTATTGCCTCCGGTGCATTCGACTTCACCCTCCTCCATCGCCTGCTGCACATTCAGGTCCAACTCCAACTCCACCTCCGCATCATCATTACCATTAACAAGCGTATAGTCTCCCACCTTCAGATCCGACATCATCTCAGTTCAAACTGAAATGGGCACTTACATACCTAGCTAAATCTATATAAATATCAAAATCAACCGAGGTTGCCACCGCTCTTCCGCAAGCAAAGGCACGCCACATAATTTCCGGCCATCCATAGAAATGAAGCGATTTCTTTTAATTTTAAAAAGGCAACGCAACATCCTATGTGGAACTTGATGATTTAGGGCATCCTCGTCATCATCATCATCATCATCATCATCATACCTTTAACTGTAAAACCTTGATTTCATGTAGTAATGGAGATTGAGGGAAGGGAAGGGACAAGACGGGTTTTGAAAGAATCAAACCTAAAACTGCGGGACGCGAGCGATAAGGTTAAATGGACTCCCCAACTATTTATTCCAATCAATAGCGATAATCGACACCTTTAATAAGTTACCGTTAATCTGCTTTTAAGAATGATAAGTTGGAGTAATTAATGTTTAGATACTAAGGTTCTAATTATTGGATATGTTTAGCGACTTTACATTTTTCTTTAATAGAAAAAACGACATATTTATTTATAATTTTTATATTATTATTATGATGGTGATTTTTACATTCACTCTTTAATTATTTCTATAAAAATAAAGAAATAATATTATATGAAAGAAATGTTCATTATTTATGTAAATTAGTATAAATATTTTAAATATATTTATTTGATATTAATTTTATTAATATTTTATATTATTACACTCATTTCTAGTTTTTTTTTTAAATTGTAGTTTATATCTTTCAACATAATTATAATTAGTTGAATATATTTATGTGAAAAATAGAGACCTCTCAATTTTTAGGTGTTTATTTTAGATTTGTCGTATATTGCATTAATTAAAGAATTTAGTATCTTCTTCATGAATTTCTTATTAAATGGTGATAAATAGTTTCTATTTAATAACACCATGATACATAAAATTAAAAAAATAATTTTGTTAAAAAAAATAGCTCCCAACTCTACTATATATTTAAGATTCATAAATTTTCAATCATTTTCCCTAAGTAAAAAAATAAAATATATATAAAATGATCAAATAAATATTAAATTTAAGCTCATAACTATCCTATAATCATCAAATAAATATCAAGATCAACCATTATTAATGATACCTTGTGTTATAACACTTCACCACCACCCACAATTACCATTATAATTTATTAGAAAAAATATTTATAATAATATTATATCGATAATAATTATAAGTCAAAAATAATAATAATATATACATTAATCAAAAAAATCTAACAATTGAATCAAGGTTAAAAAGTGAAAAACAAAAAGGGGTGGATCCTTTATTCCCTTCTGATTATTTAAAAAACTCTAAAAGAGGTCTCTAATGAATTTTAAAAAAAACTAAAAATCTGAATCAAGACTAAAAAATGAAAAACAAAAAGGGGTGGATCCTTTGTTCCCTCCTGATTATTTAAAAAACTCCAAAAGAGAGGCCTCTAATTAATTTTAAATGTTTTTCTATAGAACACCACTTCCATAGTTCCCATCTACTTAACAAAAGTTTTTGGCCTCTAAACTCGGGCAATTTAAATCTCATTGATGATGATCGGGAACTCTTTAGGGATGTTAGCCTTCTTAGGTTGTATAAATATGCCTCACATACAATGAGATGTAATAATGCTTTGTTGTGCAATATATTTTTTAAGTACTACATTGATCATCATATGTTTTACACATGCCTCGACTCATGTTGGCTCTTATTAAGGAGAAGATTTATTTCCTTATTGGTTTATCTTGAAGGGTGTAGGCCTCTTGAGTGTTTCTTTGATACCTTACCAAAAGTGGATGTCGAGTATGTTAATTATGCTATGTATTTCAATACTTGTATTGATCAGGAGATAAAGGTTTTAAAAGATTAAGTTTGTATTATCAGAATATATATCAAAGTAGGTTGAGGCTTTAGTGTAGATGCTTATTTAAATCATCTTTGATTAGAGTGATGGAAAGTGTATCATATGCTTAATGCTTTGCTATATGGACCAATTTGGTATGCACCACAATATTTATAAGTAATCTTCTATTTTTTTAAATGTTTTATGCTTTTCCTTGATAAATGTCATATAGGTCAGGTAAGGGGGTTTCACCGGATTTCCCTTATGCATCAAAGATCATGGTCATTTATTTTGAGATATTTCATGTTATGCACCCTACCATCCCTAAGGCTTATAGATACCTAGCTAATACTTTGTTCTAGGATGATTCTTGAAAGGTAGTACCAATGATATAACCAAACCAATTCTAATAGTTTATGACAATTTTAGATATTATTCAATGATTTTTAATATTCTAAAATTATATTTAGAGGTTGGTAATACCTCAAAGATCATCCATCTCTATCAAATTCCACATACATGTTTACAATACTCTACAATGTAATTTAGGAAGATCAAACATGGTGTCGTGTGTATACTAAACTTTTATTGGTCTCTATTGATGACTTTATATTATTTTCTCTAAATATTATTTCACATTGCTTCAACACATACATACAACACATTTGAATCCTTACATAAGATGTTGTCTTGTAGATACCTCCTAGGATTTAGATCGCACTTTACTTCACATCCTAGGTTGGGAGATATTGATTCTAAAGAAAAGTAGTGCACCACTCATTCACTAATCATCATATAAGATGTTATAAAATTATTACATCATGACCCCTGAAATTCACTCAACCATGTTTTAAACCCCTATCTCAGAATGGAGTGGAGGCAAGACCTCAAAACAAAATTCATAGAAGATGAACCCACTTATGATAAAGGTAATTATAGTTTTTTAATTAACATAGTGTAGATAACATGGATGGTGTATTTTATTCACTACAACATTTATACCATTTAAAACTTCACCTTTAAGTCACCTTAAATTTGGCTTGGTTAAAATTTTAACCCTAAAGTCATATTTCTATTAAAGTTACATGTGTGAAGCATCTATAGTGAATGACATTAGCATGTCATTAGATCTCCTAACTTTAGCTAGCAGTGTTAGGTAGACTGTGAGGATGACATTAATTAGGCTTTAGGAGTAACATTAGATTATATTTACCTGATGACATTACATTGTCCTTGGATGTCAATTTGGAAATATTACTTAGGGGATGTTGATTTCATTTATTTGACAACTTTAGTATGAAAATTTCCCTTACTTTAGGTCTATCTCTATGGTTGACATTGGGGTGCCTTTAAATGATAACTTTTTGTTGACTTAATTTGTGAGTTTATGTTTGTCTTAAGGGGGTGATGTTGGGGCATCCCTAAATGAATATTTTTTCCTTATTTAACCTATATTTATTCTTCTTATTTATGGGCTGATGTTAGGGTGTCCTAAATGTGACTTTGTTTCCCCTAAACTTAATTACGACAATTTGATGTCATTTTGGTACTCAATATGCCCTAATTGAGTGCCTCATGCATTAACCGATTGGGATAACCTAATGTCATGTTAGACTTGATATGCAATTGTGTGTCTCATGTATCCAATCACTCAAATGGATACATGGGAACTTGATTAGGGCATATCAAGCCCCATAAACACATTTGCAGCAATCTAATGTCATTTTAGACTTATTTTTCCCTAGCTAAGTGCCTCGTACAACCAATCACTCTATTGGTTTCATGGAGAAATAAATTAGGTCATATCAATCCCCCTAAACACAATTACAATAACCTAATGTCATTTTGGACTAGATATGCCTTAATTGAGTGCCTCATGTAACCAATCACTCGATTGGTTATATGGGGCTCTCTAGATCATATTGAGCCCCTTAAACACAACTACAACAACCTAATGTCATTTAAGACTTAATTAGCCCTAATTTAATTCATCATGCATTGGTTGGTTGTATGGGTACTTAATTAGGGCATATCGAGCCCTTTAAAAATAATTATGATAACCTAATGTCATCTTGGACTTGATATGACTTGATTCAGTGCCCCTTTTGGCTAATCATTCAATTGGTTACATGTGAAACTTGATTAGGGCATATGAATCCCCCTAAACACATTAATAATAACCTAATGTCATTTCAAACACAATTTTCTCTAATTATTTGCCCCATGAAACCAATCACTCCATTAATTACATGGTGCACTTAATTAGGGTATATCAAATTCCCTAGATATAATTGCAAAAAATTAATGTCATTGTAGACTCAATATGCCCAAATTGAGTGCTTTGTGAAACCAATCACATGATTAGTTACATGGGTCATTCAATTAGGTCATATTGCCCCCTAAACATAGTTTTAACAATATATTACCATTTTAAATTATATATGCCATGATTGAGTGCCCCATGTAACTAATCAGGTGATTTTTTGCATGGGATACTTAATTAATGCATATTGAGTCCCATAAATGATTGCTTGCATGGATCACTCAATTAGGGCTTATTGAGCCCCATCAATATTATTAGAAAAACATAATTACATTTGATTTTATTTACCCTAATTGAGTACCTTGTGCAATCAATCACTTTATTAATTACATGGGCCATCGATTAAGGCATATTGAGCCCCTCAAACTCAACTATAACAACGTAATGTTCTTTGAGACTCAATATTCCCTAATTTTGTGCCTTGTGCAACCAATATACTAATTAGTTACATGTGGCACTTGATTATGGCATATAGATTCCCCTAAACACATTTACAATAACCTATTATCATATTGGGCTTGATATTCCCTAATTAAGTACCTTCTAAAACTAATCACTTGATTGGTTGTATGGGACACTTGATTAAGGAATATCAAACCCCATAAATATAATTATGACCAATATAATGTCATTTTAGACATAATTTCCCTAATAGAAGTTTGGACTTAAGGTGCATGATATTCCCTAATGGGGGTTTGGATTTAACTACATACATAAGAACTTGATTAGGGCATATTGATCCCGCTAAACACATTTATGACAACCTAATGTCATTTTAGACTTGATTTTTCTTAATAAAGTGCCTTGTGTACTAATCACTCTATTGGTTGCATGAGGCACTCAATTAGGAAATATCAAGCCCCTTAAACATAGTTGTAATAATCTAATGTCATTTTAGATTAGATATGCGTTAATTTAGTGCCTCGTGTAACCAATCACTACATTGGTTGAATGGGGCACTCTAGTGCATATTGAACCCCCTAAACACAACTATTACAACCTAATGTCATTTAAGACTCGATTATCCCTAATTGAGCTAATCATGTAACTAATCACATGATTGGTTGTATGGGGCACTCAATTAGGGTATATCAAGCTCCATAATTTTTAGGTTGTGGAGCTAAAAGCTTCATTGATGCAAATGGAGGATGTTGCTGAGTGTCACAGTAACCGACGTCGGTCAGAGGTAGACTGGAAGCTGCTGACATCGGCCATGGATCGGCCGACGTCGGTCATCTCCAGACAGAAAGAGATCGACATCGGTCGTCTGTGCGTGCTGGTCTAATTTTAGACAGATAGTTTGTTTGCATGTAAAGACTAATTTTAGTCTTGAGTCTACGTTTCTAATTATTGTAATTGGGAAGTCTAATTATTGTTTGTATGGGATCTATTTAAGAGACCCATGGAGCTGTATTTTAATATAGGGACTAAGAAGGATTAGATCCTCAAGTGTGAAGGATCAAAAGGACTTGTCAAGGACAAGGACAAGGGTTCTTCCAATTGTAAGATCAGTTGATCTGCAAGTAGCAAGATCAGGGGAGATCTACATGGTAAGTAAGGTCAGTTGATCTGTAGGTGTGTGTGTGCAAGTTCAAGGAGATCTGTGGGGTAGCAAGATCAAGGAGATCTGCAACACAACAAGGAGCAAGATCAGGGAGATCTACTTGGAGTACTTTGAGTACTTGGTGGACTGGAAGTAGGCAACAACGGTTGAGGTGATTGTCACTTACTGGTGGAGGAAATAACAACTCGGTTATTGAGTTGATTGTGTTTGTAATTGATTGAGAGAGAGAACTCTTGAGGGAGAATTACTGTATGCCCAAGAGGTGTGGGAAGAGTGTGATTTCTTCATTGTATTTCCTTCTGTAAGAATGTTAATACAAGATTGTATCATCTCTCATATTTTGTGTTGTTTCTGAATTCTAGTTACATATTACTTATGGTTAAATTCCGTGTTTAGTTGCTTATACAAAGGTAATCAATTATGCTCTTAAGGAGTAGGATCTTGACACTAATCATAATTGTGATAACATAATGTTATGTTAGACTTGATATGACCTAATTGAGTGCTTTTTGTGACTAATCACTTAATTAGTTACATGTGGTACTCAATTAGGCCATATTGATCCCCCCAAACACATTTATGGCATTCTAATGTCATTTCAAACTCAATTTTCCCTAATTATGTGTCCCATGTAACCAATTGCTCAATTGGTTACATGTGGCACTCAATTAAGACATATCGATCCCCATAAACACAATCATGATAACCTAATGTCATTTGTGACTTGAGTGATTAGTTGTATATAGTAATTGATTAGGGCATATTGAGTCCTATAAACACATTTATAATAACCTAATGTCATTTCAAATTCAATTTTCCCTAATTGAGTGCTTCATGCAACCAATCACTCAATTATTTGTATGGTACACTTAATTAGGGTATATAAATCCCCCTAAAAACAATTGTAATAACTTAATGTCATTTTAGACTCAATATGACCTAATTGAGTGTTTTGTGTGGGGCATTCAATAAGGGCATATATCCCCCTAAACATAATTATGACAATATATTATCATTTCAAATTATATATGCCCTGAGTGAGAGCCCCATGTAACCAATCAAGTGATTTGTTACATGGGGCACTCTATTAGGGCATATCCAGTCCCATAAATGATTGGTTACATGGATCACTCGATTATGGAATATTGAACCCCATCATTATACTTATAAAAACATAATTTCATTTGACTTTATTTACCTTAATTGAGTACCTTGTGCAACTAATCACTTGATTAATTTCATGGGACATCGATTATGGCATATTGAGCCCCCTAAACTCAACTATAACAACCTAATGTTGTTTGAGAATCAATATTCCCTAATTTTGTGCCCATATAACTAATATCCTAATTAGTTGCATGTGGCACTTTATTATGGCATATAGAGCCCTATAAACACATTTACAACAACCTATTGTCATTTTTTCCTTGATATTCCCTAATTAATTGTGTTATGTAACCAATCATTCAATTGGTTGTATGGGGTACTTAATTAGGGAATATTAAGAGCCCTAAATATAATCTTGACAACCTAATGTCATTTTAGACTTCATTTCCCTAAATGATTTCCTTGTGCAACCAATCACCTAATTAGTTGCATAGGGCATTCAATTAGGACATGTCAAGCCCCATAAACACAATTGCAACAAATTTATGTCATTTTAGACTTAATATGCCATAATTTAGTACATTGTGCAACTAATCACTTGACTGGTTACATGGAACTCTTTATTATGGAATATCGAGACCCCTAAATACAATTGAGACAACCTAACATCATTTGAGATTCAATATGCCTTAATTGAGGGCCATGTTCAACCAATAGCTTAATTGGTTGCATAGGGCCCCTGATTAGGGCATAATAAACACCCTAAACATAATTATGACAATTAATTGTCATTTGAGACTCAATATTCCATAATTAAGTGCCCCATATAACTAACCACTCGATTGATGTAGTAAAACTACTTCATAAATAAAGTAGAATAAAAAATAGATCAAAATATGACTATAATAGAGTATAATATATGAATAAATGATAATCCACTTCTAGGAGGAAACCTCCAAAACCTTACAACAAGAAAAAAATTACAATATGATGATCATATACTAACCCCTGCCTCCTATATATACCCTAACTATACTATGTAAACACCCTAGGCCGATCCTACCACCAATATTAAACTAAATAGATGATCATATGACTTGATTAAATTTTGTGCTAGCCACAAGTTGACTACACATATCCCAATACATACTATGGCTAAGGGTGTGGCATGCCCCCTTATTTCAAGCAAGTGTTATCCTCAACATTGTTGATCTCTAGATGTTAGTACAACTCTTCCTCCTCCTATATTGCATCTTCATTATTTTGATTCTTCCACTTGAATAGATAATCATTAATTACACTCTTCCTCACCCTCTTAGTGTGCATCTAAAATATTTATTGAGGTTCTAAAATTATATAGCCTTCTTAAGAAAGCTCAAGTAACTCTACTTGGGCACTAACATTTTGTCCAAAGTCCTTTTTTAAGCAACAAAAGTGACTATTCTACCACATTGGAAAATTATCTCTAACAGTGCAGGTTACTTCCTACTTGTGTTGATTGTGTTCTTAAATTATCCAAACCTTTAAATGGATCCTCAAGGAAGAGTTGGTAAATGGTGACTATTAATTCTAAGACATTTTTGAAGAAGTTCCTCTCATATGTGGCTTTGATTTGGTCATATCCTCAATGGCCGCTAAATATGTTTACACCCTTTCCTAAAAATATGGTGGTATGTGTGTAAGTGAATGTTTTTCTTCCACTAAAAATAATCATGTTGTATAATCCTCAGATCCTTTGTTGATAAAAATTTTTATTTGATGAGATCTTGCCATCAAAGGAGACATTTTGTGCAACCTTTTCAACTCAAACATATTTCAATTTGAATGAAAAAGCATAAAAAAATCCTAGAAGTTCATCTTGATTGTGCCCAAGGTCTTAAGCCATTTGACTCCCAATACTATATTTGTTCCACCCATGTAAATGTAAAACATAGGGTCATATAGGATTTAATCTCCCATGGTGAGTTTAATACCATGACATTTCTTTAACAACTAATTGTACTCCCCTCTGTAACCATGACTTAAAATTATAGAGCTAGGTAAATAAAACAATTCAATTGTGTAGCTAATTGATGGTTGATGAAGTTATGAGTACTGCTTGAGTCAATAAATATTTTTTCCTTATGTTCCTTTAGGATACCCTTTATCTTGAGGGTTTTTCGGGAGCTAACGTCTGACATTGCATAGTAAGAGATAGTTGGTTGAGAATCTCTAAAACCTAACTCTTCCACAACCTCAACTTATTTTTCTTTATCCTTGTTTTATTCATTTATTCCCCCAATGCATATTTGTGTCCTTGACTACTTTTACTATCACATTTAAAACATAACCCCTTTTCCCCCTTTTCTTTAATTTTTTTAGGAGTTAACCTAGTAGGTTACGAATATGATTGTGTAGGGGTGTTATTATCATTGAGGTTAGTGAGTGCATGTCCCCTCATATCCAATAATTTTCACTCTACCCTATGTGCCATGATAATATAATAAAAAAAACCATTAAGTGGATTAATCATTTATACCTCATGTTCAATGTGGTTCTTCAGACCTCTAAGAAATAGGTCATTCAAATTCTCATCAATAATGTTATCCATGTAAAAAGATTATATAATGGATGAATATCATCCTTGACCAAGCCTATTTGACGTAAATTTACCAATTGGATCTTGTAATTATCCACCACACTACTACTATAGTGTGTTTGCATCTCCTCTATAAAAAATAACCACATGACAATGAGAGCCTTCTTTTATTTTTGAGCACACAACCAATGATAACAAATGAATTATTTAATTTTCAAATATAAGTATGCCATGTAACCTTTTGCCTATGTGGGATTTGATGTAGATCAAAAAAACTCCATTTGGTTTATTCATGTGATTGGACTCTTCCCTTCCCATCAAATTTTCACATTTCCAGTTTTGGAATCATGCTTTTTGAATGTAATGGATTGGGCTAGCTAGATGATCCACTATTGTTGGGCTAGGTAGTAGTGATTTTTAGCTGATTTAGTGAATGTTGATGAACATTTATATTTTAACTATGTTCTTACATGATATCATCCAATCATTTATCGATCTAGTTCACATCATGATTGAACTCTTTCACTTCTCATTTCATCTTTGACTATAGGCTTCACTAGTCATATTGATCTAACTCACCTTGTGATCTA
This sequence comes from Torreya grandis, assembly GCA_037957365.1. Lineage (NCBI taxonomy): Eukaryota > Viridiplantae > Streptophyta > Pinopsida > Cupressales > Taxaceae > Torreya > Torreya grandis. The sequence goes on from JARHVA010000265.1 coordinate 3,091,687, forward strand.
TCACAAAAAACATTAAAGAATAATATCCTTTAATTCTTGTTTTTGACTCCATCTCCTCTTTAGAAGTAATTTTACTTGAAGTTTCATAATTCTTGCCTCAACTTTTAGTTTGTGGTTTTGCCATAAAAAGGCTTGAAAATGTTGACCTTGATTTTCACCTTTGACCCAACCTAGACCAAAATTTTGTATAATGGTTTCAGCCTTTAATCATAAAATAATAATAACAAACCCCCACTATAATTTTGAAGCTTTTTGAAAATATAAATAAATCAAAAAAAATTCCTCAAAATATAACCTATAAAGTGAATTTATGAAAAACACTAAAATGATAATAACTCACTCAAAAATGATCCCAACCCACTAATGTTTTTACCAATATGTCCTTGAATGATCCTCTTACTTGAGTAAAATATTATAGAGAAATTAGCTATGAATTACAAGGTATAATTGATTCTCTAAAATTAGGGTTTTGCCCACTCTATTACCCAAATCAAAGCTTTGATACCATTTGTAATGAAATTACTTCACCAATAAAGTAGAATAACAACAATAGATCATAATATGACTGAAATAGAGCAAAATATATGAATAAATTACAAGCCACTTTGAGGGGGAAACCTCCACAACCTTAAAATAATAACATAATTTAAAATATGATGATAACATACTAACCCCTACCTCTTATATATACCCTATCCATGTTATGTAAACACCTTATGCTGACCCTACCACAAATATTAAGCTATATAGATGATCATATCACTTAATTAAAGGTTATGATAGCCACAAGTCGACTACACATATCCAAATACATGTTACAGGCTAAAGGCATAATAATTGGTTGCATGTGGCACTTAAACAGGGCATATCAAGTCTCCTAAACATAATTATAAAAACCTAAGGTCATTAAATACTTGATATGCCTTAATTCATTTTCCTATGCAACTAATCACTTGATTAGTTACATGGGGCACTTGATTAGGGAATATCAAGCCCCTAAACATAATTTTGATAACCTAATATAATTTTGGACTTAATTTACCTTAATTGAGTGTCCCGTGTAAACATATCACCCGATTGGTTGCATGGGAACTTGATTATGGCATTACAAACCCCCTAAACATAATTATGACATCATAGTTATTTTAAACTTGATTTTTCCTAATTGAGTGGCATGTACAAGCAAACAATCAATTGGTAGCATGGGGCACTCAATTAGGGATTATCAAGCCCCTTAAACATAATTGTGACAACCTAATGTCATTGGATAATTTATTTTCCCTAATGGATTACCCCATGTAACCAACTACCCAATCAGTTGATGGGGCACTCAAATATGGAATACTGAGACCTTTAAACACATATAAAATAAACTAAAGATATTTTAGCCACAATTTTCTTTAATTGAGTGCCTTGTGCAATATATCACTCGATCAATTACATGGGGCACTCCATATTGTATATTGAGACCCCTAAACATAATTGAGATAACCTAATCTCATTTGATATTTGATATGCCCTAATTGAGTGACTTGTGTAACTAATCACCTAATTGATTGCATGGGGCACTTGATTAGGACATTATGATCTCACTAAACACATATATGATAATCTAATGTCATTTTAGACTCGATATGTCATGATTGAGTTCCCCTTGAAACTAATAGCTTAATTGTTTACATTGGGCATTTGATTTCAGCACATCGATCCCCTTAAACATAATTATGATAACCTAGTGTTGTTTTAGACTCATTTTTTATTATTGAGTGCCTTATGTAACCAATCACTTGTTTAGTTGTATATGGCACTTAAGTAGGGCATATCAATCCCCCTAAACATAATTACAATAACCTAATGTCATTTTATACTTGATCTATCTTAATTGAGTGACCTATATAGCTAAATGCTTTATTGGTTATGTGGGGCACTCTATTAGGGCATATCAATCTCCTAAAACAAAATTACAAAAACCTAATGTCATTTGAGATTTAATATGACCTAATTGAATACCCTGTGTAACTAACTTCCATTTTGTTTTATACCTTAATCTAAGCAAAAGGCACTTTTAATGTATGCCTTCTAATAATCTTCATTAGTTGGATTAATATATTTAATAAAAACTCTTTTCAATTTGAATCTAGGTTATATTATGTATTATTTATTACACTTTTAAATGTGTGAAAATTATTGATGCTTAGCTAGGTTTGCAAATGAAGAGAGTCTTACTAGCAGTCCAACTAAAATATACACATAAATGGTTAATGAATGTACATAAATAACCTTTATATAGAATCATCCCTTGGTATTTCAAAGTAAAAATAAAGGAAGGTAGAACACCCTTCATTTATTATGTTCATATCCTTGCCTTGCTAGAAAAAATCATGAGAATAGGAACGATTGTTGTTAAGCACTTTATTTTAATCTTCTACTAAAAGTATAGTGTGTAAATTTAGGCTAAAAATTTTGGAATCATTTCTAGGGATTCAAATCATTATCTCATTTTAAGGATTTATAGATTTTATTTTTAGACACTATTCATTTGTAGTTTGTTTTCATTATGGATGAGAATATTCAATTTAGCCCATCTACTCTTCCAAAAAATTAGCACCATTTTTGGTGATTCAAATCATTATCTATTTTGAAAGACCACAAATTTATAATTTCAATCTATGATTGGTTATAGATTATGTGCATTTTTGATGAATTGATTGATTCTATCATATCCATTCCTCCAAAAAATTATCATCGTTGCTAGGGATTCAAATCATTATCTAATTTAAAGGATCTTTGATTTTTATTTTTAGTCTATGTTTAGATACAATTTGTGTGCATTGTGGATTATTTGATTTAGTCTATTTCATCAATTCCTATAAAAAATCAACATCATCAACAAATATTCAAATCATTATCTAATTTAAAGGATTTATAGTTTTTTTCAATCTCTTTTCATTTACAATTTATATGAATTATGGATGAGTTGATTCAAAATAGCTCACCCACTCCTCCAAAAACATGGCACCCTTTATGGGGAGTGTTTAATATTTTAATCTCATCCCTATGCACATTCAAATATCACACACTATATTATGTACTCAACTCTTTGAGGTTAGGTCGAGATAGCTCACGTAATGGATGGGTGATGGATAGGACTATGGGTTGAACTCGTTATTAGGTGGAATGGGATTTGGAAAGGGTGGTGGAAAGGGGTTCTTGTGATGGAACCAAAAGACCTAAACAATGTCATAATGATATTTGAGGAGTATAATTGTGTGTTAATACATATCTAATGTCCTTCAATTTCTAAGATTACAAAGAGGTGAAGTTACTGATTGATACTAGGACTAAAAAAATGAGGGAGGTTAGGCAAAATGACTCACAAGATGAGATCAAATCTATTGGTTTGGATATGCATACTCAATGTCATACATGAATTTTAATGATATTTGATGAGGATATACTCAAGAATAATAAATGGGTGGAGGTGAGGATCTAGTCCTAAGTCACATTATATTATTCACCTATGTTCTAGGGGAGGCTAATGATCAGTGAATCGAGAATTTTTTATTGTTTCTCTAAAATGTTGAGAGAGTCAATAATGAGGTAGGGGATTGGGTGATAATGGAAAATCTCACTCCTAATCTTGGGTTTGATGTCAGAATATGTATTGATTGTGGGCTTGGGTGCCCTAACCCTAAGGAAAAGACCTTCTCTAATAAGACCAGGTGTTTTGGTAAGTGTCATCCAAAAGGGACTAGGTAAGGTGTAAGTGTATGAGCTTGTCTAGGTAGTTTATCATTTTAATGGACTTGATGTGTTTTTATAATCAAGGTTTTATTAGGAGGCTTCCATAGTTGAGCAAGGCTTTAGAAAAAAAAATTGGCTTGTTTCATTTTAAGGAATGTTTTTGACTTGAAAATGAAAAGTAACTATTTGTTAAAATTAAATGACTTGAAAGCAAAGAATGATAATAAAGCTAAAATTTAAAAAATAAATCATTTATTTTTTGTATTTTATAAATTATTTTTAATGCATTCAAGGTAAGATAGAGCTACTCTAATAAACAAATGTTGATTTTTTTAACTTTCTAGATGCAACCTAGATGAAGATATGTGTTTATTTTATTTGGTGGTTTTATGAATATAGTATGAATGCACCTATGTGTAAAATAAATATTCTACCAAAATGAAAACTATTCAATAAGGGGCTTAGATTCTAAATGGTAAAATACTATTAAGCTCTGAACACTTTTTTTACTCATATGCAAGCAAAACAAACTTTTAATTTTCTTAGATCGGATGCACACTAGTTATGAACAATGTTTTGTTTTGAATAAAATGATTTTATAAATTATGATTTTATGTTATTGTGTGCTCAAAAAAAAATCTTATTTTGTGCAAAACAAGAGAAATCATAATTGAAGCAAGACCTTCTGTCTACCTAGGTTGCTCTAGGGTTTTTTAGTTGCCAGTGTCTATGTGTGAATGAAAAGAGTTTGATTTGAAACTAAGAATTGGTTGTTTGAAATGGATGAAAGTATGTATTTTATATTTTTATATTCACCTATGGTTTGAATGTAAGATTATATGCTATGAATTAAATGTAATGAATCTAAATAAAGAGACTAACTACTTTTTTATTACAAAGACAAAAAGGAAATGATTCTTTTTTATCAAATTTGCATTTTATAGAATATAAATATAATATAACACAAGAATAATTTAAATAATATAATATAAAAAAACAAAGTTTAATAAAAATAAATAGCCTCCAACTTTATCAAGGCAAAGATTAGCTGAAAGCATGCATATATGTTGTCTTTATCCTCAGTATGCTAGCTCCTTTATCCGAGAAAAGATTTCAAGAACTCTCTAACCAATAAATTGAACTATTTACTATCATAATATAGGGAATATTAAGAGAGGCACAATCCCAAATAAAGATCATATGATCTGTGACTGATTGAGTGCATTGTTTGCAAAGACCAAGTTGTAGAATCAATGACACTTCCTTGCTTGTAATGATGTAGTAAAACATAAAAACAATAAAGATAGAGCTTCAAAATAATGGTATCAATTCGTATTTGTGAAAATATTCAAAACTAAAGGCTCCAATACAAACTTTTGTATCCAAAACTAAGCCAAAATTGGCTTACCTGTAGAAGAGCAATGGAGGTTGCATGAAGTAGTTTAACTGAGTTGAAGTGGAAGTAAAACTTAGGAGGGACTCAAAATGGTTGAAAATAGAAGATGGAGTGAGCTAGGCAAAATTAGAGATGAACTTAAGGTGAAAAAATCAAGAAACACAAAAGCAACATGTAAAGACACACAAAATAATGAATCTCGAGAGCTAAATTTGGAAGATGGGAAAAAGGTTATAGAACCACCCCCTTTTGAAAGGGGAAGTTATAAAACCATTAGCCATCATAATAGAATTTTTTATTTAAGTTACATAACTACCCCTATTTTAAAATTAAACTGCCCTATTAAGATAGAAATACCGTCACATTTTTCAAAACTAGGTGGTGTTTCTATTATTTTTCACCATAAAAAATGGTGGTTCTATCATGCTTGGAAGTATTTAAAAAATTGATTTGGCAGAGGCTATAGAGACCAAAAAAAGTCTTGGGATGATCCAAATAGGAAAAGGAAGAAAATAAGGCCAAGTGGCTAGAGATAACCTTACTCTGAACATTTATTCGGAGATCATTACATCATCATCAGACATTGTACTAGATATATCACACCTTAAAAAATTTACTTGCATACATATTACCCTCTCAGGAGAATGCTTTGTCATGAATTGATAAGGGCGTATAGAAGGTAAACAGGAAGTTATAAGTACTTACCTAACTTACCTAAGTGTTATAATGAAACCAACCGATACTTCATGGAACTTAAAGACTAAAAAGAGGAAATCAAGTGCAATTTAATGAAAAGGTAGAAAACATGATAATTAATCAAAACATAGATGATAATACATATTGTATGTATAGGGAAGATCATACGACCTAAACCATTCTATCAGGGAACCGAATTTGATGCCAAATTGTTGTGTACCTAAAAAATTCAAAATGTACAATAAAAAATAGGGAAGTCATTAAAATGTTAGTTTTGAAATGTGAATCATAAAATACAACAACCATAAAGCTTGTAAGCATGAAAATAATTGCTAAATAAAATAATTTAACTAAAATTAGAAAGTTTTCAAACACAAATAGCTAGTTTAAGGCCCAATATATTCAAAAACATATTCATTTATACCAATTAATTTGAGAGATTTTTGAGATCTAGGTTACCTATGATAGATTTGAACAAATGAACAATCAATAGATAGATTAGAAGACAAGGATGGTGAATCTACTAGTTTTAGGTGGAATTAGGTATGGATATGTAGGTTTTTGTGGGCTTTTTCATTTTTTCCCAATTTTTTAAATTATGTCCAAAACTTGCTAAAACCCCATGAAAATTGAAATTTTTAACTTGGGCATGCTTGTGATGGGGGTATACTAGGGATTTTCAAAAAAAATTGTGATTTAGGCTTGGTTTTGGGTGTTTTAGGAGGGTTATAGGGGATGTGACTGGCAAATGAAAGTACCAATATTCACAAACCAATTGTTACATAACCATCATATTGGAACTATAACCATCATTGTTTATAGAGTGGGCACTTACACAACCACCTCTTGATGGTGGTTACATAATTACCTACGATGGATACATAACTACCTATGGTGGTTGCCTAACAACCACTTGAAAACAAGTGGAGTTCCTTCATTTTGGGAATAGAGGGTAGAAGGCAAATTTTTGAGAGGCATAAATGATCTAAGAGCTAACTTGGGTTATTTTTTCATTATAGGAGGCCTACATATATTGGGGCAGAGCCCTAGAGTAGGATTGGCTACCTTGAGTCATGGGACTTTTGGCAGTGGATGAGTTAGTCATGCTCAATCAAGTAGGCATTTTATAGATTACATAAGTGGGATCATCCCTCCCTCAATTAGGTTATTATGTGGATTGCTTACATACTAGGATCCTCACAAAAACACTTTCATGTTTCCTGAGGCCCCATGAGAATGGACCATCACTCATGTATTTTTATATGATTATTAGACTACTGATGATAGGTCAATTAGTGGCCTTCTAGGATGCCATGAGTGTAACTAAGGTATTCAGTTGGGTTATCCATTTCAAATATTAGGCACACTCAATGTGGGTGTGAAATTTGAAGTGCATCTTATCAGGATTGAGGGATCAATAATCCCCAATCTACATAAGGTGATCATTGGTATCCTTGCCTCCTGACAAGTGAGGGAAAATGGTACTAACAAATTGTTGTATAGTTAGTCCCCTATCATTTTTTAGATTGAGGAAAGGGATCTCATTTCTCATGGGGCTAAGAGATCCTAGCTTGCACTTACAAGGACTTATATTATGTGTTTCTATTAGGAACACTCTCGATTAATCACCCCACACTACTTATCAGTTGGGTGTTCAAGAGGATGATCCCCTACTAGAGGGGAGTACCTATTAAGGATGCATGGGCCATCAGAGCCTCAATATGGACATATGTGGTACCCTTTTGTACCTTACCCTAGGTCATTTAGACTTTGATGAAAATATATCTAATAACCCTTCCCTACAAGGGCATGTTTGGGTAGTGGGATGGGGAGGTTGCTCATATCATGGTGGTTATTTAAGTAATGCAAGTTTGAGACTTAATTTTTTATGTTGAGGTACACTAAGTGGAAAAGGTTCTTTAGTATTTTGGCATGCCCTACATGGGTAACATGTTGACAACTATGTATAGAGGCATGTGAAAGGCATGGGAAAGGAGATTGGGATGGTTTTCCTATCACTCACTTATGTGAGGGGTGCCTATTACTTAATAGATTCAGCTAACAATAATGTAGGGAGTGCCTTCTCAGCAAGTAGCTAAAGGATGAGGGGATAACAATAATAGGTAATGCCACCACCACCACACCAAGACCCCACATAGTGGTAACAACAACAATCAACAGGTGAAGATGGAAAGGAGCTCGAGTACATCAAGATAGATGATAACTTGGATTTAGATGAGGGAAAGGATATGGATTATAACTTTGATCTAGACCAGTATGAAGATGACCCAAGTAAACTATTAATTTGTGTAATTTAGATTACTACTTGATACTTTGTCTTTATATTTTATTACTTAGATGTTCTATTACTTTGACTTTTATATGACTAGATCTGATGTTGATTCTTCTAATTTATCATTATAGATACCTAGACGGAATAAAGGACCATGATTAGGGATATCCTGATCAACCTCTTTCAGTTGAGCACTGACATGACTAAAGGTGAGCTGCTATCAGACCCCATATTGCCTGTCAGTATAGGTTAGCACAGTGATGTCTTCACTCTATCTTACCATGGCTCTATGGTGTTAACCAATTTGAGGGTAGAGAAAAACACTCTCAAGGATAGATCCAAGAGAGTAGAGTCCTTGGTTGACATGATGGTATCATGTGGAGGTTAGGCTTCTTCTAGATGATGGACATGGAATTACAGGGAGCCACTAGAGAGAGGAGAGACAGAAACCCTTAAACCAGAGAGATAGTTTCCTAGGGTAGTACCAATAGGAGATCCAGAGGAACCACATCCCTCATCATTCTTCCACATCAAAACCCTCCCATAGGAAGAGGTTGGGATCTTGAGTCATTTGTATATATCGATATGTATTGTTCTCTTTTGATTCTTTTTGGTCTTGAGATCTTGAGACACATTGACCACCTCCGTAGGTGTTTTTATTAGAGATTTATGTTTGTACAAACTTGACACTTATCATATATAAAGAGAGACATTTAGTTTACTTCCTAGTGACTTGTCATCATGTATTATGGGCTTTAATTTTTATGTTTTGTTTTTTAGTATGCACTCTATATTACTAGGCATATGATGATATATCATGTATATTTATTCTTTTTAATATAATGCTATGGAAAATACTTATATATGTAAGAACTAAATGTATGTAGATATCTTAATGTGATGTATATATTTATATGAAACCGTAGATGAGCTAACAATTATTTTGCAGGTGATGACTCAATTATTTTATTTACCCAACATATAACTTTCAATTTCTATTGAGGGGTTAAAAGGGGAATAGGATATATGTGAGATGATAAATAATAAAAACCATGGATCAAAATTTTATAGGAGAAAGTAAGATGACCTAATATTTATGAGTAAAGAAGAAAATGCACGTCATCCAAATATTGGCTTCATCCAAATATAACTAACCCTAAAAAAATCAGTTGGTGGGATAAGGTTACCCTTTTTAGCATAGGCATGTAGGCAAGCTTTTGGAATAAATTTTAATTTTGACGTAATCTAATTTAATATAACTTTTGCATTTAGATTTTATTTTTTATTTGTGACACCCTACACTTAGTCTCATGTGACTAGGAAGACACATGGGCTCATCACAAAAGATTAGATGTAGAGAATAAGGGCATCTATCCCTAATGTTAACCCCACACAACTAGTAAGATGCAAGGGCTCAACACCAAAGGATATCAAGGGAGATAAGTGTGAGATTTGAATTTTTCTTTGCATAAGTTTTTGATTTTCATAGGAGTGTCTTATTTTCTATTTTCAAGGATTTTACCCCCAAATTTTGGCCTTGTACAACTAGTAAGATGTAATGGTTCATCACTAAAGATGAAGATAGGAAAGTAAAGTTACCTAAGTACGTTAATGTTCTAATTTATAAGGCACCATAAGAGGAGACTCTTCCATGGACAAGCTTCTAGACTAAATTGTAGGCTAGCATTTTCTAAGTTGTGCAAGAATATGTAGGGAAAAGAGGTGTACTCTACTCATAAGGTCTAAGTCAAGAACCAATGTAATGTTGATTTTGAGAATGTTTTATATGGGATAATACGGTAATTTGAGAATGGAATGATATGCTATGTTGCATCCTAAAAGTTTCAAATTATGTGAATTAACAACCAAATAATCATCAAATGGAAAATATGATATGCAAATGCACACAAAAATATGAAAATGCAATGTAAATGAGGGCAATGTGATATGAAAATATTAGATACATAAATATTTTTGGTGTAAAGAGTTCACAAATTCACCGAACTCCTTGCCCTATAGAGTGCATAAATGATAAGCTCCATTATTGAAGTTTTCTATCACTAGGTATGGGCCTAAGCAATTAGGTCTAAATTTTTCACCTTCTCCTCTTTTTTTGTCAATCTAGATATCAATCCTAAGGATAGGGTCTCCTACATGGATTGGGTGCTCATAAGTGTGCTTTTTGTATTATCTACCAATATAATCGATGTAAGCAATATGATTATTTATGGTAGTAATTCAATGTTCATCTAAAGTTTATAATTCAACTAACTACACCTCTTTGTATTCTTCATGATCAATGAGAACCTAGAGAGAAACATTAAGGCTAGGTATATTTTTATCTAGGGGAAATAACCTCATATCCAAACACAAGTATGGAGTTACCCCTGTGGGCATTTTGATAGTTTTATTTTAATCCTAAAGTGTTGAATAGATTAAGTGCCAATCTCATTTAGAATCTCTAACAATTTTGACCAATATTGACTTTAAGGCTTTTTAGTGGCCTTAGCCTAACCATTGGCTTATGTGTAATATAAAGAGACTGAGTAATGAGGTATAGAAAAATTTTACTTACGAACCTCAGGGTTTTTGAAAGGAGACCCATTGTCAATAATAATGACTTGTGGGACCCTAAATCAATAAATGATTTGGTTTAGAATAAATTTTATAATGACTAATCTTGTGACAATTTTTAATGGCATATCTTCTTCCCATTTAGTAAAATAGTTAATGTTTATGATAATGAAATTATGACCATCTGAAGAAGTAGGGGAGAGTTTGCCTCCTAAATATAATCTTTTAGTGGAAAAGGGCCATGGAATGACTATGGGCTACAACGCCCTAATGAGAATATGTATTTCATGTGAAAAATGTTGACATTTATTTCATTTGTTCACATACTTGATGTCATTGTGGTCTAAAGTGAGCTATAAGTATCCTATCATGTGGATTTTATGAGTGATTGTGTGGCCACCAAAGTGTGTACCATAAAACTCCACTATGTTAATGAGAGAGGACCCTTTCTGACTCTTCTTGGTCGACATACCTGAGTAATATGTCATCAAAGGCTTTTTCATAAAAAATCATGTCTAGAATAACATACTTGGATGCAATGATACGAAGGCATTGTTTATGCTATGAATTGGCACCTTCAGGATAAGTGTAGTCAATTAGGTAGTTAATGACATCCGTGTACCAAGGAGAGGGACTAGAAGTAGGTTTGTCTGTGTATTAGAAGAGTTCATCAATAAATTTAGTATCAACAAGATATCCTACTTCCAAGGGATAATTGGCTAACCAATTATAAATGATTTGTCCTTTGACATATTTTTTGTTAACATAAGTTAACTCAAACTTGCTAAGGAGTGTGATGAAATGCCCAAATTTCCTAGATAGGGATGGTTGGGTTAGAAAAGTATGCAATGCTTGATATATCATGATAACTCTCATTTCTTGATTGAAAATTAAATGCAACAACTATTTGGTTTCAAACACTACAGATAAACATTCATTTTCCACTTAAGTATATATTTTCTCATAATTAATGGGGGTACAATTAATGAAGTAGATGATGCATTCTTTGCCAACATCATCCTCTTGGGCCAACATATAGGTGAGGGACACTTTAGTCACCCTAATGTAAAGTATCAAGGGCCTATCTAGCTTAGGTGCCATAAGTGTGGGGGGAGACATTAGGAAACATTTTACCACTTTGAATACTTCTTAACAATCATATATACAAGTTAGGCTACTTGTCTTCTTAAGAAAGTTATTGATTATATGCACTGCATATGAAAGATCGAGAATGAACCATGGAGTAACTCCCAACTTTCCTAGGAATGTTTTGATTCCTTAAAGTAAGTATTTACCATGTACAAACATATATACATACAAATTTTATCTACATTTAGTTATTTTATACCAAGGAATAACAAAAGATGATCGACATGAACATCCATTAATGAGACACGAGAGCAATATAATCAATAATAAAATTTCAACATTTCATCATTTTATTCATTTTAGGGTCCAATGGTCCACAGTGGCTAAATACTCCACCACAATAACAAACAAATAACAAGTGGTCTCTCTTTAGTAGGATGTTCCCATCTACTATTGAAATGAATCCTACAACTAGAATTCATTGATTTCCAACATAGTTCATGTCTAAAAATATATACATTCTCACCATGTCATTCCATTTGTACACATGTAAGTAAAAGTTACATAATACATGTACTAGAACACCAAACACTCTAGAGCTCTCAGTGTTTAATCATACTCTAATACTAAAATTTAATGCCCAAAATTTACAACTTGGACACACACAAAAACCACACCAAATTTTTGTAACACTCAAATGAACACACTAAGTCCTATGCATATAAAGATAACAACACTAACATACATACAAACTCCTGTGAACACAAAAACATGATGTCACTGCAAAATTATGATCCAATTAGTTATGCTTTGCTCTATTAAAAAAAGTAAAATGCACAAAGAGTCAAGGCTCAAACACACCATGGATCAATTATTAGTGATTTGGGTGCTAGAGATCTGACACAAGGTGAATCCCAAATGACACGAAGTCATGCATAGACACTTAAAGAGCTAAATAGGTTTCAATTTTGTTTACAAATTTTCCATAAACCCCACATTTAAATAGATAATAAATTTTATAATTAAAACTTCATATATAAATAAGGTTCACATTCTATTTTAGGTAACATTCAAAAGTATAAATTTAAGAATAAACATAGTCACAGGAACAATCAGGTCAACACTACAGTTAAACAAGTCAAAATTACTCTTAAAACTACAAAGGTTTGACATGGGTAAACAAGTTGTAAAATGATGTTAGAATAAATACCCAGAGAAAGGTTTACACTATTAAAGGTAACGAGTCAAATTTATATGATAAAATCATCACAATGGAAGTATTGTTTCAGAACAAAGATAAACAATATGAATAAAAAGAATATCAACCAAACAATAATTAATGATATTTTATGTTGTTCCCAAAAAAACAATGATAACAAGGTTTAAAGAGGACTCACTAAAAATATAAAACAGAGCTAAAAAACAAATACAAAAGGTTATACATGAATATGAAACTCAAATTAAGAGGTTGCAACTTTCAGATTCAATAAATGTTAAATAGGGCAAATAATTCAACACCCTTTCTGAAACGACTTCACAAATTAAGCTAGAATAATAAAAAAATTGAATAAGTTTAATTTAGAAAGGTGTCATTAAAAATAGTAAATAGAAGTGAAATCTAAAACCAAAAGCTTCTAAGTTGATATGAAGGTAAAAATATTTATAAACAATTTTCATTTCTAACAGGACCAATTTCTAATCATTTATTAGACATCAATTCCAGAGCGCATTCATTGAAAAATCAGCAAGGTATAAAAGATTTTTCCTACAAAAGTCTTTTGGAATCAAGGTACCATTTCGACTCAAATGTGTTAAAAATTAATGTAATACCATAAACCAATTCTCTTAGTCAATAAGAATTGGTATCGAGATTCAAATGCTAAATTAGACCACTTTGGCTATTTTTAAAATTCAATTTTCAAGAGGTAACTACAGGCTAAAACATGCAAAAATCTTCACCACTAGGAAAACAAATTAGCAAATTAGATTATTTAATTTGAAAAAATGTTTAATCTATTGTATTAGGATTATAATAGAATTATTAAGGCCACCCATGAGGATAGTACCAATAGTCATGCTTGAGAAAGTGGAATACTTGCTAAAAGTTTTGTTATTTGATAATAAATTACACTTTAGTTTATCTGACACAAGGTTGATTTATATAACTTATTGGCTTGATTCATTTATTAAACATTTCAAAGTTTAAAAAAGTCAATGCGGGATATTATTCTCAATGTCAATCATTTTTAGATAGTTAAAACCTCCATTGATTCATTATAAACTATGAGTATATAACAAGCCTAAATTCATATTCTTAGAGATATTGCTAGTATTATTTATCAATTTGTGTCCTTACGTTTAAAGGATCTTGTATTACGTAAATGAGTTGTTATAAATCTATGGATTTTTACATTCAACCCTACATAAGAACATTAATTTTATAATGACATGACATCATGATAAAACCAATAATTTATAAGATTCAAATGACTATTAATTTATAGAATAACAAATAACTCTCTTATGAGAGGTAAAGTGTACATTAGCATGAAAATTTTTGATGGTGACAATAGTGAAGGCGACGATGGGCATAGTACAGCAAGGAGGTAGTGGCTATCAAGAGAAGGGGTCAACTAAGGACAAGGCCATGGTAGCTTTGGAGGAGTCAAATCCAAATAAGGAGAGCCATAAGCAATCGAAGGCCCTATGGTTTTCTTGGGAGGTAGGAAATGGGATAGAAACTACTGGCGATGAGGTCAGAGGGGAAGCTAGGGCTAGAGATTTTGGGGTGGAGCATGGGGTTACAGTAAGACATAATCGAGGTAGGGGTCAACATTCAACTCTTACTTATAAATAAAATTCTTATTTTAAAGAGAGGTTTTGCTCAAGTTTTGATCCCTTGGATGATCCTTTTGGTTTCCAACAGAGTGCCTTTAAAGGATTATCAAATGTGGAACATGGTATTGAAGAGAATGAAGATGGTGCTTCAATAAAAGCAACTAAGGTTTTGAAGAAAGCTACAATATTTTTTAAATTGCATTAATAATTCCAATCCTTTTAAGTCATGTGGTTTCTTTTGTAAAGAGGTTATTCTTAAGGCTTCTCCTAGGTCTAATCCAATCCTAGTTTCTAAAAACTAGCTCCCTAAAAACAAGTTCTCAGAAAAGGAAATAGATGGTGAAGAGGGTTTTAAGGGGAATCTAGATTTAATTTTTTCCTAGACTAAAGACCCAAAAATAGATTTCATTGGAAATGTTCCTTTAATATTTTTTATTATCCTCCTATACTAGAAATAGTAGATTCTAAAATCTCTACGGTGGAGGTGGAAAGGGGCAACAAATCATTGATATGTAGATGTGTTGGAAAACGTCCATCCTGGGAAGATCTTCAGAAATGGGTGTCAGATTCATGGCTATCTTTCAAAACCTCTTCTATTTCCATGCTTTCTAATGGATTTTTTTGGCCTCAGTTTCATTCACTGGCAGACAGAGATTTTGTGTGGACTTAAGGACCCTAGTTTTTAGGAAAATAGGGGGTGTTTTTATTCCTTAGGCTCCTTTCTTTGACCCTATTTTTGTAGTTATTACTCAAGCTCTAGTTTGGGTAAGATTTTATAATATTCCCTTAGATTTTAATGATACCAGTCTTTTTTAGTAGCTGGTGAGTAAACAAAGAGTTTTTATTAAAATTGATGAAAACATTACAGCTAACTTGAATTTTGTTAGAGCCCATGTGATGGTAGACCTATCTAAACCCCTGCATCATTCAGTAAAAATCACCTCCTCCCATGGTGTTTGGTCTCAATTTTTTAAGTATGAAGGATTACCATTCAGATGCTTCAACTGAAATAAATTAGATCATAAGATTGCAGCTTGTCCTAAGAAGGGTTTTAAAGGCTCTTATTCAGCATTTGTTCAAAAATGGGTTAGGAAGGTTGGTTTTTCGAATCATGTTCTAGTTCATCACTTGTTTGCTTCTTCCAATACGATTTTAGATAAGGTCTCTATTTTTGTATCCCCTCAAGAATTTTAGATTAAATCTCAAAATAGAAAAGTTTCAAAGGCAGTAGAATAGTTGATTAATCTGGTCTTAGGATAGCCTTTTTCTTCTAAACTGGGTAAGGTAGATAAGGTTATGGAATATGAGATAGAGGGCTTGGATAATATAAATATTTTAGTTGAAATCCCACTAGAGAAGTTAATATTAAAAGAAGAGGAAGAGGATGGGAAGGATGACACAGAGAAGGAATTTTCAGAAGTAGAGGAAGAGGATGAGGAAGACAAAGAAGGAGAATTAGTTAGCAAGGTAGTTCTCTCTATCACTCAGAGCTTCAACAATATGAAGACTCCTAATTTTAGCCTAAAAGGGAAGAGAGATAGGAAAATGGAAGCATAAAGACTTTAGCTAAATGCTCAAAATTCTATCCTCGATGGTACTCAATGGATAATGGAATCTTTGTTGTCCAATAGAGGTAGACGCATGCAATCAATAAAAAGATGATCAATAGGTTGGAGCGTTAGTGTTTTTAGGTTCATGTTTATTATTTGATATTGATATAAGGTTGGTTTAAGTGTTTTAATTTCAAATTTGTAATTAGTAGCTTTCTTAATATCCACTCTATTTTAAGGGGTTTCTCAAGGTTTAAAGTTTTTCTCTATATTCTGGTTTCATTTTTTGGAGACTAGACCACCCGTTGTGTCTGAGAACCAGTTATAGCTCCGGTCAAAGCTAAGTAATGATCAAAAAAAAACTCTTTTATTTTAAATTAAATTCATTAATTTTATTTCAACAACTAAATGATAGCATCACAAATCTATACAATACTCTAACTACATACACCACTACATATATAAGCTTTAATATGACATCAAGTATTTATAAATCATCTAATGCTTACCCCCACTTATAGGTTTGGATTAATACTACCTCTTCACAAATCATAGTATGAGAAATAAGGCATTGCAACAATCTCATTTACATGTTAACTTTTACAACATAAAAGATATTAAATTCTTGTAATCTAACTACTACTAGTACTCCTCAATCTGCAGTATAACATAGTCAATAAAGGGGTTAGTTTATGCTTAGCAAAAGACTTCTCCTGGGTAAGTGCACAAATTTGGGGGATAAAAAGTGGCCTACCCATGGACATGATTTTCTTAAAATTTCATAAAACTGAACTTCTATAGATAATTTGAGATATCTACACTCCAAATTTGAAGATGGTATAAGAACATGAAATGTAGCATTTCAAGTCTAATTTCTAAAACACTAATTTTTTTTTTTAAATGGTTAAATATAACTAGGTCAAACATATAAAATTTGAATAATAACTCCTATTTTTTCTAGAAAATAGAGTAGATAGACAGTCGTGCAATACACCATTTTTTGAGTAGTGTTTAATATTCTTTGAAACCCTTTTGGTAAAATTTAGATAAGATCTTCTAGTTTGTGACATAGATTTTTTAATATGTTTTCAATGAATACTTTTTTTTATGAATTTTTAAAGTAAATAGATCCTAAACATTGACAAAAAAAAATGGATATCCATCCGTGTGACGCACCTAACTACCTCAAAAAAAATGAAAATCAGTTTTTTTTTGAATGTATGTAGAATTAGGCCTAGTTTATGACCATATAACTTATCTTTCACTTGGATCAATGAAATAAAAATTACATGAAAATGTATAGGCATATATGTTTGCAGCATGTAGTGGCATAAAAAAGGTATAGTTAGAAGTCAACATAGTTTGAAATCTTAAATTAATCCAAAAATTATAAAAAACATATTTTTGGAAAGAGGAGAGTGTGCTCGTCATGATGGTATTAAGTTTTTGAATTTTCACATTGAAACTATTAGTTTATTTGGAAATCAAAGTTGAATTTTGTTGTCTTTTTATCATAACTCTTAAAACTCGGCTGTACATTGATAGTCCAAGCCTTTGGCTTGGGAATCCAAGCCATTCCCAAGCCAAAAGGTGCAAGAATTGAATTTAAATTCAAATAGTGTGATTATGTTAATAAAGTGGTCATAGTATTAATGCAATCATAATATTAATTGTGTTACTTAATAACATGATCAGGTTATATAGTCACAACACCCTAGAACCCAAATTTACATTTTGACCTACTAAAAGAGGTCAAAAAACCATTAAGCTTAGTAGTCTTGAGATCAAAGTTTGGTTGATTAAGATTGTTGTTTGGGACCAATGTTCTTGTCAATAGTTGATATCATTAAATGATAATTGGAGATGTATTAACCTATGAATAAATTTATTATTCATTTGACATGAGTCTAATCTTCCTTAAAATGTAAATAATCCTAGTTCATCCTATACAAGGTCAAGAAGACAAAAGCTTGTTTTTGGTGATCCACTAATCCAAATCACTCATAATTTGGTAGATTTAATTTAGATTTCATTTTTTACATGATTAAATAAGTTATACTATCTAAAAATTAATTGGAGTAAAAGGATCCTCTGACTAAGTAATAACGAACATAGAGTATTAGGTTCGAAAGAGAGTTCAATGATATTATAAATGTTTAAGGATTAATTATTTGAAAGTTGGTATTTGAAAAGGAATTTATAATCTTCACAAGATTCAAATGGTGTTTTGTAATAACAACAAATAATTCAAGGGTCATTCTATTTTGTGTCAAGAGTGTATACAGTCCTAAAAGAGGTTGAATTTGGTTAAACATGACTACATTAGTTTTTGTGGATAATTGGTGATGTTTGGAATCTATAAAAAACTTTTATAAACTTTGTAGTATTATCTGAGTCTCTGATAAGATCATTTGAGTTAGTAATTAAAGTACTATAAGGATCTATTTTCAAGGTATATCAATGTGTTAATACTCTATTTTGTATATAATAAGTTGTCTTTTGTCAAGTTTAGAGATGTCACAAACATACATGCCGTAAACATGCATGCCTTACGATATAACTAATTTTATCACAAGATGTCATAAAATGAATTTTTTAAATGTATGGCCAAAACTTAGCCTTTGGAGTACCAATCTAGCTATGCATTTGAAGTAAATTGGGGATATTTTGAACCCATTCAACCTAATTGCATGACTACAAAATGTGATTTGGGGATTGATCGGCTCCAATTTCATTAGCTAGATTGAATAAAAGAAACATAATTTTTTTATATGCAATTTCTACATATATAGAATGTGGTTTTGAGATCAATAAACATGAAATCATCAACTAAGGAATGGAAATGTCAATTGGTTTAATCATGGAGGTAATTAGGGTCAAGATGAGCCATGTGAACATATTTTAAATTATATATTCAATGTGATTTGGAGTGAGATTAACCCTAATGCCATGTCATATATAATTAATCAAAGATTTGATTAATTTAATCCAATAGGCATTTGAGGCCAATTTGAACCCCTTAAAGAGCAAGATATGATTTGAGGCAAAATTAAAAGTTTGACTCCATCATGAATTGATCCAATTAGTCAAATTGTGCAATTAAGGGTATGATTTGGGAAAAATCAATCCCCTAAACAAAATTTATGGCTCAATCAATTATATAACAGGTATACAACATGTATGGCTTAGTTGACCCTACTTTTATTGGATTAAGATCCATCATAGTGGGAAAATGTGAAGATGACTCGTAAATTTGACCCCTTTCTCCATTACTTCCATATCAATATATAAAATATGATTTTAGTTCGTTGGTTGATGTAACCACTAATTATATTGCATCAAATCCACCTAAATCAACTAACTTTCAACCTAATTGAACAATTTTGACTATTAACCTACTTACAACCAACTCATAAATAGGTTACAAATTTAATTAGTTGAAATTTAATTTTTTTAGGACTAAAGACATACTCATAGCCACAATTAAAATAGTTGGCTAATTTAATTATAATTACTTTCAAATAATATCAATTCAAACCCAATTATAACATTAAAATGGCTCACTAATTATTAAAACATCAACAATCATACTTAGTGGATCATTAACTTAACAATGCAACTCTAAGAGTCTTCTTAGACATAAAGGACCATGACTTAGGTGCCAACATTAAATTAACTTATTTAAATAAAGTTAATGAAATAGTTATTTAAATAAATTTATATTTTATTAAGTGACTTCACTTCAGACATCGTGATAGTAGGACTTAAATCGTGCTTCATTTTATTACAAGATCTAATACATGTTTATAATATTTGATGACTAATTTAAGAGGTGTGGTTTGTAAGAAGGGGCAGATTTAGGGAAAGGGGGAATGCAAATTTTAGTGTCAACCTTACCTTCTCTTGTTTGAGCCATAATCTTGTAATACACATGATAATTCAATTGTAATATCTCATTACACCTTTTTCTTTGGCCACGACAAAGGTCTATATTTCAATTGTGATGCCTCATTACACCTCTTGCTTTGGATATGACAAAGATATAAAGGGTATATAACCTCTCTACTTAGAATTCATTATGCTAGTAAACATTACATTGGGTCCCAATGGCTTGTAACCGCATTGAAAAGTTTGGGGGGAGTGCCACCATTTGTGTTGGTACTAAAATATGTACTAGCCTCGACACTTACACCTTGCAATTTCTTCTAATTCAACATCCATACTATTTACCAGTTTTATTCTCTTGAGAAAAATAAGACAATATATTTAGATGGATAAAACTTGATATATTCGACAAGAAACTCCCTTCCTTGACCTATTATTGGAATGTTATTTACACACACCTTCATCAAGAGGTGGATTCACCATGGTTCACTTCTTTCTATTAGTTGGGTGCTTTCCCAAAAATCACTTGTCATCCATCTATTATAAATGAATGTGATATCAATCCATGTATTATATATAGATATATAGATGATTGATATCACACATATAATAGAATGATGATGGCCATATATGTGTAGCTCAACCTTTCCCCAGTAAATATATAACGGTATTTTACTCTATCCAAAGAATCTTTACAAGTAAGGACAGAGCTCTTGATATGTCTATTATTCCTTTTCTCTCCCTAACTTTTCCTTGTCGAAGTCTACTATTATTTCCACCTCCTCCTCTTCCACTCACACATCCTACATGTATTACAATTTTTATATTACCTCCAACATGCAAACTACTTGTTATTCTTGGCCATTACATGTTTTATGGTAGTTACACTTCCATGATTCCTGGTTTACATTGTCTTTTCATGATATGCACGTTTTATGGTAGTTACACTTCCATAATTCTTGGTTTACATTATCTTTTCATGATATGCATGGTTTTAATATATAAGATTTGATACTTTATATAAAATTAAGTAAGACCTTGTTTATATGAAGAGTTGATGGTTCAAGTAGACAATCCTCCCTCTTTATGGGCCAATATAGACATAAGAATTATTGTTGCAATGTCATCTACACAGGCATTAATAGAGGTATATATAAACTTGTAATTTTGAATTGTAAAAATAGACTTATTTTAATAATTTTACTACATACTTGGGGTAAATATAACTTATGTAAATGTATTGTGTATGCAGGTTTGTCCTATGACATTTGATAGTCCCAATCATATGATTAGTAGGGCAACTTCTCACATTTCTCTCATATTTGAGATGCCTATTAGAATAACTAAGCCTAACATTTGTTAGGTTGTGGAGCTAAAAGCTTCACTGATGCAAATAGGGAAGGAGGTTGCTGAGAGGTTGCTGAGTGTCACAGTCACCGACGTCAGTTAGGCCGACCGACGTCGACCAGTGGTGGATAGGAATGCAATAACATCGGCAAGAGTCAGCCGACGTCAGTCACCTCTAGGTAGACAGGTACCGACGTCGGTCACCTGTGTGGTTCTAAAACTATCCGTTGCACGAATAGTTTGTTAACGAATCGAGTGTTTACATGTTAAGAGCCAATTTTAGACTTGAAGCTGTGGATCTAATTATTGTAATTAGATGTCTAATTATTGTAATTAGATGTCTAATTATTGTTTGCATGAGATATATATAATAGACTCATGGGTTGTATTGTAATTTGTGCTAGAGAGTAAGAGAGCAAAATATTAGCTCCTTCTGTGTGTGAAGAGAGCATGGTGTGTTCCTCCTAGTACCACAGTACCAAGTGTGGGTGTTGGTTTGGAGAATCAAAAGGGTTCTTCATGTATGTATGATCTTGGTCAGCAAGTGTGCATGGCTACGTTAGGAGATCTGCATGGTAAGTAAGATCATTGATCTGCAGGTGTATGTGTGTGCAAGGTCTAAGGTTTGTAGGTGTGCAGAACCAGATTGATCTATAGGTGGCAGCAAGATCAAAGTGACAGCAACACAACAGGGAGCAAGATCAGGCAGGATCTACTTGGAGTATAGTGTGTACTCAAAAAGAGAGCAAAGAGGAAGGCAAGGAAGATCCTTCCAAAGTAAGATCATTTGAGTTACAGGTTGTTACAAGTTCATGGGAGATCTACTTGGAGTGTGTTGTGCACTCGGTTGAGTATATGTATATACTCGGTGTACTGGCAGTAGTGGATACTGATGGGTTGGAGGTGAACACCAACTCTGTGTTTGAGTTGTGTGTTGGGACCGTAAGAGAGAGAGATTTGAGGAAAGAATTACTATACACTTGAGGTGTGGGAAGCCTCTGAGAGGTGTGAAGAAGAAGTGGCATCTTCTTTATTGTATTCTTTTCTAGATGAGTATTAATACAAGTTGTGTATTGTCTCTCATGTTCTGTGTTGTTTCTAGTTTCTATTTACTTGTTACTTCTAGTTAATTCTGCATCTTAAGTTGCTTGTGCATGGTAATCAATTGTGCTTCCGTGGGGTCCTAACAGTTGGTATCAGAGCTAAGGTTGCAGGGAGCAGGTTTTGTGTTTGGTTACAAGTCACTCTCAGGGGTTTCTGATTGAGTGGGAGTATAACAACGACAGAAGAAAGTACACTAAGAATGGAGGAATTGAAAAACACAAATGGTCAATTATGGTCTTATGGAAAGAAAGAGCAGGTAAATAAATATTGTTGGTTGGTAGCAGATCAACATGAAGGAACTGAAGAAGCAGATGTTGTAGGTGTTGTTGCATAAGATGCTCTAGGATGTTTCTTGGATAAAGTTGAATCTTGGTTAATAGATTCTGTAATATCCCTTTGGATATCAAAACAAAATCTCTAATACCATTGTAATATCCCCTTCCAATAGGGATATCTAGACAAACAAAAAACTCTGAACAAAGATACAATCTTGCAGAATAAATTCAGATAACAATAAACCACAGTAAATCTCTTAACTACCAATCAAATATCTTATTATTCATCTAGATGATTAAAATAGTTGTCCTTTGTCACGCATATACAGAATATGAAAATACGGTCTTGAAAACCTGATTCCTCTAGCAAACTAGAAAATAAATCTGGATCTGTGCGGCTCTCGGGTCGTTGTGTCAAAGACACAGTCACCGTCATCGGTCGATATACTGTCGACGTCGGTCACTGTGGGTCCTTCTCTATCAACGTCAGTCTTCAGTCAGCCAATGTCGATCACTAGGGATCTCTTCCTGTCGATGTCATTGTCTGAGTGAATTTGCTGAAGCTTACAGATTTTTCACGAATCTGCACGGACTTTGTACGGCTGCCAATAAAGCACAACCTATCTATTTTCAACCCCTGATCTGAAGATATATGGCTCTAATACTAAAAATCTCTATCTGTATAATTTATTGAATCAAAAACCTAATAAAATAAATACCTGGAAAGCTCTGTGACAACTTCTGTATGAAGTTACCTCTCAAATCTGTAAACCTCTGTGATAACTTTTGTATGAAGCTATCTCTCAATTTGGCAATAGAACAGCTGATATTTCACAGCCTCTGAATCACACACACTAAAGAGTAGATGTTCTCCAATGCAGATGGAATCTTGGAACCCTTGGCTCAGTCTTCATAAAAGAATTCTTCAATATCAAAAATCAATAATCAATGCATAATCAACAATGGCCTCCATGAGAAACCCTTATACCCTCAAAAGATGTGCTTGCCCTAATTAGGGTTTCTTAAATTAGAATTAGGGTTTCATAATTAAAAATAGACTAAATAATTAATATTTGATTAAATCAATCAAATATTAATATCTCCCTCAATATATGTCAGATCCTCGAACCGTTCAAAGCTGGGGAACCAGGGAGTGATTCCGCACATGACCATACCAAAATAAAGGTGCCCCACTGCATGTCAAATATCCCTAAATAATAGGAGCTCAAGCCAAATGTGTCTAAAAGAACTCAAATGAAAACCAACTGTAGAAATTTTGCAAATCAAAGCTAAGCCAATCTCCATCATGACCCTCTATCCATCCAATCAGCCTACGAAGGTCGCATAATAGGCTAATCATCAACTCTAAGCGATGTCACCTAAAAAGGGGACATGACAATCCACCCCTCCTAAAATTGCTTGACCCCAAGCAATCTCAAAATAATGGACCACTCAATCCACCTGGATCCCAAATGTAGTCATGCTTTATACTGATGACAATCAATGCAAGCTCCTGCAATATCCTCTGAAGTAGGACAAAGAGGAATCGATAATCAAACTGGCGCATGAAACTCAACCAAACTCCAAGATTACACATACCATAGTCAAGAACACATGAGAAACAAACTCTTGAAGTATCATAACCCAAGTAGAATGGACAACTCAAACTGCCAATTCCATCTACAAAAGATGGTGCCAATCCATCCCATAATTGATCCCTCTGTAAAGGTGGCACAGCGAATGGTACCACACTGTCATATGTGTGAGAAGAATCAATCCAGAGACTCGACTCCACTAGTATCTCAAACTCATCAGAATCAGGTACTCCCAAATCTTGAACATGTGTGTTAGCCTCAACAACCTGCTCCTCAACAATAACTGCAAGAATGTACTCACCACCAACCACCTCAATATACAAATGAACTGGGTTTGGGGCTGGTGAAGACCGTAAATGCTCTAACTCTATGGTCATCTCAGCCAAATGAAATTGTGACTCCTCATAAGCCAATTGTGTACTCTCAAGAATCTCAAAAGTCACCTCGAGCTGCTGAGTAAGCTCACTCACCTTATCTTCCTTGACCAATAATGCATCATACGCTGTGCTGCCCCACTCCATAAGATAATCTTTGTCGGCTACCAACTACATATAATCCTGTCTCAGAATCTGGATAGCCTCCCATAAAGAGTGGATCTCTATTAAGGACAAATAATTGCTTCCCTACTCAATGCTAGTAAGAGAAACCCATCCATAAATTGCTAACAACTGACGAGCAGCATCAAAATACTTGCAAGCGGTAGCAATGTCTCGCTCACTAACTCTCAACTGACTAGACACATGGTGGCACTGGCTAGATTGTCTCCTACAATCCTCCTTTGATGCATGGTCCAAAAGAGTAGACTCAAAATCATTGATCTCTAGAGTACTACCATCCGTACTCTGTGAATCAACTCCAAAGCTCATATCAACATACAGAGTATCAACAACTGTAGCATCACTGTCTAACTCTTCCATACCGAAAGAAACTGCCGGTGAAACTAAGTCCTCAAAACTGTCCACTGCACTCTCCTGGGTGTCATCTGCAATAATCGGATCCTGGGACTCTTCTACAATCTCTGCCATAGCTGAGAGATCATCAACCCTCAATGCACTAACATCTGAGCACACCTCTACACTCTAAGTGCAAGCATCAGACTCATCCTCATCTTCACTATCTCCTATCTCATAATAATCATGGGACATGTTGCTCTCTTGTCTAAGTGATCTGTAGTGCTCTCTCCTTAGCTTAACAAAGTGATCAAAAGACAACCTCCCCTGAACTTGTGGAGTTAATAACTCCCACTCATCCTTCACTATCATATACCGTGTGGATTTGTCTTTGGATGTAGGATATGAAAGAGATTCATTTAACCTCTTCAAACTTAGTTTCAACTTCTTCATATCATAGTCCCACTATCTCTGAGTACTTGAAGTCATCATGTATACTTCGTTGATTCAATCTACCCAAACTACCCAATAAGTTGGCAGGACATTGGCTCTGATTTGCCCAACAGGATGGCAGGAATTTGGCTCTAATACCACTGTAATATCCCTTCAGATATCAAAACAAAAGCTCTGATACCACTGTAATATCCCTTCGGATATCAAAATAAAAGCTCTAATACCACTGTAATATCCCCTTCCAATAGGGATATCTAGACAAACAAAAAACTCTAAACAAAGATACAATCTTGCAGAATAAATTTAGATAACAATAAGCCACAGTAAATCTCTTAACTGCCAGTCAAAGATCTTATTATTCATCCAGATGATTACAATAGTTGTCCTTTGTCATGCATATACAGAATATGAAAATACAGTCTTGAAAACCTGATTCCTCTAGCAAACTGGAAAATAAATCTAGATCTGTGCAGCTCTCGGGTCGTTGTGTCGAAGACACAGTCACCGTCGTCAGTTGATATACTGTCGACATCGGTCACTGTGGGTCCTTCTCTACCGACGTTGGTCTTCAGTCAGCTGATGTCGGTCACTGGGGATCTCTTCTTACCGATGTCGGTGTCTGAGTGAATCTGCTAAAGCTTTCGGATTTTTCACGAATCTGCATGGACTTCGTACAGCCACCAATAAAGCACAACCTGTCTATTTTCAACCCCTGATCTGAAGATATATGGCTCTAATACTGAAGATCTTTATCTGTATAATTTATTGAATCAAAAACCTAATAAAATAAATACGTGGAAAGCTCTGTGACAACTTCTGTATGAAGTTACCTCTCAAATATGTAAACCTCTGTGATAACTTTTGTATGAAGCTATCTCTCAATTTGGCAATAAATCAGCTGAAATTTCACAGCCTCTGAATCGTACACACTAAAGAGTGGACATTCTCCAATGCAGATGGAATCCTCGAACCCTTGGCTCAGTCTTCACAGAAGAATTCTTCAATATCAAAAATCAATCATCAATGCATAATCAACAATGGCCTCCATGAGAAACCCTTATACCCTCAAAAGATGTGCTTGCCCTAATTAGGGTTTCTTAAATTAGAATTAGGGTTTCATAATTAAAAATAGACTAAATAATTAATATTTGATTAAATCAATCAAATATTAATATCTCCCTCAATATATGTCGGATCCTCGAACCATTCGAAGCTGGTGAACCAAGGAGTGATTCCGCACATGACCATACCAAAATAAAGGTGCCCCGTTGCATGTCAAATATCCCTAAATAATAGGAGCTCAGGCCAAATGTGTCTAAAAGAGCCCGAATGAAAACCAACTGTAGAAATTTTGCAAATCGAAGCCAAGCCAATCTCTATCATGACCCTCTATCCATCCAATCAGCCTATGAAGGTCGCATAATAGGCTAATCATCAACTCTGAGTGATGTCACCTAAAACGGGGACATGACAGTTGGTGAGCCTTGTCATAGTATTGGCAAAGGGGAAGTGTTGCTGAAATTGCAGGCAGCCAACACATGGGTGTTGAAGAAGGTCATGCAAGTCCCAATCTTGAAGATGCAGCTAATTGCTTCAGGAAATTTGGGTGATGAGAGATGCACAAGAACTCTCACAACAGATGCACTTGAATTAGCTGGTGGTAAAAAAGTAGGTATCATTTATCTATCTACTTATATTATTGATTCTTCTATTGTTGTAAGGACGTGGCTTTGTAGGCTTGGTCACATGAGTAAGAAGGAGATGCATGTTCTTAAGAGGAAGTCAGATGTGTTTGACAAACTTAAGAACTGGAAAGCCTTGGTGTTACTGGAGGAGATGATGGAAAGAGATCAGTGGAGAAAGATGGATACCTCTGAGCAGGGCAATTTGGACATGGTTTTGATTCAAAGTAATCTCACGGGTGAAAAGTCATCACTCACAGGCATACACAGGTACCAGCATCGGTCAAGGGTAACCGACATCAAACAAATAGGTGTCGACGTCAGTCATGTGTAGACCAGAGAAGTTAGTGGTGTCGGGCAGGAGGAGACCGACGTCGGTGGAATAACCAGCGTCAGTGACCTGGACAGTCGCATGGAACTGATGTCGATCAGATGCAGACTGTGTAGTGATCGAGGTCGGTCACTGAGATGGATTTTGGGTAGACAGCAATCTGTCAAGGAGTCTCAAATGCCCATGGGGAGGACTAAAAGTGTAATTAAGCCTCAAATGTATTGTTCCTCTTCTTTATACTAGTTATTGATTATAGAGCAGGAAGGATCCAGGAAATAGTGGGAGCATGGCATGAACAGGATGCAGGACCAAACATGAGATTTTGTAGGGTTGCCAGCTGGTATGAAAGCACTGAGACGAATGGCTACCTTGGTTAAAGAAAAGAGAGAATGGATACGTGAGATGGAAGGCTAGGTCATATGGTCTTGAGGAAGCTGCAGGACAGTGGTACAGGTTTTGACAGGTGGATGACAAAGCAGGGCTTTAGTTAGTGTCATTGTAACCATTGTGTTTGTCTTACCAGGTGGATGATGGTCATGACATTATCATGTTACTGTATGTGGATGGTATGCTAGCTAGTAGGTTTGTACATACAGGGTTTTGCTGAGCTAAGGGTAAGGTTAGTTCAGTGGTTTGTCATGAAGAATTTGGGAGCAGCAAAATTCTTTGGCATGAGAGACATGGAAGATCACAGGTTGATTTTGTCTCTAGTGGGAGCTGATGTGAATCAGGTGTTAGCGAGGTTCAATATGTCAGATGTAGAACCAGAGCACACTAAGGGCTAGACAGTTCAGTGTCCAAAATCACATGAGGTCTGGTATAGACCTGAGTTTGCCCAAGCAGTGGGTGTTGTCAAAAAGTTTGTAGCCGATTCAGGAAAGAAGCACTGGAAGGCAGTTCAGTGGATTCTCAGGTATTTGAGAGGGACCAGTAGCAGGTCGACATGCTATGTGGGGTGAAGTTATTTTCTACATGTGTTTGTAGATGTAGACGTGGTAGGTTACTCAGATGATAGGAGGTGCACCACAGGTTGTGTGGTGGGTAGTCTTCAGGATTGATTTTGAAGAGGGATACAAGCCAGGAAATAGATTAGATAGGGTATAGGTATAGGTACAGTGCAGCTATTTATCTCCAAGTGGGAGATTGTTAGGTCGTGGAGCTAAAAGCTTCATTTATGCAAATAGGGAAGGAGGTTGCTGAGAGGTTGTTGAGTGTCACAGTCACCGGCGTCGGTTAGGCCGACTGACGTCAGCCAGTGGTGGACAGGAATTCAACTGACGTTGGCAGGAGTCAACCGATGTCAATCACCTCCAGGCAAATAGGGACTGACGTTGATCCCCTGTGCAGTTCCAAAATTGTCAGTTACACGAACAGTTTGTTAATGAATTGAGTGTTTGCATGTTAAGAGCTAATTTTAGACTTGAAGCTATGGATCTAATTATTGTAATTAGATGTCTAATTATTGTTTGCATGAGATCTATTTAATAGACTCATGGGTTGTATTGTAATTTGTGCTAGAGAGTAAGAGAGCAAAATATTAGCTCCTTCTGTGTGTGAAGAGAGCATGGTGTGTTCCTCTTAGTACCACAGTACCAAGTGTGGGTGCTGGTTTGGAGAATTAGAAGGGTTCTTCATGTATGTATGATCTTGGTCAGCAGGTGTGCATGGCTACATTAGGAGATCGACATGGTAAGTAAGATCATTGATTTGCAGGTGTATGTGTGTGCAAGGTCTAAGATTTGTAGGTGTGCAGAACTAGATTGATCTGCAAGTGGCAACAGGATCAAAGTGACAGCAACACAACAGGGAGCAAGATCAGGTAGGATCCACTTGGAGTGCAGTGTGTACTCAGAAAGAGAGCAAAGAGGAAGGCAAGGAAGATCCTTCCAAAGTAAGATCATTTGAGTTACAGGTTGTTGCAGGTTCATGGGAGATCTACTTGGAGTGTGTTGTGCACTCGGTTGAGTATGTGTATATACTCGGTGTACTGGTAGTAGTGGATACTGACTGGTTAGAGGTGAACACCAACTCTATGTTTGAGTTGTGTGTTGGGACCGTAAGAGAGAGAGCTTTGAGGAAAGAATTATTGTACACTTGAGGTGTGGGAAGCCTCTGAGAGGTGTGAAAAAGAAGTGACATCTCTTTATTGTATTCTTTTTTGGATGAGTATTAATACAAGTTGTGTATTGTCTCTCATATTCTGTGTTGTTTTTGGTTTCTAGTTACTTGTTACTTCTGGTTAATTCCGCATCTTAAGTTGCTTGTGCATGTTAATCAATTGTGCTTCCGTGGGGTCCTAACAACATTGACTTGTTTGAACATGAGAAATAGATTGATCAGGATTGCAAGCTTGTAGTAAGTGCATGTTTAAATGATTTTTTATTGTAGTTTTAAATTAATTTCTTAACAATTGGTTGAATGCATTTTATGTTAACTTTGTAATAATACTTGTATTTAAATAGGTTCAACTGTAAGTAAACTATGAGCATAGGACCCGTAGTCAGACCTTGAAGAAATCCAAGGCATTAGAGGGGTCTTCATCTACTAGTAGGACATCCCAGGGAGAGTCTTCTTTGAGGAAGGAAAAGAGAAGGATGTTATTTGATGAATAGGATGTCTTACATGTGATGTGCTTTTTTGTATGCCTATATGGAAATTTGCGCATTTTTGGCATTGTATATACATATATGACATTCACCCAACATTAGCTACTATGTTTGTAGATGTAATTTTTTGTATGCCTATCACGGTAGTCTATGTATTATTGGCATTGCACACATGTGCCTATATTGTATGCCTATCATGGCAATCTATCTAATTTATATATTTAGTTTTTATTCCATTGTGTGTTATTATATAGTGTTTTTTTAATCTTCTAAACTATTATCTATCAGATCTCATATTTAATGTTGTACATAAATGAGGATTAAAAAATTATTATTTTCAATGCTATAAATCTCAGATCTCCCATATTTTTTTAAATTAAAGTTTTTATTTCATTGGGTGTAGTGGAAATGACTAATGACACTCTTATCTATTTTGCATTTGTCATCACCCATTTACAACTTTTCAATTGATCATTAACATAATTTAATTAAACTTAAAAACCATACCCAATCATGTTCAAACTTGAATACTTCAAATAAATAAAATCATTCATAAATCCCTGCAAATTTCTCACTCGGATAACTATACCTATAAGTTACCTAATCTTTCACCTTCACCTGGCTCTAATGCATTTTTGACTAGATTTTATTGAAACTAGGCCTACTTATTGTATGCCTTCTGATGCATAGGTATATGGAAGAAGTCTCCAAAACATCCACTCCTGTCTGGTCTTGGTACAGATCTCATTCAATGCTTCTGTTTTGTCTTGAATCTTCTATCACCAATCTAGTCTTTCTCTTAGCACTTAGGCTTAATAGCCTTCTTCTCTTTGTAATTGATTATTTTACACTTAGATGACACTTCTTGGAATAATTATATCTCTTACAAACCTCTCACATTCATTCTCTAACTCATTTCCTTCATTCCATTCACAAACTTCCTCTCACTCTTTCACTATCTTCTCACTAGGCAATCCTCTTAGGTTTCAAGTACCAAATATCGCTATAGGTTTCATGAGTACAATATATTATCATGACTGATCTTGTATTATCATATCATACTTGTTTTAACATCCTTTAAACCCTAAATCACACTTCAATACTCATTTTAACATATAAAGCTACTAATGAGCCCACTAGGCTTGTAGCCTTTTTTTTAACCTTTTCACTTTATTTACAAAATATATCAACTCCCCTAAAGATATAAAATAATTTTAGACCATACTCTATCTTGATACAACTCTCCCTAAAGTTTCATTCTTCAATTCTCTCTATAGTTATCATTTCCTTTATAAGCCCTTGTCCAATTAGGCCTTTCTAGCCCTCCATTCATGACACAATCATCAAAACCATACAAATCCATATTGTACAGAGTTTAAACCACTTTAATACTTCTTGGGGAATAAAAATATGTTATAATACCAAATTTTAATAATTTTACACGATTGGAATCAGAGTTAAAGGGTTTTTGGGTTTGAAACCCTAGTTGCCTGTTTACAAAGGCCGAAAGGCTTCATAATTCACTTTATTTAGTTTTAAGTCCTTCTAAAGGAACATAAGACCTTAATCATGTATGTGTTATCATTATCCACATTCCCTAATAGGTAAGATCCTTTTATCAACATTCACTCACTTCCAAACTCCAAAAATATCTTTCTATTGATTTTTAATATCCTAAATTACACCAAATTATACCAACTCCATGGGCATTTCCCTTCTTTAGGAACACATCAACCTTTCTTGGCATTTGATTCCATAACAATGCATTGATTGTCTACCAAATAGAGTGTTAACTGTGCAAATAGGGAAACCTTTCAAATAATGGGGTAATGAACATCTTTTACTTGTTTTCAATCCAACCTAGACATCCAGCTACTCACCATCAACCCTAGATGAATGCATATGTGAATCTACTCAAATAATACAATGAATTTCTTTACATGAAGTTTCAAATACATTAAGATAACATAATTTGGGGACTATCATAGTCATAACAAATTTCTCATCAAATAATGATCTCTTTTAGTTTCTCTCCTTTTTTAAGATCACATAAACTAAACCTTAAAACCTAATACATCTTTGATCTTACCTATAGAGGAATGAACAATCATCTTTCTTGCACCATACTTCACCAATCTCATCATTTATTCTCTTCCTTGACTGTAACCTATAGTCTCTTATTTAAATGTCCCAATACACACAAAAATGACTTGATCATGGCCTCTAGGGCCTTTCAAATATAATATACAAGTTGATGACAATCCAATACTATTACATGAAATATAGATACACATAATCATTCCATCTTTATTCACTTTTAGCAATCTTGATTACAAAACACAACCCACAAAAAGGATTGGATCATCTTCTTTTGAGAGGTATGTTATCTTCTCTTCATTACCCCCATTTTGCTCTGGTATTGGAGCTCTCTCTCACCTCTCTCTCTTCTCTCTATCCCTTCTATACCACACATCACCTACCACTTCCAATCCATCCTAATTCAATGTTAGTCTAGGTGGTTACATAAGTTATTCTCTTACATCCAACATGAGGATAGTGTTAACATGACTAAACATGATTCTTAAGGGTCATCACCTTTATAAATTTGACATGACATGTCTTCAACCTTATTTTACATGACTTATGGGACCTTTTAATACAACTTATCTCACCTAACAATTTCAAACTATGTTCCTGCATCACCTTCTATCATCCCCTAATACCACCTAATGTACAATTTGCTCTTCTATGTTTAAGAAGGATATAAAAGTCATGTTCATATGCTCTAATATCATGAATAATTTGAAAATCACTTATTGACTCTTATTCTCAACATGATTCAAAATCCACTCTCAAACAATCTTCTTTTAAACTAATCAATTACTCATTAGGTCAATAGGTCAGTTACTCATTAAGTTTCTAGGTCTCTAGACCTAGTTGTTGCTCTAATTGGTCAATTTATCAAAATAGAGTTTTTATCTCTTATAAATTATATTTATAGTATTCTTTTATAAATTTTAACATGTTCTAACCCCTACCCAAGTTTATATAACTCAAATCAACCAAAAACTCATCTTACCAAGTTTTAACATGTTCTGCAAGCCAAGAGTTTATTAGAACTTTAGTTTCAATGCTTCCTGACTAAAAATTGACACTTTCAACACATCTGGGGGGGTAGATAATGTCTAATATTGGGTTCTTATTTTCCCATCAGGCTTGATTGACAAACCCACCACCCATTCTGACTTAAAGCACGCCCTTCCCAATACAAGAAAAATGTAAATTTTTAGCCTAAGTTCAAACATGCATAAAATGAAAATTATAAGTCATTTTTATGAACTATCAGATCCATCCCTTGCCTATTTAAGCTATATAATCTCACCCCAAAGCACTCAGGTAGAATATTTGAGATCAATTCATTAGACAAGTTGTGGTGAGGGGTCCAAAAATGTATCTTTTTGGCAATGAAAAAGCAACTTCTTGAGCTCCAACTGAATTTTCTACCTCTAAGACCACCACCTAATAATATATTACTTGGATCTGTTCAGTTGTGGAGCTAAAAGCTTCAACTCTTTACAAACAGAAGGAACAAGAAGGTTGTTGAGATCCAGGAGCACCGGCATCGACAGCAAGACCGACGTCGGTCGTGACCAGTGCAGAAGGCCACCGACGACAGCAGGGAGTCGGTCGACGTCGACAGAATCAGACTAGCAGGGACCGATGTCGATCGCCTGTGTGTTCCAAAACTGCTCATTACACAGACAGTTAGTTAAGTGAATGAAGAGTTTGCATGTAAAGACCAGTTAGAGTCTTGAGCTACGTGGATATTCATTCCATATTAAGAGTCTAAGTTAGTGTTTAAGTTAGGGATCTATTTATAGACCCATTGGCATGTATTATATAAGAATAAGATAAGGAAGGCAAGGAAGTTCATTCTAAGTGTAAGATCATTGAGCTGCAGGTTGTTGCAAGATCATAGGAGATCTACATGTGTGAGTATGGTCTGTTGAATTGCAGGTTGCAGGTTCATGGGAGATCAACTTGAAGTACTTTAGAGTGCTTGGTGAACTGGCAGGGTTATTACTGACTAGTTGGAGAGGTGAACACCAATTCTGTGTGTGAGTTGGTTGTTGGGACCTTTTTTGTGTAGGAGAGTGTTGTAGAAGAATTACTGTACACTTGAGGTGTGGGAAGCCTCTGTAAGGTGGAAGAGTGTGGCGGCTCTTTATTGTATTCTTTTCTGTAAAGTGTTAATACAAGATAGTGCATTGTCTCTCATATTCTGTGCTATTGGTGAATTCTAGTTACTTGTGTTTTTAGTTATTTCCACATTTATAATTGCTTATATTTGGTAATCATACTGTGCTCTTTCTGAGGAGCAAGATCCTAACAAAGTGGGATCAGAACAGGTGTTGTTCTTGTGATCCCCCAACAAAGTGGTATTAGAGCTGTTGGTTGGGATACTAACAGATTGGATTAGATCTGGTTAGTGTGTTTTGATTACAGGTTACTCACAGGGTTTCTGTTTGAGTGGGAGTTGAGCAATGACAGAAGACAGTAAGCTACGGATGGAAAAGTTTAATGGCAAGAACTACCAATTGTGGAGGATGTAGATTGAGGATTATCTGTATCAAAAAGATTTGTACTTACCGTTGGGAGGGGTTAACTGCAAACCCTTAGATATGAAAGATGAAGAATGGGAGGTTTTTGATCGGAAGGCTCTGGGATCTATTAGATTGAGTCTTGCATCATCTGTGATTTCCAACTTATCACAGTGTAAGACAACGGTGGAGTTGATGGAATCTTTGGCAAATTTATATGAAAAACCCTCAGCTTCTAATAAGGTATTTCTTATGAAGCGTTTATTTAATTTGCAAATGTTGGAAGGTGGATCTGTTCATAGCCATCTTAGTGATTTCCATGGTTTGGTAAACTAGTTAAGTTCAGTCAATATTGTATTTGATGATGAAATTAGAGCTCACTTAATCTTGTGTTCATTACCTGAAAGTTGGGAAGGTTTGGTAATGGCAGTTTCTAATACTGTGTCTCCTTCAAAAGTCTTAAAAGTGGATGATGTTGTGAGTGTGATCTTGAATGAAGAGATACGTAGGAATAGCACAGGTGAATCATCAGGAAATGCTTTGAGTGTTGAAGACAGAGGAAGGCAAAGAGAAAAGATAGAGCATGGGAGATCAAGGTCCAAGATAGGTAGAAGATCCAAGTCCAGGTATGGCAGAATAACCTGCTGGAAGTGTGGAAAGAAAGGGCACTTAAAGAGAGATTACAGATCAGGCAAAGATCAGCATGAAGAACATGAAGAAGAAGCAGATGTTGCAGATTACGCTACACGGAATGCTCTGGTATGTTCTTTGGATAAAGTATAATCTTGGGTTTTAGATTCTGGTGCCTCTTGTCATGCATCCCCACATAGGGAATTTTTTCATGAGTATGTCCAAGGAGACTTTGGAGAAATTTGTGTAGGGGATGGTAAGCCTTGTCAGATTGTTGGCAAAGGGAAAGTGAAGCTGAAACTGTAGACAGGTAACACATGGGTGTTAAAAGAAGTCATGCATGTCCCAGTTCTGGAACGGAATTTGATTTCTATTAGAAGCTTGGGTGATGAGGGTTGCACAGTAACTCTCACAGCGGACTCTTGGAAGGTTACCAAGGGGACACTTGTTGTAGCTAGAGGTAATAAAGTAGGTACGCTTTATCTATCTACTTGTACTACTGATTCTCTTTTTGGGTTATCTACTTTAGCTGTAGATTTAGAGATGTGGCTTGATAGGCTTGGTCACATAGATAAGAAGGAGATGCTTGTTCTTGAGTCAAAGGATATGCTTTCGGATTTGGAAGGTATGGATAGTGGTTTCTGTATGCAGAAGAAGAAGGTGATGTTTCTTGAGAAATCTGATGTTAGTGACAAGAACAGGAGAGCCTTGGTTTTCAAGGAGAAGGTGATGGACAGAGTTCAGCACAAGATGCAGAAGAATTTTGAGCAGAGCAAGGGTGTTTTGGAGAAGGATTTGATCCAAAAAGAGCTCGCAAGAAAAAGTCAGGTCTCACTAGAAAAACACAGAGACCGATGTCGGCAAGAAAACTGGAGTTGGCGTCTAGACAGGGACCGACGTCAGCTATGTACAGATCGACATCGGTGACTCAGGGCAGATAATGACCAGCATCGGCCAGGGGAGAACGAAGTCGGTAAGGAGGCAGTCGCAGGGAACCAACATCGGTCGGCTGCAGACTGAGATGTGACCAGTATCAGTTACTGAGATGAATTTTGGGTGGACAACAAGCTGTCATGGTGTCTCAAGCGCCCATATGGAGGATTGAAGGTGTAAGTAAGTTCTTAAATTCATCATTTCCCTTATTTACACTACTTGTTGCTCACTTATGGCATAGGACCAGGAAGTTATTGAAGAAGTAGAACAGGTAGATCCAGGAAACAGTGGGAGCTAGGCATGGATGAGGATGTGATTCCTTGGAGGAGTACCAAATAGGTGTTTTGGGTAGAGTGGCCAGCTGGAAGTAAGCACTGAGAGACGAATGGATGTTGAGGATAAAGAAGAGCGGAAATGGATACATGAGATGGAAGATCAGGGTATATGGTCTTGTATTAGCTGCAGGGCAATGGAGGTTTGATCATTGTGTTTCTCTTTACCAGGCTAGATAATATTAGCTACATTATCCTATTACTGTATGATGTGCTTGTTGCAGGGTTACATATATAGGTATTGCTGAACTAAAGGTAAAGCTAGTTCAGGGGTGTGTCATGGAGAATCTGGGAGCAGCAAGATTCTTTGGCATGAGTGTGTTCTAGAGACATGGTAGGTCATATGTTGACTTTGTTTCAGGATGATTGTGTGAGACCGGTTAGCACGCCGATGGTTGGACAGTTCACAGAACAGGTGTCTTGATTCACATAATGAGGTTGAGTGCATGGTATGTACTAAACCTGAGTTTTCCCAAGCAGTGGGAGTTGTCACAAGTTGGAGCCAATCTGGGAGAGAACCATTGGAGGACAGTTCAGTGGATTCTTACAGGGACTAGCAGCAGGTGCACATGCTATGCAGGTTCAGGTTATTTTCTACATGGTTTATAGATGTGGATGTGGTAGGTGATTTGAATGACAGGTTTTGCACTATAGGATTTGTGGTGGTTGGTCTTCAAGAGTGATCTTGAGGAGGAATACAAAGCCAAGGGAACAAACTAGATGGAGTACAGGGACAGGTACAGGTTACAACTGTTTATCTCTAAGTGGGAGATTGTTGAGTTGTGGAGCTAAAAGCTTCAACTCTTTACAAACAAAAGGAACAAGAAGGTTGCTGAGATCCAGGAGCACCGGCGTCAGCAGCAGGACTGACGTTGGTCGTGACCAGTGCAGAAGGCCACTGGTGATGGCAGGGAGTCAGTCGACGTCAGCAGAACCAGACTAGCAGGGACCAGCGTCGGTCACCTATGTGTTCCAGAACTGCTCGTTACATGGATAGTTAGTTAAGTGAACGAAGAGTTTGCATGTAAAGACCAGTTAGAGTCTTGAGCTGCGTGGATATTCATTCCATATTAAGAGTCTAAGTTAGGGATCTATTTATAGACCCATTGGCATGTATTATATAAGAATAAGATAAGGAAGGCAAGGAAGTTCCTTCTAAATGTAAGATCATTGAGTTGCAGGTTGTTGCAAGCTCATAGGAGATCTACATGTGTGAGTATGGTCTGTTGAATTGCAGGTTGCAGGTTCATGGGAGATCAACTTGAAGTACTTTAGAGTGCTTGGTGAACTGGCAGGGTTATTACTGACTAGTTGGAGAGGTGAACACCAATTCTGTGTGTGAGTTGGTTGTTGGGACCATTTTTTGTGTAGGAGAGTGTTGTAGAAGAATTACTGTATACTTGAGGTGTGGGAAGCCTCTGTAAGGTGGAAGAGTGTGGCGGCTCTTTATTGTATTCTTTTCTGTAAAGTGTTAATACAAGATAGTGTATTGTCTCTCATATTCTGTGCTATTGGTGAATTCTAGTTACTTGTGTTTCTGGTTATTTCCGCATTTATAATTGCTTATATTTGGTAATCATACTGTGCTCTTTCTGAGGAGCAAGATCCTAACAAAGTGGGATCAGAACAGGTGTTGTTCTTGTGATCCCCCAACAGGATCATGTTGATATAGGTAAATTACATGTTATCACAATGCCATGACATTCAAATCCATGCAGAATTCCATTTCACTACCATTCTAGATCATAGAAACACTGATAATAAATGTTATCAAAGTTTAAATTGTGGTTGCAGAACTCTAATTTTGATGCCTCCTCACTAAAAACTAACAACAAAAACACATTCATGGGAGGGGGGGGTTGGGGAAGGCACGGAGGGGGAATAAAATCTAGGACAAGTTTATTATCCTCCCATCAGCCCTAGTCGACAAACCCACCACCCATTCCAACCTCAAGAACACCCTTCCCAACATAAGAAAAATGCAATTTTTTAGCCTAAGTTCAAACACACATAAAACAAAAAATGTAAGTCATTTCCATGAACATTAGATCCCTCCCCTACCTATTTAATCCCTCTAATTTCACCTCATATCACTTAGGTGTAAGTTTTGAGAGAAATCTATTGGATAAGTTGTAGTGAGGTGTCCAAAAATGCAACTTTTTGGTAGTGAACAAACAACTTCTTGAGCTCCAACTAGCATTTCTACTTCTGAGACCTCCATCTAAGAATATATCACTTGGATCACATATATATAGTCAAATTACATGTTTTCACATCACCATGACATTCAAATCCATGCAAAAGTGAATTTTCACTATCATTCTAGAGCGTAGAAACATTGACAACAAATGTTGTCAAATTTTAAGTTTTGGTTGCAAAACTCTAGTTTTGGTGCTTCTTGACTAAAAAATGACATTGATAAAACATCCAGGGGGAAGATAATGTCTAGGATCAGGATTTTATCCTCCCATCATGAATGATCAATAAACCCACCACCCATTCTAGCCTCAAGAATGCCCTTCCTAATACAAAAAAATGTCATTTTTAGCCTAAGTTCAAACATGCATAAAACAGAAACTATAATCATTTATGTGAACCATTAGATCTATCTCCTACCTATTTAATCTCTATAATAACAATGTAAATCACTCAATTTAAATCTTTGAGAGAAATCCATTGAGCAAGTTGTAGTGAGGGGTCCAAAAATGTAACTTTTTGGCAGTGAACAAGCAACTTCTTGAGCTCCAATTGACATTTTTGCTTCCAAGACCTCCACTTGAGAATATATCACTTTGATCACATCCATATAGTAAAATTACAAGTTATCACTCCACCAAGACTTCAAATCCACCCAGAAGTGCATTTTCACTACCATTCTAGAGCATGGAAACACTGACAATAAATGTTGTCAAAGTTTAAGTTGTGGTTGTAGAACTCTAGTTTTAATTCTTCCTGACTAAAAACTGACACTGCCAACACATTTGGAGGTGGATGATGTTTAATACTAAGTCCTTGGCCTCCCATCAGGCCCAATAGACAAACCCACCACCCATT
The DNA here is from genome assembly GCA_037957365.1 of Torreya grandis. NCBI lineage: Eukaryota > Viridiplantae > Streptophyta > Pinopsida > Cupressales > Taxaceae > Torreya > Torreya grandis. Next base: position 3,131,585 of record JARHVA010000265.1, read on the forward strand.
CTAGCCTCAAAAATGTCCTTCCCAATACAAGAAAAATACAAATTTTTAGCTTAAGTTCAAACATGCATAAAATAATAATTGTGAGTCATTTTTTGGAACCATCAGATCCATCCCTACCTATTTAATCCCTATATTCACACACTATAACACTCAAGTGGAAGCTTTGAGAATAATTCTTTAGATAAGTTGTAGTAAGGGGTCCAAAAATGTAACTTTTTGGCAGTGAACAAGTAACTTCTTGAGCTCCAACTGGTATTTTTACCTCCGAGACCTCCACCTAAAAATATATCACTTTGATCATGTCCATCTAGAAAAATTACATGTTATCAAATATCCATGATGTTCAAATACATCCAGAAGTGCATTTTCACTGCCATTCAAGAGCGTAGAAACATTGACAATAAGTGTTGTCAAAGTTTAAGTTATGGTTATAAAACTCTAGTTCCAATGCTTACTAACTAAAAACTGACATTAACAACACATCTAGGAAGTGGATAATATTTAGGACTAGGTTATTGGCCTCCCATCGTGCCCAATTGATAAACCCACCACCCATTCTAGCCTCAAGAACATCCTTCCCAATACAAGAAAAATGCATTTTTTAGCCTAATTTCAAACACCCATAAAATGAAACATGTAAGTCATTTCCTGAGCTTCAATCACATCCAACCTAAGCTTTGATCACTTTCAACCTAACGTTCTCTTAGCTTCAAGAATATATAATTATTTACTGACATTTCCAACCACATGAAAGTGGAAGCTTATCTGGCACCACTAACCTATAAAAAATTGTTAGTAAGTAAATAAAAATGAAATTTATATGTACTACCTTAAAAATAAAAAATATTTGGTAAAATTTATTACATCTATATTTGAAAAGTCAACATACCCATGTATTTCAATCCAATGAACCACTAGGATCTATTCTAACCTTGATAGTATCAAGAATAGCTTCATGGTCTGACTCCTGAACTTTCCATAGTTTCCTGTTTAATGGCCTCCCATGATATTTTTGTAATTGAACATTCACTACAAGAATCAAATTTGAATATTAAAATATATTTAAGTGTATTTAAAACTCTTTAAACAACCATTGATCTGAATATTTTATAAGGCATCATCGAAACCAAGTTCTAGTGACTACCACTGACCCAGTGGGATAGTCAATATTTTCTCCATCTATAACTGGGGAAGTCAATTTTTTATTTCTCTCTACACACCAACACAAGTAGTAATTAGTACCCTCTTCATTATCCTCATCTATAATAACTAAAAAAACATGCCCTATATCACAAAAACCATTTTTAGTGATAATATGAAGATATCTAATGAGAATAAATTGTACATAATGAAAAATATTCTACCTGACTACAATAGATTAGATATATGGTCAAAGTCATCTGATGATGTCATATTTATAAGTTTTAATGTTTTTATGACATGATATGTGTTGATTGGAATTATAGGTTTGGAACTCTAATCATCCACCCACTCTTGTGACTCACACTCATTCCAAATAGAGTCCATGGATGTAAAACAGAAACATGGCAAGTGTCTTGTATGAATAGTCCAAGAACTTGCATTTGAGCTACGACATGAGTGGAGGTAACTTGAACCCATTAGATTCATACAATCCTCATACTTTGCCAAGTGTTCTTCCTTCATTAACCAAAAATGTCTATGAAAAGTAGAATTTGCTTGATCACCTTGACACATGTTCTCATTACACCATTCAACCATAGTTTTTGCATTTGTCAAATGAACACCCTCTTCAAATTTCAACTCCTCCCTTACAATTGCTCTTTTTACACATGCTTCAGCACTATCATGATCCCCTTTTCCATGGTCAACCTTGGTGAAACTCGAAATGTGTTCTACACTAGTGGTAATATGCATCCTACTCAACTAATAAAACATCTGTGCATTCTTGAATTATGATGTGCAATTGTCTAACCAAATGTAATGTTGATTAAAAGTAATGTTCCTCTGACTCAACTATATATAGAACTTTTGAAAATAACCTTGCACATGCATTGAAAATTGTGATCGATCATTGATGATATAGAAATGGTACTCTATTAATATTTTTCATTGTTACTCTTTACTATCAGGTGCATGCATGAATGTTATATACATGAATATGGTAACTTGTGATGAGTTGTAATATTGTGATTAAACTTTTATTTGGGGTTTAAATGTGTAATTTTCATCAAAATCAACTACTAAAACAATCAAATCAAGTGGGAATGTATCCTTACTTATCTTGAAATGTTCATCCAACCATCTAGCCCTATGTGTGTACCTCGCATACTCATAAACAATCTTTTCCCTAATTTTGAGCAAAAATTCAGAAACAAGTATCTTCTTTTGTAACAAGCTCACACCTTTTAGATTCTTTGCCATATATTACTTGATAAGTCACTAATTTATATTTGCTTAAACCAACTAATTCCTATCCAATTGCACTTATAATCTCCTCATGGATACATTCTTTTAATTTTGGCAATCCATCACAAATGGTGTAATTTTCATTTAAACATGATTTATTATAAAATAATTATCCATCTGGTCTTTTGCAAAAGATAGTTGGAATAAATTCCTTAGCTGATTTTGGTGGCAATTCAATTCTACACTCTTACAAACTATTTTTAGTATGTATATTATAATGAATATGGCAAAAAACATCATTGTGCATTGAAAATTCAACATGTTGCCTACAACAAGTGGTGCATATGTGACTTATTTTTACATAAAAATGTTTGGCTATCTCAAAATATCTTTGACAAATAGAAATTTGTGGATGTTTTTCTAAAAATTTAGAGTACAATTGTGTTTGAGTCATATCCAATAAATATTTTGGATGCGGTTCACAGTTATGAGAACCAATTCTTCTTTTCACAACATCTATTGCATTGGATGAAACTCTTGTATTGTCTTTCCAAAATTGAGCAAATAACTCTTTGAAAGTATCAGTTATAGCCTTGTCTTTTCATGGAAGTCTACCAAAGAATGCCCAGAGCTCATTGGTATTAGGTTCATTAAGTCTTTCATGTCTTTCAATTGCTTTCATTATTATTATTTTTGTTTATATTAAGTGTTTGGCTTGTTTTTGAAACCATTCTTCCCTATGTTGTCACTTACTACACAAGTTGTAAGTATACATTGGGAAACATTACAATCTTAGGTTCATGATTTTGGGCCTACAATATGATATGCATCATTTAGATTTTCAAAAATTTCATTATTTTCATCATCCATGTTAGATGTTCTTAGTCCTAATGTGTATATTATAGGTTTCATCTTAATCAATTTTATCAATGAAATAAATAATTGACATCTTTGACTCTCATAATCTAAATTATGAAAGAAAGCATCCCAAATTTGTTGAGCTATTCTTTTTGAATGGTGATCTGATATTTTATTATGCATTGGTTCTAAAATATTTTCATCGACTTTAATTAAGTACTTGTCTTTTCTACGCATAATTCTTGGAGGTGTTATTAATGGTGGAATTTGTTGAGAGGGTGTTTCAAAATCATTATAACTATCATTGTTTAGAGGTGGGATGACATTTTATTCATTGTTTATTTCTTCATTATATGTTTCCATAAAATTTTCTTGATGGTTAATTTCATCATTATTTGTTTCATCAAATTTTCTTCATTCATGGGGGGTGAAGCATCATGCAGAGACTCATCATCAACAAAATCAAAAACTTGGAACTTTGAATGTAAACTTCCAACATTATCTAATTCATTATTATTCATTTCATTATGGTCAATTTTATCATTATTCAATTCATTATGGTCAATTTCATCATTATTTAATTTATTATTGTCAATTGGTTCATTATCTACAGCATTTGGTTCATCAAGATTAGGGTTTGTACCTTATCTACCACAAAATTTTTGCATTCATATCTTGTTTTTCTCTCTCAAAACATCTAATTCCTATGGTGTTTTGTTCTTCAACATCTTCCTCTTCCTCAAATGTGATTTGTCACCCATCAAGGACAATTGATAACTTCTCAAAGGTGGGGTCAAGTACTACTGTAGATCTCATAGAAGTACACAGAGAATGTTTATGGTGATAAAATTCTCCCTTTGGGTTAAAATAGACATTGAAAACTAACCTTAGTCTATAATAATAATGTGATCACATTATTTATTATACTAGGTTTTGATTCAACATACATATTGAGAAGCGTATGTTAAGAATAATGTGATCACATTATTTGTTATACTAGGTTCTACTTCAAGATACATATTGAGAAACTTATGTTAAGAATAAAATAATCACATTATATAATAATGTGATTGTGTTATTCTTAATACTCAGTTGGGGTTAGAAATTGACATTGAGAACCAAGTGTTATCTATATTAATAATAACATGATTGCGTTATTATATAATGCAACCATGTTATTAAATAACATGATCATATTATTAAATAACACCATCATATTATTAAATAATGCAATCACATTATGCTTAATATATACTAGGGATTAGGGATTAGGGATTAAGGCATTAGTGTATAGGGTTTATGGATTAGGGATTATAATTTATGTTTTAGGGTTTAGGGTTTAAGGCATGTAGGGTTTAGGTTTAAGGGTGTATATAAGGTCTATTCACTCTATGCCATGTGTGAACTTAATTTTTACTACAAAGGATGTTAATTGGGACTAAATTGATTGGTAAATAGGGAAAGTTTTTAGTTTACAATTTAGGGTATAGTGTTTAGGGTACACAGGGTCAATTTTAAAGATAATTCTTAGTATAAATGATGTTAATTTGGGTTTAAATGATTAGTTCAGGGTTTAAAGTGTTTATATTTATAGTTTAGAGTTTAGGGATTAGGAAATTTAAGCATTAAGGCTTGGGGTATAGGTTTTAGGGTATATAAGGTACAATCATGATGGTAATTGGGTCAAATTGGAGTTGATCAACCACCAAATCACATTTTATATTCATGCAATTAGGTTGAAGGGGATCGAAATATCCCCAATTTACTTTAGATGCATAGCTAGATTGGTACTCCAAAGGCTAAGTTTTGGCCATAGGTTTAAAAAATGCATATTATGGCATCTCATGATAAAATCAATTATATCATAAGGCATGTATGTTTGTGGCATGTTGTGGGTATTAGGGCATAGGTCTTACAATTTATGTTTTATGGATTAGGGTTTAGATTTAAGGACCTGTATATAATATCCAATCATTCTATGCCATGTGAACCTAATTCTTACTACAAAGGATGTTTATTGGGAACAAATAGATTATTAAATAGGGAAAGCTTATGGTTTAAAATTTAGGGTATAGTGTTTAGGTTTTATGGTTTAGGGCTTAGGTTTTAATGTATGGTCTAGGGTACACAGGGTCAATTACAAAGATAATTGAGGACAACTTGAATCACTTGGACCTACTTGTGACTATAGAATGTGTTTTTTGGTTGTCATTATACCCTAGATGTCATCCTGCAGATTGAGTGAGTTAGTCAAATATATCAATCATTCATGTGATTTAGGCCAAACTGAGCCCTGTAAACTTAATTCTTAGTCTAAATGATGTTAATTTAGGCTAAAATGATTGGTTCAAGGTTTAAAGAGTTTATATATATGGTTTAGCATTTATGGATTAGGAAATTTAAGGATTAGGGCTTAGGGTATATAAGGTAAAATCATGAGGGAAATTGGGGCAAATTTGAGCTCCTTGAACCTATATTTGTGAGTAATGAATGTGATTTTGAGCTAAATTAGCCCCCAAATCATCATAGATTGAGCTAATTAAGTGATAAAATGAGTAAAGAGAAAAAATATTGAATAGGGGTCAATCTCAACAATATGATTAATTTCATAGATTCTATACATATAAAAAGTGAGACTACTCATGTAACCAAGGAGGTAGCTCAATGACATACTCCATAATACACTCACCTAACCTTATATTTGTGAGTCGCTTATATGACTCACATAAAAATAAATATATTATATCCTTGAAATATTTTTTTGTTACAACTTATTTACCACATAAAACTCTAATTTCCAAACATTCCCTCCCTTAAAAGTTGCATGGGGAAATACAAACCACACAATCTCACACATAAATATTTATAATATATAATCTTCGTCACTAGATTATTCATCATTGGCATGATAGTTAGATTCTTCCTCATCAGTTTCATCAATTACCATGGTGTTGTCTTGTAATTTTCCATTGAGGAGATCATGTTCTCTTTGCTTGCAATTCACAAGAGTATGCCTTGGTTTTTTGTAATAGAAACATGTGTATTTAGATTTTGCATTCTTAGAATTGTGCACATGTTTAGAAATCCTGTAAGAAGTGTTTAGCTTGTTTTATATGGCTATTGCTTCTTCTTCCTTTGCAATATTATTCTTCATTTTGTTTCCTTTATAAATTAATGTTGATATAATTTTTTCTACACTTGAATTCAACTTACTTAGAGTGAACACCATATTTGACATATTATTGGGCACGCTATTTAAGAGTATGGATTTTGCATTTATTTCCTTTACCTTTATATTTATTCTAGCCAATTGGTTGATGAGAAAATAAAATTTAATGACATGTGACACTATGTCTCCACCTTAATCCATTTTGAGAGCATACAACTTTTGTTTCGTAGTGATTTTTGCACTATTAACTTGAGAATCAAATAGTGTGTTTAATGTTTCCCAGATATCTTTAGAATATTTTTTAAAGTCCACGTGATGCAAATAGGGATTTGACAAGCCAAGACCGATAATAGCTAAGGCTTTATTATCCTTGACTTTCCATTTTTTAAGTTCATCGACATTAGTGGGTTGTGCCATCGATAATGTCTCATAGGTCTTTTTCAATTATCAACAACTAGATTTAGATTTGCCATGTATGGAAATCCATTCCATCAAATTTTTTGATTGGTGTCAACTTTTCCATTATATACTCCCACAAATTTGACTTAGTAGAAGTTGATTACAACTGATAATGCATCCTTACAATAACACTAATAATTTTGGAAAAGACAATTTATGACTCTTACACTTTAAATCGACTCATAAATGTATTTAAAGGACATTTGATTTTTATAATAGTATGATATTGTTTATAAATGTTTGATTACTCTAAAGACTTTACTTTAATGACCTACTACAAAGACTTTTAGATTAAACAAACTAAAAAATAAACTTTTAACCTAATAGAAAAATTGACTTATTAAAAAATCACTTATTGATAAAACCTAATACCTCTCATCTTTTTGAAAAACCATTGACTATTTTTGCAAATCCATGACTATGTATTCTTTGAAAAAATATTGACTATCTTTACAAATTTATGGTTGTATGCAAGTGAAATCCCATTGAGTCGCACCAGTGCCAAGATAGGTAGGGTTGTGGATGATAGAGCCAGTGGTGCAAAAGTAGAATCTGCAATGGAAAAGAGGAACTCACCATTGATGGAGGATAGGTATTCAATCTACTTTCCAAAGGAATTATCAAAAGAAAAGAGTAGTGGACGTTGAATATTCAAAGGAGATAAATACACCAAAAATGCTCACCTTTTTAATTTTAAGTTTTTATTGTAGAATTGATGGTGGTAAGATTAGTAGGGTCGAGCCAAAGTAGGACCAGATGAGGCTTGATATAAATTGCAACTTAGGGCACCTGCTCTAATTATAATGCTTCACTGATGAAACTAATAATGAAAAAATTAACATCATTGGAAACTTTTGGATTAATATTGACGCTAATGATCCACAGTAGAATGCAGGTTTGTCAGTGTAATCTTAGATCTGAGTAGAGGTGTAAAGTTAACTAAGGGCTGACAAGAGCTGTGCAAATATGTGTTGACCAAGTCTTTTAATATTGATGCATATAATACTATTTTCCCTTACATGGACTGGTACAAAAATTGCAATTTTTTTATTTTTTATTTTTTATTTTTTAAATAAAAAATGCAAATGGTGAACAAAGTGAGGACGAACAACTATGAAGAGAATGAAAATTGTGAAAGAGTGAGAACATGGATGATGAATACCAAAAGCTTTCATGTGGTATGCATTGTAGGCAATTAGTAGGATGCAAGTAAATGTATAGATGTAACAACTATTGTTGCACGTAGTCTGTATTACAACATTAGTTAGTATGATCTGTTGAATACAAGGATAACAAATCAAATATAGAGTGGTCCAAGAACCTGCTCTAAAACCAAATGATAAAATGAGTGAAGAGAAAAAATATTGAATAGGGGTCAATCTCAACAATCTTATTTATTTCATAGACTGCATACATATAAAAAGTGAGACTAGTCCTGTAACCAAGGAGATAACTCAATGGCATACTCCATAATACACTCAACTAACCCTATATTTGTGAGTCAATTATATGAATCACATACAAACAATATATTATAGCCCTAAAATACTTTACCACATAGAGCTCTAATTTCCTCATATTAAGTCAATTATGGTTTAATGAGTGATGTAATTTCAACCAAGTTCATCCTTGTGAACCTAATTCTTACTATATACATAAAGGATGTTAATTGGGGATAAATTTATTGGTTTAGGGTTTAGGTTATATAATTTAAAGGGTTTGGGGTTTAGGGATTAGGGCTTAGGTATTAAGGTAAATGGTTGAGGGTTTAGGGTTAAAGTTAAATGGTACATGGTTTAGGGTTTAAAATATCAAATATAGGGTGCAATCACTAAGGTAATTGAAGAACATTTGAGCTTCTTTTTCACTTATTTATGATAATTACCTTCATGTTTGAATTTATGATAAAATTAGGGTTAGTTATGCCATGTACATGTTGCATACATGTTATACAATCAATTGAGCCATAAATTTGATTTAAGGTCTCAATTTTGCCTAGATCATGCCCCTAATTACACAAATTGACTAATTAGATCAATTTATGATAGAATCAATCTTTTGACTTTGCCCCAAGTCATATCTTACTCTTGAAGGGGTTCAAATTGGCCTCAAATACCTCCTCAATTAAAATAATCAACTAGCCTTCTCTTTGGTTAATTAGGTTGAAGGGGCTTGAAATAGCCCAATTTACTTCAAATGCACAGCTAGATTGGTACTCCAAAGGCTAAGTTTTGGCCATAAGTTTTAAAAGTGCATTTTATCACATCTCATGATAAAATCATTTATATTTTAAGGTATGTATGTTTGCGGCATATAGTGGGTATTAGGACATAGGGCTTATAATTTATGTTTTAAGGATTAGGGATTAGGACATAAGATTTAGGTTTAAGGACCTATATATAATGTCTAATCACTCTATGCCATGTTTAAACATAATACTTACTACAAAGGATGTTAATTGGGACTAAATAAATTGGTAATAGGGAAAGTTTATGGTTTACAATTTAGGGTATAGTGTTTAAGGTTTATACAGCTAGATTGGTACTCCAAAGGCTAAGTTTTGGCCATAAGTTTAAAAAGTGCATTTTATCACATCTCATGATAAAATCATTTATATCATAAGGTATCTATGTTTGTGGCATATAGTGGGCATTAGAGCATAGGGCTTACAATTTATGTTTTAAGGATTAGGGATTAGGGCATAGGATTTAGGTTTAAGGACCTGTATATAATGTCTAATCACTCTATGCAATGTTTAAACATAATACTTACTACAAAGGATGTTAATTGGGACTAAATAAATTGGTAAATAGGGAAAGTTTATGGTTTAAAATTTAGGTTATAGTGTTTAGGGTTTAGGGTTTAAGGCTTAGGTTTTAATGTATATATGGTTTAGGGTACACATAATCAATCACAAAGATAATTGAGGACAATTTGAATCACTTGGACCCATTTGTGATTATATAATATGTTTTTAGGTTGTCATTATAACCCATGTCATTATGTAGATCGAGTGAATTAGTCAAATGGGGCAATCAGTCGTGAGATTTAGGCCAAACTAAGCCCTTTGAACTTAATTCTTAGTCTAAATGATGTTAATTTGGGTTAAAATAATTGGTTCAAGGTTTAAAGGGTTTATATTTATGGTTTAGAGTTTAGGGATTAGGAATTTAAGGCTTAGGTTATATGTTTTAGGGTATATAAGGTATAATCATGATGGTGATTAGGACAAATTTGAGCTCCTTAAACCTAGATCTGTGAGTAAATAATGTGATTTGGGATCAATTATCCCCCACATCATGACAAATTGAGCCTATGAAGTCAATTTTGGTAATGAGTGATGTGATTTTGACCAAGTTCATCCCTATGAACCGAATTCTTACTATATATAAAGGATGTTAATTGGGGCTAAATTTATTGGTTTATGGTCTAAAATTTAAAGGTTTTGGGGTTCAGGGATTATGGATTAGGGTTTAAGGTAAATGGTATAGGGTTTAGGGTTTAAGTTAAATGGTACATGGTTTAGGGTTTAAGATATCAAATATAGGGTCCAATCACCAAGGTAATTGAAGACAATGTGAACTACTTGTTCACCTATTTGTGATAATTACTTGAACATGTTTGCATGTTAAATCTAATTCCTTGTATTTTTACCATTGATGTGCATTTATTATCTTTTATCTTAAATTCTATTTATATTATCACTCATTTTCAAGGGTAACCTATGGATTTATGTATAATGGTAATGGTGACATAAGTCAAAATGAGAATATGACTATATTAAGCTTAGCAACTTCATTTTCAAGATAGTGTTACCTAGAAAGACCCCTAGATATGTGTTCTACATTTTATAAGTATCCTCATGGCATGTGAACTACCCTTATCTAATCTTGAATGATATTATTCATAGGTTCTTTGTGGGATTTGCCAAAATTAGTTATGTAAATATCATTGAGCCTATTTTCATAGCTTGCAACTATTGTGGTTCCTCTTTAATGGTTTGTGATACCTCATAACAACTTCCAAAGGTTCACGGTACCCCAAAGATGATCAACCCATCTCAAAAATTTGTGCACAGAAGTATTTATATTGGAAGAAGAGGATTTTAAAGGTTTAAAGTCAATTTGAGTCCATATGGTATGGTTACACAGTTAGTATCCTTTAATTAGGCCTAAGAGACCTAATTAATCCTAAGGGGTGTTGAGTTAGGTGTTCACCAAAGAGAGTTAAATTATGAAAGTACCTACATGAGATATGTGATATAAAGGGGTATCTTATTATGGGTTTGGTTTGGTTGGGAGCTTTGTAGTTTACTCAAAACAAGGACATTTGCCTCAAAAAAGGGCTAGTGGAAGGAAGGTGTCAAAGAGGAAAGAAGAGTTAAGTGAAGAGTTGAAGTTTGGGGGTTATGTGGGATGGTTGGATGCATGAAATGAGATGTAATTGAGTAGGTAGATGCTCCTATGAGTATTTTGGAAGGTTAAAATCAAATTAGCATGCAAACCTATGAAAACACATAAGAAGATTGTAAAGAATAGAGCAAGGATAAAGAGAGAGAACATGAAAATAGAGTATGAACTGAGGAGGTTTATGTTAAAAAGAAATATTAAACATACCTAGTTGATTAGTAAAATGAATTCAAGTAGAGAAGGAGGATTAGTTGAATACAAGGAGGATTAAGAGCCATTAAGTAGGTAAGAGTGAACAAGAAAGACCTAGTAAATACAAAGTGATCAAAGAGATAAAGAGGTTGAAGATAGAAAACAAAGAACAACAAGAAAAGATCAGAGTTGCATATTTAGTAGAGGTAAGTGTGTGTTTCCATACATATCAAGGAAGCTTGTTAGAACCTATGCATCAAGATACTTGATAGATAAATTTAACTTATACTTACAAGGAAAATATACATAGACTAAATGTACATAAAGCATAAGATTAACTCAAAATTTTACCTTTGTATAAGTAAAATGTGTCATCCTAATAAAGACATGCATTAGTGGATGGGCCAGTATCTAGATCTGAATATGTAAATAATGGTCACAAAAAATAAATTGTTATAATTGTCGATTGTGACAATGAAGGCCATGTCACCTCCTGTGACATAAAAAATGACATGTATATTATTCAATTTTTATGTAAATTAATTATTGGCTAAATTAAATTTGAAAATATAACCTAAATTTAACATGACATTTATATAAAATATACCTACATCTGTGTAGTGGCTGATTTTTGCACACCAAATATATGTGCCAAAAACTCATCACTCATAAGAACATTATCCAAGCCCTCTGAACCACTAGTGCCATCATCATCATAAGGTCCAGTGCACATAGTTCTATAAGAATTGTAAGGGTGAGGTTAGGTATGCACACTAGGTGGTGTATCTCTAGCATCATTCTATGATAGTCTACTTGTATGTTGAATGAGTGTATCCGTGATCATAATAATAGCATATAGAGTGTCAATATTCATGAAATATTGAACTATAAAGGGGATCTTGGGCTCAAGTGGCTTTTGGATACGGATCTGTGCAGGTCGATTAGGTGCATGATGTGCACCTAGTCGATACTATGCAAAGCCTTTCTCTTGGCCCTAAAACTCATTTAAAATCAAAATAGTTCAGAATCTCATTGATTACAAACTCACAACAAAGTTTCCTCAAAAAATACAATTGAAACTCATGGTTGTTACACAGTGGATAGTTAAACACCATCCACCATCAATCCCAAAAATTGGTTGTGAATAAGTTATGTATGCATCAATGGATTGTAAAATGTTTAGTGGTTATGAGAAATGGGGCATTGGTGGTTGGGTCAATGAATACGGCACAAATGGAAGATTTTGATATTTCTTTATTCTTGACCTCAAATGTTGATAATTTATCAGTATAATATGCCCTACAACTATCCCTATATAAATTTCATCTATCAATTTGACTTGTTATAGAGTCAATTTGATCTAATAATGTCTCTAGGGAATTGGCTAACTAGGTGTGGTGGGGGTTGGTGGAAGTGGGATCCCTCATTCTCCCAATTAATTCTTCAATTTCAATTTCATTTCCCACAGTGTTGTCAATTAGAATCTTCTGACTGCCAAGGGGTTTATTGAACTATAGGAGGGTTAGGTGGAGGGATATAAGAAGGAACAAGAGGGTTTTGTGGAGGGTTAGCAGGGTTAGCAGGATTGGTTATTCAAAACAAACAAATTATAACTAAAAATTAGAGTTAAACAATGAAAATAATGAAAAATTTGAATTAACAAGTGTAGATTTTTATCACTTACCTCTTACATGGTGGCATCATTGATTATCAGTTTCTTGGGGTGAATTTGGTAGCTTCCTATCACTCTTTTTTCTATCTCACACAAAACATGATCGTGGAAGCGAAGGAGAGCATGGAAACTCGAATGCAAAATGATGAATTTGCATTTGGGTTTCAGTTTTTATTTTTTTCTGACATAGATAATATAATCATTGTTATTAATATGATCATGTTCTTGAAAACAATAATAACGTGATTGCATTAATAATGTGATCACGTTATTATTTAAATAATGCAATCGCATTATGGATTGGTAATTATCGAGCCATAATTTAAATAATATGATCACATTAATTAAATAATGCAATTGCATTATTTATTAACGTGATCATGTTACCTAAAATATCCATAGAATTGTCCCCCATCTTCGTGCACTTACCCTCCTTAAATAATTTATTTTTCCAAAATAATAGGCAGATTAAATAAAGAGTTAAGCAATAAAACATAACATACCTATTATAACCTTATTTACTATGCAACAAGAAAGGTTGATATTATATAAACATCAAAATAAACACTAATTGATTGACGCCCAAACACATCATCAAATAATGGAGATAATTACAATTATAACATAGAATTCCAAATATGAAAAGTTAAATAATTAGAACATGCTAATGCGAACAATACTACCCTTATAAACATTGCAAGAACATTAGATTTATGAGCTACCCTCTAAATGTGATCTATATAACATATATATCTTCTAAATTGGTTTCTATTGATAAATTTCTGAAATTATAAGACAAAAGAGCTAACTTATCACATACCTATTAAGGTGAAACTAGTTTTATCATCATGCTCAAGGTACTCACAAGTGAACTAAATTGATAAGGCTTTGATTTAATTTTTATATACTACAATATATATATATATATAGATCAATAAAACTTCTTAACTAAAGAGTCATCTAAAAATATTTTAACCAAACACATCCATTGGGAGAGCATCCAATTTAATATCATTCTCAAATCCCTCTCAGTTATCACTTTGTACAATGGATTCAACTTAAAAATATTTGTACTACCACTATATATTCTTAAAATAATTCTCTAATCTTGAATTTTTATTAATTATAAATGTCCTAATATGAATCCATTTAAACACACTAATTACACCCACATCTAAATCCGACCAAGAGCAATGGCAATTTGAAATTTTCTACTTGTCTATTATATGCATGTGTGTATTTTTTATTATATTTGATAAATATAATTTGGCTATGGTATATGAATTTATATTATTATAACTATGAGATCTATATATAAAATATTAGAACAAATTATATATATATATATATATATATATATATATCATTTTAGTATATATTTATATATAATTATTTTAAATGAAATTTTTGTTCTAATATTTTAAATATACATCTCATATTTATATTTATAATAATATAAATTCATATACACTAATATTTTTAATATACATCTTATATTTATATTTATAATAATATACATTCATATACCATAGCCAAATTATATTTATCAAATATAAAAAATATATATACACATGCATACATACATTCCAATTTAAACCTCTCGCACACACATATAATTTAACATCATATCTATATTCAATAATAAATATAAAAAAATCAAACATTTTTATTTTATTTTTTTATTTATTATCTTTTATTTCTTTTTGTTTATTTTTCTTTTTTTTTTAAATCATCAAACCCTAAATAGGATTGACGGTTGGCAGCCATGGCCTTAGAACCCATGTTACGGCCATGACCATTGGTCGAGCCTTGATAGGCTAGGGTGGGCTAGCTAGGTTGTCCCCCATCCCCACCCTATTATGGGAAGGGGCTAGGATGACTCAGTTGCCCTCCGCCCCCCATCCCACACATATAAAAATATATATTTTTTGTTTTATATATGTTTTTTTCTTTTTTTATTAAATAAAAATTTGTATGTAATATATATATATATATATATATATATATATATATATATATATATATATATATATAATTTTAAACCAAAATATCTATTATGCCCAATCCAAAAAGGTAACATGGGAATAATTTAGGATGTTTTAAAGGATCTAGAGTTTTGGTTTTTATTTTTTTCATTTTATTTAAACATTCATGTTGACATTGTGGATTGCACCCTTGACAGAAGGTTGAGCCTCTGTCTTCCACGCGGCACAATGGAGACTCCTCTCTTGCCTGTGGGTCTGGAAAAATTGAGGGGAGAATCTCTAGATAAGGGCTAGCTCCCTTTGATGCATCTCTGAGTTATTACAGTACTATTGCTAATATATAAAAAGGGGGGGTTGAAAAGAGAGAAGGATTACTGAAAATAGAACTTAGACTAATACGGTAATGCACCAAAAAAGTTTGATATACTCATTTACTCACACTTCATACCAGAAGAGGACATACATACACTTTATCTAATGAAAAGACTAGACTGTAGGAAGCTTAATAGGGAGGCTTAATGAAAACGCACAAAAAATGAACTTACCACAAGCGCTGTAGGAAAACACTCTGTCTGGTAACCCTCTTCTGTGTCTGTGCTCCAAATACAACACTTCTTATGACCTACATAAATGATGATTTGTTTATATCAGGTATGTTGGTGTCAAACTTGTGAAAGCATCATGCAAAATGATTGAACATAAGGTTAATACTTAGACACACTCATCCAGCCAGATAGAGGTAAAAATGCATTCTATTGATTCAAGGTGAAAATTTGGCAGGGTTTCACCTTACAAAATGAGAGATCCTTTTACAAAATGAGAGATTACAATATATAGCATAAAAGAAAAGACTTTGGTGCCTTTCAAAATAAGTGGCCCATGCTGCATTGAATACATTGGGAAGAGGAAGTCATTGAAGGAACCATGCTATGGCAGTCGCCAGTCTTGACTTTTGCATTTAAATCATATTAAATATCACTACAAGAACATGGGTCACTTTGTCTATTTTAATGACCAGGCTGCTTCTCCATGAAATTCATGCGACTGCCTGCTCATTAATGCAAAATGAGGGAAAATGGGCCATTCTATTGAATGCCCATGCTCCCCTTGGTAGCCACTTGGTGGAGACTTTTTCATCCATCTAGGAACTTCCTGCCGATACCTTCTTTTACCACCTAGGCTAATCTAATTAGTGTCTATGCTTGGTTGGGTGCATCTTTTGGAACATTCCAAATGTTGTCTTATGTGTGCATGGCTATTTTCTAGATTCTCTATTTTGTTCCCTCTTTCCTTGCTATATTTTTGTCTCTTTCTAGCAATTTGAGCTCTTAGGTTCCCTTCTCATCTTTTGTTGGCTCCTCAGGCTCCTTTCTCAGTGGGTCACTAAGTTTGTCCTCGAGTCTTTATGCCTCTTTGAATTCCATCGCGCCTGTGCCATTTGAAAACCAATGGCTATTCCATTGTCCTAAATTTGACGTGCTCAGGCCCATCACCCCTTTGGCAATTCCTTCAACCCTTTGCAATTGAACCTTCCCGAAGGGAAGGTGTCCCTTCGAAGCTTGGAAAAGGTCCCCTTTTGGGTGTTGAGAGTCCCCCGCAAGGGCACTTGCCCTTCAGGCTCCCTTGGTCATCTCAATTTCTTTAGAAAAAATGTCCGAAGGAATTCCTTCAGACATTTTGCCCAAAGGAAGTCTTTCCTTCATGTTTCAACTCTATCTTTCGATCTCTTTCCCTTTGAATTTCCTTCAAAAAAAGTCTGAAGGAAAACCTGCCTTAGCTTCTTCCTTGTGAATTTCTTTAGACAAAATGTCCAAAAGAATTCCTTCAGGCATTTTGTCTGAAGGAATTCACCCTTGCTTCTCACGGATTTTCTTCAGACAAAAAGTTTGAAGAAATCCTTTGCATCTTTTCCTTATGAATTTCCTTCGGACAAAAAGTTTGAAGGAATTCTTCATCTTTAGCCTTGGATTTTTTTGAATAAAACTTACCTTTTGGCCTTCTCTTTTATCCCTCTGCAAGTGAAGTTCACTGCCCTCTGCAAGGGCACTTTTGGGTCCATAATTGCCCTCTTGAAAATTATGATTTGGTCCTTCCTGACCAAAGTGCCCTTCGAAGAAATTTTGTTGCCCTTTTTGTGAACTGCTTAGGCCATTTCAAGTTTTTCAATTATGACTTTGAACCTTTCGATTGAACCCGAATGCTTTTTTCAGAGTTCAATGGTTCAACAGTTCAATAGTTCAATACTCTATGCTCTATAAGGAGTCGTGTTCACTCAATTCCCTTGTGAATTTAATGTATCATTGAACCTACTGTTTGAACCTACCACTTGAACCTACAATGGTTCAACAGTTCAATATTTCAATATTTCTAAGTTCAAAGTTCAAAGCTCCTGGAAAGATCATGTGACTATTGGTCGGTTTGTGTAGTTCATTTCATATCATTGAACCCCGACGTTGAACCACTTTTTTCCAATTTTTTGGAAATGTGCTTTCAAATTTTGGTCTCTTTCTTTGTGAATTTCTTCAGACAAAATGTCTAAAGAAATCCCTTCAGGCACTTTGTCTTTAGAGCTTTGTAAAAGACTTATATCTCTTTGAAGTTGGCCCATTCCCTTGCCAAAAAGGCTTGTGCAATTGACTGCCCAAAGTGAAAAAAAAACCTATGGATCAACCTGAGATGTCTACAAGACTCAAGTAATTTGGTTCTTTACAGAAACATTCCTGTTCAAAAAGTGGGAAAGCACAATTGCATAAAGGTGGATACATCAAAGACTGACTGCTCAAGATAGCAAGGAAGGAAGGAGACTGACTTTTTGGCCTGTAGGACCCAAAATGGTCAACAATTCAATTTAAAATACCAAAAAAATAGATGTGGTTTCCATACCGAATTAAAACTACATATATGAATCAAATACATACAAGTAACCAACTAGTTTTTTAAAACAAACCCCACTTCTAAAACACACTCTTTGCTTTTATTCCATGTTTAATTTGCCTCTCAATTTGGAAAAATTCATGGATTCAAAAAAGAGAAATTTTTTTCTTGATCCATGGAAGCTCCCTACTTCCTCTGGTTGCTTCATTCCTCTCCATGCATTCTATACCTCTCATTTTTCTCCTGGTTGGTCCATTCTCCTCCTTCTTTCTTCCTTCACTCTCCTTCTACCTTTATTTCTCTCTTGAAAATTGTTCTAAAATGGCTCATCTCTCCACCAGATTAACTATTTAATTTGGGAAAAGTAATTATGCAATGCATGTTTATTATATATATATTCTTTGAATTAGAGCTCCTACTCTTCTTCAATCAACTATCCACCTATCATTTAATCAATTCATTTACTTGTTTATCAATATATTTATTTTTATTTTGATTAAATTAATTTACATTGAGAAATCATACAAAATATATATATATATATATATATATATATATATATATATATATATATATATATATATTATTACAAAACTAATAAGAATATACATGTATAGATAAGTACATATATATGTATTTATAAATATGTTTAATTAATAAATACTATTTTAACTTATATTAATATATAAATATTTTTAAACAAATATGTATATCAATATGTATAGGTATTGGAATAATAATATTTGATTCAAATTTATTTATGTAACTAAACTATGAATAAATATGTACATTTATTCATTTAAAATGTACATATATTTATTTCAATATGTATTTATATATAATTATATTTATGTCCATTATTAAATATTATATAGGCTAGATCATAATGATATTTATGTTATTATTCATATTTTAAAAGTAAATTTTGTTGTTGAAATATTAAGAAAGTTACAAGTTAAATAATCGAGACCAACTTATTATAACATGGTTATTCGATGGTTTCAAGCAAAGTATTTAAATTAAGCAAATTTGGTCGTATGAATGAATTTGTCAAAAATAACTTATCGGCATAAAAACCCTAGTAAGACATAAAAATCAGATTAAATGATAATATGAATTGTTGTGAGCATTAAAACACACACACCTCCATGAGTCACAATTAACCTAGTTCCAAGTCACCATAACAAGGTAACTAAAATTGAGACTAATAATCAACCACAAATTATCTCACTTGTATGTCATGCACAAGGACACACTCGATATATTAGTAGTCCAAATTATGTCACATCGTTGAGAAAACACTTTAGAACTTGAGAAGGATCTTACAAAATGTGCACATTTCTCAATTTATATAGGCAATAATAACTAAACTGTACAAAATGTAAAAATAGTGTAAACTAATAAAATGTTGAATTTTAATTGTATATTACACATTTTTTTTTAAACATAAAAATTAAAAAATAGCTTTTTGAATGCCTAAATACAGTGTGTATGTTTCATGTATAAAATTTTTATTGAATGCTCGATTTGGCCTCATAATATTTTCAAAACATACTATTTTTTCAATATTTCTCACAAAGATGTCTTATAAACATGGACATAGTGTAAGATTTTTTGTTTTTATAATTTTTTGATAAAATATTATTTCTTTATTAATTTTTTAACGATCAAGGTAGGGAATATCAATGCTTATGAATTCTCTTCGCGATATTTTATTATATATATGTTAAAATAAATTAATTTTTTCACCATTTCAATAAGAACATTAAAATAAAGTGTGTTGATATTTTTTCAAAATTTTAACTCGCAATTTGGTATTTTTCATAATACCTATAAAAGATGGTACTTCACTTTATAAAAAACTATATGTTATCAAATAATTTAAAATAAATATTAAATATTATTTAAATTAAAAAATACATATTATTAGAAACCTTATAAATATACCTATTTACATGTGGAGCCATGTGTTTTTATTTTATTTTTTATCTTAATTTATGGTATCCGAAGTGATATTTTTAAGCTAATAAAAGCTTTCTATTTGAAAAGAATAAGATTTGATGTCACATGGGATTACAATAAAGAGGGTTTGTTCTAACCAGAGTTTTGATCTGATCCCCTTCATTCTAACCCTCCTAAAAATTGTGTCATCCCAAATTCTTCCACCACTTCATCACTTTCAATCCGCCACTGTCAACGTTTTAAAATTTTGCAAGTGTTTTTGACTTTTTGTATGCATGTGTTACATGTATATAATGTTACAGTATTAATTTTTTCCCACTAATATTTTAGTGTTAAATTCTTGGCATTTAGTATTAAATGTTTCCCACTAAAATATTATTTTTTTCAATACTTTTTATTTTAGGTATTTTTTTTATTTTTTTTTGGGGTATGTGTGTTATAAATAGTGGGTCTAGTTTCAATTATTCATAGTTAAATTTTAAAGATAAGTCAATTTTGAGATTTTTACTTAGATTTTCTATCACCTTTTCCATCTAGAGTGTAAGAGATTTCATTAGGATTGTAACTACACTTACTTTAATTTTATTATGTAAGTAAATTTATCAGAATTTTATGTGTTTATTTTTATACATGCAATTATATGGTTTTATATTAAAAAGTGTATATATTATATATATAATATGAAATTTATATTTTTAAATATATATCTACTGTATAAAATATTTTTATATATTTTAAAGATATTATAGATCAATTAGATTATTATTTTTTGGTTTTATGGATTAAAGCTATATAGAACTTACTTTTTTATTCTTTTCTGTGAATTTTAAAAATATAAAATTTAATATAGGAGAAAAAAAGTATAAGTGAAAATATGTGTTCATTCAATGTTAAAAATATAATCTATAAAAATATGTTGTATATAAGTAGGATGTAAATCAGTTTGGAACAATTTTATGTAGATGTGAAGTTAAGAAGTTATAAGATGGGAAATAAAAGGAATAGACAGATCAAGAGGGATTGAAAGTTTACTATTGAAGATGAAGCTAAAAAAAAATATTGAGATCTAAACTATATAAGAATAAAAAAATGGAAGATGCAAGTATGAGTGTTGATATTGAATTTGATCAAATTGTCCATGTCAATGAGGAAGCCTCTAAACTTTGTATGTGCACTTGTTTAAAAACTTTGTATCTTACTTCTAAAATTAACCCATGTGAATTAATTATACTTTTTATTGTAAGAATAGGCCTAGTAATTTATATTTGATGTCATTTAATAAATTATTTTTGAACATGTAATTATTGAAGAAGATGTAAAAGAACCTATAACCAATATTTATATGATTGAAGAAGATCTAGAAGAAAGGTTTAACAATATTAATGTAATTGAGGACCATGAACATGCCCTATCTCCTAAATCACATGCAGAACTTATGGAGAAAGTATGGAAATGAATGCCTTATAAAAATGTGAAACATCTAATGAATATGGATATTGTGAAATTGGAAAAATATGCAAAAGATATGAGGCAAACTCAAAGGACAATCCATAGATATTCTAACCACATATTTTTAATCTACTTTAAAAGTTTGAATGAAATTGGTCATTTTCAATTGTTAGTTTCTCTTATAAATTATGATGGGATGCAAGATTGTTTAGAGATATTGGGAGTGGATTTAAAATAAAACAAGATACAAACCCTTCGATAAGAAGTAGTGGGAAATGTGTTGTGGGGGTTGAATTCGGTGGGTAAAAACACTCACTCTTTTGATGAGAGCATTTCACATCTAGAGTGATGTTGAGTTTGACTGTAAGTGAAAAACATCAAAATTTAGACATGTTAGTGCTATGTCAAACATATTAGGTGTTTCTAGAAAGACAATTACTAGATATGTGAAGAGGATAAATGTCCTATATGATAATAGTGTAGAAGGCGATTAGGGGCTAATGGTCAAGGCTCCTCATTCTGATAAGATTGAAGAGGGTGTTCAAAGGTTAGTTTGTGATTTATATAATCATAATACACAGGCTGATTTAAATGTCAAGGATGTTCTTAAGAATAAGATTACTCCTAAACAGTATGAATAACATGCTAAACATTGGATTGATATAACACAACATGATATGTATATCAAATTTTGTGTATAAAATCCACATGTTAAGATTGGACAACGAATGTTTGAGATTTTAAAACCTTGGTATGTGAAGTAGAATAGAGTCTTTCAAACATGTTGGTGTTGCAATCATGTTGAGTTTGAGTTTCATTATCAAGTATATTAATAGATTAATTTCAAATTCCAAGGAATTTATCACATTTTTTATTAAATTAGATTAAATGTCACATTATTATTTCATTTACATGTATTTGCATAAAAATTTATTTCAAGTGTACATAAAGTTAATGGAATCAAAGTATGGTTTCCAGAATGCTCCTCCTAAATGCATCAGTGCCTTTATAACATTTATTATGTGTGATGAGTACAATGATGATGTGGTTGGTCCCATCCCTTGCATTAAAGGTGTTTGTGAAATTTGTGGAGATTTGGCTAAATTTCTAATAAGCAATGAAGATAGTAACCAAATTTAGACTGTGAATTGGAAGCAGTGAGCTCCAATTTGTGTATATAAATATTTATTTATTTATGTAAATTGGAATTATTTGTACGATAACATGTGTGTGTGTGTGTGTGTGTGTGCGCGCGTGCATGTAGGCTCAAATACATCAAATATGACACAAAAATAGGGAAATATGATACAAGGTTAGACTTCACAGAAGATGTGGTCCATGTTGCCACTTTCATGGAAATTTTCTATAAGTTGATTGGTCCTCATATAAACATTGTCACCATGTAAAAGGAAAGTAAATCACTTTAAAACATTGAATAACACATTACCCCTAAAATCAATTGTGTTAGTGGTTAACTTTGCTGAAAACTATTCATTTTCTCTTCAAAAGGATATTCAAACAATACTATCACACTGAGCAGGTGACTATCATGATGCATGCTTATTATAAGCATGCACAATTAGATTTAGATGGGGTTTCCAATTATTATATTCAGCCATTAATCATAAATTAATATCACTTATACATTTTTGATGATAAAGACCATGATACATACTTTGTTCAACATTATTTTAAGTTATTTTTAAAAGATCTTGATAAGCGTCATGTAAATTTTGAAAAATGCTATGTTTGGTCAGATGGTTTTGCAACACAATTCAAATATTCAAGTATTTTTTTTCACTTTTTAGATATGATGGATTTTTTACCAAGTCTCATGAGTGGAGTTTTTTTTAGAGTGGTCATGGGAAGGGGGAACACGATGGTGTTGGTGCTTACATCAAGATTGATTTAAAGAAACAAAATATGAACTATGACAGAGATTGGGTGAGTGATACCCATACTATCATCGAATGGTGTAGAGTGCATTTTACAAATAGTGCAACTTTAGTTGGGAATAATACACATCCACACAAGGTATATTAGGAAATTACAGGTATGTTATGCATTTAATGTATTACATTCACTATTATTAAGCACGTGTTATTATATTTAATTTTTCAATTGGTTATATATTTGAACAAGAATTGATCGCACATCAGTGCATGGTTGTCAAAGGATACCCAATACGGTCTATGTATTCTATGATGAGCACCAATAATCATAACTAGGCACTAAATAAAAGAGATTATTCATATTCTTTTTATGATTGCATGGTAGGAGACTATAAAAATTTTAATAGTCAAACCCATGGTTATGTCGGGTAGTGGAATATGATAGAACTAGTTATGAATGATTGATATGAGCAAGACCAAGACGACAACCTTGAATATGTTCCTTTGATATCATCAGATCATGACCACATATCTAGGCTAGTTGAAATAGGTAACTATCCAAGCCTTGTTATATATATTTGATTCTTTAATATAAGGTAAATATAATTATTTCATGTTTAGATTCTAATAAAAATCCATATATCATATAATATATTATTTATTATAGGAAATGTATTTATAGTTATTGATGTAGAAGACAACACTAAAAATGTTAGTTACTACTTGTTGTGAGGGAACATTATTTCCTATTGGATCGGTTGTTCTACAGGGGACATATTTGAGAGAAGTGAAATTTCTTCCAAGTGGACTTCACTTTATTGATTATGAACCAGATAACAAGGTCTTGCATTATAGCCACCATGTTATTGAAAATGAGTTATATCTTCTTATAGTGAAACAAACACATGGACAAACTAACGGAAACTAGATAAGGAAGATCATGAAAGGATTTTACATGTTAATGAGGAGTGAGTTGAACCAATTAGTCTTATATAGTTTTTCATAGTTAATTTATTTTTCCTTTTTGTGATGTGAATCTTCAATTGAAATTTTTTTATTTAAAATAATTTTGAATGACATCAAATAGTTTCAAATGGAATATTTATTTTTCTTTAACAACACATGTGATACATGGTCATTATTGAAGTTATACTCTAGCAATATACATACTATTATGTAGTGTACGATTATAGGGTAGGCCCTTATGTCCCATATTTTGGGTCTAATACGCCTTGCATTATTATTTAGTATCTAGTTTTAATCCAAAAATATTTTAAAATGGATTATGAAAGAATATTTTCTTTGGATAAGTAAAGTAAAATGCCTTGAATATAGTGGGGTCCTAAATCTTGTTTTATTTTCACCCTTCTAGATAGATTTGAAAGTCAGCGTTCTTTTAACAATTGTTTTACTTGTTCTATTTTACCATTTTCTTACACATCATGCTTTCATTATTTCCTCTGAATCATAAATTTTGACCTTTGTTGTCATTATTACAAATGCTACAATGTATGGACAAAAATAAAGACAAAAGAAAATGCATTGTTTATAATTTGGTTAAGATTACAATAAGATGACCTGGTGCTAAATCAACTTAAGACTATGGCTTGTTATCTTCTTTGATCTTATTCATGAGTTGGGCTTTTGTATTATACCTATACAAATGATCTTACCATATGTACTGCACAAAAAAAGTTCTAAAGAACCATATTTTGGGGACATAAAGGATTAAAAAAAATCATTATTGATTTCAACCTCTCTCTCTCTCTCATCTTGATCATGTTACAAACATTGATTTCCTTTATTTTGGCAAGGTTGAAACGTGATCCAAAAATTGGAAGACTTGTTGACTTGCTCTGGTAACCTTCATAGTTGTTGTATTTAGCCTAATAAAGAAGATATAGATAAATCAACTAAGGCTAACATTTTGAAACATAACCAGCCATTATAATTGCAGAGAGGTTTTCATACTTTATTTTATTTTTAATTATTTTTTGAAGTTTGTGTTTGACTTTACAAATGAAGATGGGTCTCAACTTTAAAAAAGAATCATTACAAATCTCAACTAAAATTGCATTTAATTTGGCGTTTCTTAGTTTGGCATTTCTTATAGGGAGTTTGTATTAGTTATCTGAAAATAGAGTAGATTCATCTAAAATAAAATAGAATATAGACATTTGAAAGAAAACAAAGTACATAAGAAATAAACTGACACTCTCTAGGGTTTTGAATAAATAGAGATTCAAAATTACATGGCTAATATTCAAACTCCATACCCCTTCTTGCTGGAGAAAGTTTCCTTACAGATTAAAAAAACTTATTCCACAAATCTAAGACAAGTTCCCTAGGTGTGATCCTAGTAGTTGGTGGCTCCACATCAAACATGACCAACTAATAAGATTCGGGTTGTATTTGAAGACACCTTCAAAAAATAGATGTGTACCAATTTGGGGTAAATGGGTAACCCAACAAATGCTAAAATAAATCTCACATTTCTCATATTTCCACATTCTGAAACAAATCTCACATTTATCATATTTTCATGTATGGCATTATGCAAGCCAAGATAAACCATTGGAAGTTGACAAAACTATGGATAACTCAGAAACATCTTCTCTAGTTATTACAAGTCTCTAATCCCTCATTACTATCATGTGGTCAATCATGCATTGAAAAGATAAAAATAATTTAATTAAACTTGTTAATTATTCAATGTTTATATTTATACAAAAATTAAAATTAGTTGTTAATTAATAAATAAACACATCACAACATCTCTCCTATGTACATGTCTCCTCCAAATCAAGATGCCTACGAGTGTGACACGCACTTTCTGTTGAACCGTGACCAAGAAATCCCTATATACAAAAAATATGCATATTAAAATATATCATATTATTTTTTTTATAATCAAGTAAAAATGTAATTTAAATTTACTTGAATTTTTATATACCTCTAATGAGCTAGTATGTATGTCATGTTGAAGATGTGTCTCATCTACTCCCTAAATAGTAGGCTTAGTGGTATGCTCAACATTAGCCTCAGCAGTGTGTGGAGCAATAAGATCGATAGCATGAACCTCATGCAAATTGAAGTCACATTCAAGATACCCCAACAATAAATTAGTCCCATCATACATAATTAATTTAGTGTATCCATGGGATTGTTGAACACGTTGATATTCTAACTAACTATGTGTGTCATGCATGAAAAATGGTGGTGACATTAACTCAATGTTGAGTTGAATAGGAAGGAATGAGGTAGTAGGCTATATGCACATGCTAACATGTAGTCTAGAATTAGTTTTATAATATAATATATGAAATTTAATATAACAAAATAATATGTATAATTTGAAATTAACAAAGATAATTTTTAAAATTATACCACAAAATATTGGCGAACATGGCCACCACTTTCATGATGATCAACACTATGCATAAGGGCTCTCAAAATCTACTCATGAGTGGAGATTGTTGGCAATGGTTGTCATGTATCCTAATCATGTGCACCATAAATCTCAAGGTGTGTAATTCTCACATCATTAAATATTGAATCTAGTGTCTCTGATCCGCTATCAACACTTTGGAAGGTGCCCTCCACATATCCAACAATAAAAGAAAGAGGGATGATATGATCAGCTTTGATGACTTGATATGCATGTCATAAATCATTAGAGAGAATCCAAGCAACCCTTTGTATCTGACTCATATCACCAATACAATTAATGTCACTATGTGACATTATATGTGCCCTCACATAAGCCTCCTTTGTAGATGTGATGTTGGTATTCAATTATTGTAACATAAATACACCCACTCAATCATGTGAAATTGAGTGCATCTAATATGTTATGTTTACCACACCCTCTATTACCTCCTCCTACCCTGTGTCAATCAAAGGTGTTGCTACATGGTCAAAACCACGTAAAAAAACTTGATATATGTCTCCTACAAGTTGATGGGTGTTAGGAGGTGGAGGTACTCCCTCACATCTATAAACATCTATATCTTTCACTTTTCCCTTCCCCTACCCATAGTATGTAGTGAAATCATAATAATTTACATTAAAGCCTAAATGAACTTCAACATATAACTACTAAACAAAATATAGAGGAATTTGATCATTATTTGGATATTGTCCATGTGTAGCAATAAACGTAGGGTATATCAAGCATGCCATATGATCACATTAAATTTGGATACATTGTACACAACTACCCTAGATTTTCCAATGTAATCAAGAAAATAATAGTTTTAATCATATGTTTTGATACAAGATCCCCTACTTTAAATCCCACTATTCTCAAAACATTGTATTTTAATTGTTACTTGAATTTATCAAGATTTTATGGATTGAAAGGGTTGTGTGATTTTAGAGTTTCTTGAATTTTTTCAAGTCTATTAAAATATTTTCACAATGACTTCTGTATGAAATTTGAATTTTGGGATCTCTTAAGATTATTTCCAATTTTTCTATTTCAACATCAATTTTGCTAAACAAATCTACCATTTGTACCATTTTGCATAAAAATAAAAAACATGAATTAATTACAAATTTCTAAAAAATAATTATAAAACAATTTTTTTTTAAATTGAATATGCAAAGACCCAACACAATATTTAGACTAAAATTCTATCAATTAAGAAACCAAAGTAAAATCCAAACCCCTTAGTCATATAGCTCTCAAGATACCATAGCACATTCATTATGGTTATGCCAATGTACTTTCCAATTTAATCCATGATCAACTTGTTACATATGGGGATACAAATAAATTTGTGTATTACTCTCACTTGTGTTACATGTATTTGGCCACTCGTCTCAAGATATGACCTAAAAAGTTGTAAGTTTGAATATGGGGCATAATTTACAATGACACTGAAGAATGTCATAAAGCATGTGTAGGAATGGACACCTCGCTTAGGCAAACAAGACATGCATGTTGAGTAATCAATATTTGAGGACTATTTCATCACTCCTTTCTAAAAAATATTGTATGGGCATGATAGGCTTCATTTGAGCATTGCATTTACAAAGTTACTTAGACCTAAGGAGCATGCTCATGAAAGTAAGCAAACTCACAACTATGTTGATTGTTGGTTACTCCTAAACTATAGTTTTATTAGAGTGTATCATGCCAATTTTGATCCATTTGAACCCACATTACATGTCCTTTTCAGGACATCACCATTAGAATTCATAAGACAAGTTGCTTCAACAGTTAAATATTTTAGTGGTGTAGGAAAACACTCTTCAATTTATTCAAAGCAAGTTAGGGGATTTTGTATTTGAACACTATTATTCCTTGACAATCCTAGGCTATATCCTATCTCATGTTTGCTTCAGGTTGAGCCCCCACAAAAAATAAGACCTTGAGGGAGTGATTGATAAAAAAAAGGATTTCTACAAAGAGGAGTTGTGGCTATCAGAACTACTTTGATAAGTGAGAGGACCTTGTAATAAATTGTCTAAGTTTAAATGAAGTATGCAGTAGAAAATAGGAGTGGAAGAAGTTTCAAATATATGAGGATAAAAAGAATAAACAATATCCATCTTCCAATTTTTTTGTCTAACATTGATAATCTTATTGAAAGATTGTAGATCATAAATGATATACACATGTACATTGAGCCCACCAAGAACAAAAAGAGACAAGTTACCCTACATGATGATGAACTAGAGGATGTTGTAGACACCAAAATAGTGTCAACCCCCCCCCTTGGTCCCTTTCTAACTTTAACATGCCTAACCTATACTTTATTAATTTAAAATACTTATTTTAAATTAATCATCCCCTTTAGACATCTCACCTTGGATTCCTCACCCTTAGACCATTTATCACCCTATGACTAATCATAATTACCTAAGACCTATTTCAACTCTCCCACTAACCCCCACGCCTAATAAATCTGCCTTTGGGCCGTTCACCAACGACAACTGAGCTTGGCAGATGGAGGAACGAGCAAAAGGCTAAAAATAGCCTTTTTACCCATTCTCTAGCTGCCAACATCAGTTAACCGTCGGCTGACGCCGGTGGAATCGCCGACGTCGGTTGCTTAAAACTAAATTCTAACCTCGGCTGGATGGCCCGAATGCTAATTCTCTTGCCCGAAGGTGAATTCTCTTACTCCTCGGATCTGAATTCTCTTGCTCCTTGACTCTTTGCATATCAAAGGCAGGCTTTGGGATGAGGCATCAACATTCTATCATCACTCTCCAGGCTAAGAAACTCTGCAAAATTCTCTCCAGACATTGGATTAGAAGGTTGTACGAAGTCTCCTACATCGGCTGTAATGGGAACAAGTCTTCTACACTTCTGGTTCTCCACCAAGAGCTAAGTATTCTTCTGGTTTATATTTCAATATTTTTAGAGTGCATTGGTAATTAGTCCATTGGCTATTCCTGAGTACCATTGAGACCAAATTTGGCTTTCTTCCTGGAGAGGCTAAAAAGCCTTTCTTTTATCCCGACCCATTTTGACAACCTGCCCCCTGCCTTTGTCCTTCCTAAGACTCTATCCATTATCCTGCATCCCTACACAACCCTTTTGAATCTCCCAGACCATTATGCTGACCACAGATATACCCTGAAACCCGTCCAAGGCCCATTGCCCCTACCGACATCGGCATCAAGACCCATTGCCCCTATTGACGTCGGTAGCCTAACCAACATTGGCAACATTGACCAATCAATGACGGCAGACTAACTGGCATCAGTGACTGTGAGAGGTAGATTGCAGGAATTAGGTACGCATTCTCTATTTCTCTTCTTTAGCCTTTCATTATTTCTCTTTCTAGCAACACTCTTTTGTCAAATAAGTGGACTGTCATCCCTCAAAGAAGTCTTTGCACTTCTGGGGCTGAGCCTTGCTTGGTAGTCCACCATATATCTATCTAACATTTTCTTTATTTAAGTCTTTCTTATCTACAGGCATCATCCTCCACAGCCAAAGAGGAGCTCCTTCAATCGTGTGGATACGGTGCGCAACTTCATCCGAGTATCATCTAACCCCTGACCATTTAACTTTAGTTTCTTCCTTATTCTGAATTTAAACAAGCGAAAATGAGTTAGAAATATTCTGGCACGCCCGGTGGGACACTGGAGTTTTCCTTGGGTTCTTTCTTCTTAAAAGCAAACTTTCATATAGGTGCATTAGATTCTCTTCTTGCATCCTTCTTCTATCTCTTTCTTTCGAAAATAAACCATTAGCACAAGTTAAAAAGAACCTATTTCTTTTTCTTCTTGTCACCTTTTTCTTGCATCTTAGAGTAGTGAAATTCATACTCATAACCTTTTCCCCACTTGTTTGCATCTAAACAAAAACATTTCAATTGGGGCTAAAATCTATTGCATTTCATTCCTACTTGAATGCATATTTAGCCTTCTCATCTAGTAATTAAAAACGCATTATGAATAAATTGTAGTGCACATATGTTACACAACCTGACCACCTTGACAAAATCAAACATCTAAACATACCTGAGACAAGGCTCGACTAGGATTTCATCACCTAGCGGATACCTTACCCTTCCAGGCAATCCTATTTGGACTTCACTACCAAGGGGAGAACCCACTATGTTCTCTGGCAGAGTATAAACTATAGCGGAAGTATATATTGGCTAAGTGACGCAGCTTGACTCTGGGCTCATGAAGTGAGGGGAGCAAGCCCCTAGCACCAAGCCATGTACGGAACCTAACACAGACTTTTGAGCACCAAAACATAACCTGAAACCAACCTTAGACTACCTCTTTTAGGACCCGTTCTAAAAGCCCAACTTCCCAAACATATTTTTCTAAGGCATAAGCCACCACGACTCTAAAATTTATTCTTAGGAATTAACGTTTAGTGGTTGCTTGCCATCATCTATTTTTCTGTCTGTATATGATTTTTTGAGCTGGTGAGGTCGCATTCTGAGATCTAGAAACAACTCAAAACTTTCTTCTTTCTTCCAAAAACTTTTAATTTTATGAGTTTCTAGAAATACCCAATAACTGACATCGGTTTTCCACCGACGTCGGCAACTGATCTTCACCGACATCGGCTATCTGTCCGACATCAGTAACTTTCTTCACCGACATCAGTTTTTCTACTGATGGCGGTCACTATCAAAAAAAATTCTCAAACAGCAAGCTGAAAATCTGACTTTTTTGCTGTTAAAAACAAATTCTGGTTTTCTGAGGCTGAAACATATAGTTTTTAGAACCTGAATCTATTTTGCCTTGGATAGTTTTGACACGTAGTCAAACCAAAACTCTTGTTGACCACGCAAAGCAACAACCACTCCTGCCTTCACCTTCTATATCAAGTCTCCAAATGGAGTATAATTCAAAAACTAAACGTACTCCTATCCAACCAACCCCAACTCAACCCCCTATTATTCTTAAAGGGGACCAAGACTTTGAAAGGTTCCTTGACCTCAATGTCAAGGCTCTTTAGCACTATCTCACGAGAATTTAAATGCGAGATCCTTCAGGCAACCTAGTTTATGGGATGCCAACTTCCTTACTTGAAATGGAAATCATATCAACAGCCTCCGTAACCCAACCCATGGTCACCCAGGGCATTGCCTCAACTAAAAACCCGACCATGACCAATCTTCAAAGTGTGGCCTCTCCTTGTGTTTCTAGACCTACCTCCATTGGGGTTTCTATACCCCCTCAACCACAAACCATTCAACAAAGTTCTACACCATTCCAGAACCTAATTGTCTCCATCCCACCTACTCTTGCACCCATAAATATAAGAGTGACTACTTATCCTTTGGCTAGTGTTGCCACCATCCAACCACCTTTGGCGACATCAAGCCAAGTTGTGCCTTCTAGCTTTATGACACAACCACCCTTGACTTCAATATCAGTCCCTATGACTAGTTACCAATATGTTGCGCCTATACAAGCACAACCAACTATGTCATATGCTCCACCTAACACCTTCCAAATGCTTTACAACCTAGGGGGTGCCCCACCTGCAAATCCATCAATCGATCTAATCAAGATGTTGATGGATAAGGTGTCTAATCTTGAGACATTCGTTTCGGGTTCAAGAAATGTTCTCTTATATGAACAAATCTATAATGAACCTATTCATCCTTCAGTCCCAATCCGACCATATCCTAGTCAGTGGGAACTTCCCAAGTTTACTTGCTTTCAGAGTAAAGAGGACCCACAGCAACATCTACGAGCGTTTAGACACGTTTGTTACCTTATAGCACATGATGATGCATTATTACTACGCACATTTCCCATGTCGCTTTCTGGTGCTACCTTCGATTGGTATCGTTCTATTACCAGTCACTCTCTATTTACCTTCACGCAACTAGCTCAACTGTTTCTTGACCACTTTTCAATTAACATAACTAAAAAGGTCTCCATCACATACCTATATTCTATCAAATAATTCGATGATGAATCAATAGCTGATTTCGTTGCCCGTTGGAGAGGTTTAATCAACCAACTCTCCTTTTTTTACCTTAACCTGAGCTCATTGAGCTCTTTTCACAAGCATGTGCCAAACACATCTCATCTACTTTACGGGTCCAAACATTCCGCACATTTGACGAAGCTTTCACCATGGCTAGGAAGCTTGAACTCCGCGCTGTCGAAGAAAATAAAGTCAAACTGCGTAGTAAAAATACTAATGCAAAATCAAATGACCCTTCATCCAAATCTTCTTCTTCCAATCCCAAGTCTAAGGGATCAGCGAATGCTATGTTACTTAGATCATCATCATCGACCACAACTAACCAATCCAAACCTTCCACATCTCAAAGCATTACACGACAATTCCAACAATGATACATACAGTGTCAATATACTCTAATAGGAGAATCATACGCGTTCGTGTTGGATAAATTAGTCAAATAGGGAGTCCTCAACCTCCCCCGAATTTGACCACCACCTCAATTTGATCCCTCACGAGCCATCCATGCATGGTATAGGGAGAATGACTTCTGTAATTATCACCGTGTCAAAGGCCATGACACAGACAATTGTAAAACCTTCAAGAACATTGTCCAAGATATGCTAGACAAAGGTGATC
Source organism: Torreya grandis (assembly GCA_037957365.1). Taxonomy (NCBI): domain Eukaryota; kingdom Viridiplantae; phylum Streptophyta; class Pinopsida; order Cupressales; family Taxaceae; genus Torreya; species Torreya grandis. The sequence goes on from JARHVA010000265.1 coordinate 3,164,936, forward strand.
TTGTCTTGGATAACCCAAATGCACCACCTAACCAAAACATAGACATATTTAGACAACCTTTTCCTAACCATCCCCCTAGCCAAAACAATGTTTAGACCACAGCCGAAGACCCCCAAGAGCATAATATATGCACAGTCGATATGGTTTCATCTTTTGTCCCTAACCAACCTCTTTCACAAACTGAAGAGGTTAGTCAACCTATACCTCCACCACAGAAAGAAGAGCCTTCTTATCTTAATAATCCTCCATCTACCCCTCTTATATTGGAGGACACTTTAACCATACCAATGCCACTAGCCCCACCTTCATCCTTCTTACTTCCAATGGAGGACCATACCTTTCCTACTCTTCAACCACAAGTAGAAGGCACGATCATCCCTATGCTCTTTCCTCTCGAAGAACCCCATTCTCCAATTCCTTCTCCACCGAGAGAAGAACTTGTCTCTTCACCTACTTCAACTGAAGACGATCTAATAATGGCTCTCTCTCGCCTTTGGCCTGAGATTGCTGCATCTAACACATTTCCACTCTCGCAACCACCCAAATCTTCTAAAAAACCAATTATAAAGCCTCATCTAACATCTTCCAAACCATTCTCTCGATTGGCTGAGAACTTAGGATTTCTCCATTCAAGTAACTTAAAGCATGAGGCATTATGGGAGCGACTCAAAGCTCCTTATCTTACACATCCCATCTCATCTCGTACTGACGACCCTCCTTTGCCAAAGTCTCCCAAAGTCTCCAACAAGGACCAAGCTCCTACTTCCAAATCTTTAGAATCTCAACCGTCCACATCTGAACCTAAACCCTCACAAAATTCCACTATACCGAAACTGGTTAAATCCCTTGGTGTTCACCCCGTATCGAACCTCACTCACCCACAAGTGAAGGTCGATTTGAATCTCGGCCCCCATAATAGTGGTCCTCATACCATATTAAAGAAGGCTACTAAAACACGTCGGAGAACTCCTCCCCCACCATCACCATTGCCCTTTATTTTGGGCCCTCATCCTTCTACCTTAATAGGAGTGCTCTCTACTCCAACACCTAACAAAAATAAGTTGCCTCCATTACTCCCTTTACCTACCAAAAACATACCTCCTCTAAAAAATTTGGCACCCCTCACAAAGAAAGTGTCATCTACACGAGTGGCCACACCACCAACCCAAAAGGTGGTACAGAAATCTCCCTCAACCACTCTTACAAAATAGAAGTTGTCAACATCTGCTATCACAACAAGCGTAGATCCACTAGCGGGTTCATATGCTTTGTTGCTACGTAGATTGTTACAATATTCTAGCATCACCCTCCCACCTATTAAACCATTTCAACCTCTCAGATCAAAACCATTATGGTTCGATGACGCCCAAATTTGCCTATATCATCGCACACCTGGGCATGATATTGAAAAGTGTTGTGCTCTTAAGGTTGTCATTCATCAACACCTGAAAAAAGGCACCCTTCGCATTAAGGACCCCTTTGACAAACTACTAACATCATCCCATGCCTCCCAAAACTCCTCACCTTCATACTCATCAACTCTCGAATCAAAACCATCTTGGTTCGACGATGCTAAATTTTGTGCATATCATCATATACCTAGACATGACACTGAGCATTGTTGTGCTCTTAAAGTTGTCATTCACCAACACTTGAAAAAGGACACCCTTTTCATTAAGGATCTTCTTGACCACCCCTTCAACAAATCGACACCATCCCCTGTCTCCAAAACATCCTCACCTAAATCAGGATCTCAACGCAAGACTATGGTCCCTCTACCACCTTCTCTCCCTTTGTTCAAAGCCAACACCATCAATGTGGCCTCCAGGTCACAAACCAGAAAGGATAAAGTGAAAGAGAAGGTTTCTATCCCTTGGACATATCCATTCATCAAGCCTTCTCAACCACCAAAACCCAAGATTCCTATCTTGGGCACATCCCAACCAACATCTTTGAAGCCACTTCATGACCCCATAGTGAAACAACTTCACCAAACCCCTGTGAAGATGTCTTTGTATGACCTCATTCAAAGCTCTCCACAACATCACCAAACTTTGATTAAAGCATTACAGGAAGTGAAGGTCCAACCCAAAGACCCCCAACCACTAGCTTCTTTAATCAAAACATTACCAACCATTGCCTCCATCACCGTCAGTAATTCTGAGATTCTAACCTCTAACCTAGAAGATCAAGATCTCACCCTCTATAACTAATCATATCAAGACAAAAGCTTCATAGGATGCATCCTCGTGTCGCACTTCTTGTCAAAGAAGAGCTTCATTATCTTCTCTCTATCCAGCCCATTGATTATCCGCAATGGGTGTCAAACATCATCCCTGTCACAAAAGTGACTGGGGGAATTTGAATTTGTACTGACTATCGTGACCTTAACCTGGCTTGCCCAAAGGATGATTTTCCTCTACCAAACATCGACCAACTTGTTGATCTTACGGCCGATCATGAGATGCTATCACTCATGGACGGGTTTTCAAAATATAACCAAATCCTGATTGTGCCAGAAGATCAACACAAGACCACTTTCATCACCCCATGGGGGACTTGTTGCTATAGGGTCATGCCTTTTGGCCTAAAAAATGTAGGCACCACATATCAATGCACCATGACCTACATCTTTCACGATCTCCTCCACAAAATCATGGAGGACTATGTGGATGACATACTAGGCAAATCTAAACTCCGCCGTGACCATTTAACTATTCTCAAAATCATATTCACTCGCCTCCTCCAATACAACGTTTGACTCAACCCTAAGAAATGCGTCTTTGGGGTTCTCTCTAGGAAACTTTTAGGCTTCATCATTTCCCTTCATGGCATTGAGATTGATCCCACTAAGATAAGAGCTATACTCGAGATGCTGCCACCTACCAATCTAAAGCAACTTCGCAGCCTACAAGGGAAGCTTCAATCTATTCATCGCTTCATCTCGCAGCTTTCTGACCGATGTCAACCCTTTCGTCACCTCCTCAAGAAGGATGTCTCCTTTAATTGAAATAAGGACTGCCAAGAGGCTTTTGAGGCTCTTAAGCGTTATGTTGTCTCTCCACCAATCCTTATTCCACCTAAAGACGACCAACCTTTCTATCTCTGCATCTTAGCAACAAATCATTCTTTAGGTGCCATGATTGCGCATCGAGATGAACAACATCGGGAGCAGGCGGTTTATTATATAAGCCGAACACTCATTGACTATGAAACTCGGTATACTCCTACCGAAAAACTTTGCTTGGCGTTAGTCTTTACCGCCTCCAAACTTCGTTATTATCTCCTCAATCACAAAACGTACGTCATCACTCATACCGACCCTCTCAAATACATGCATTCCAAGCCATACCAAAACCAACGTATGGCTCGTTGGCTCATGCTTTTTGTTGAGTTCAATTTGGAATTCATCTAAAAAAAATCTATAAAGGGGCAAACAATCACTGACCAACTAGCAGATGCCCCTTAACCTGACAACCAACCCTCTCACTGTGAATTCCCCGATGAATCTATCGCCACACTTTCCACTGATGACATATTCTATCAAATGACAATGTTCTTTGTCAGATCCAAATGTCAACTCGGTGGAGGTGCGGGGGTCATTCTCATTCCTCACAAGGGTGAGCCCATGCCTCTCTCTTTTAAACTTGACTTTGAATGCACTAATACATGGCTGAATATGAAGCCTTAATTTTGGGACTTCAAACTGCCATTTTCTTAGGCATCAAGACAATCAACATCTTTGGCGACTCACAACTAGTCGTCAATCAAATCAACGGTTCATATCTTTGTAAAAATGAAGTTTTGCAAAGATATAAACACCGTGTTGACACCTTGCTAGAATCCTTCGACTATTATCTCTTGCAAACTATTCCTCGTTCTATGAATAAGTTTGTCGACACTATGGCCTCTCTTGCCTCACGCATACCATCTTCATCTTCTTCTTTGAGAATTTATGTCATGGTACACCGTTTGGCGTTGCCTTCATATATTTCCACTAACATCAACTTTGCCAGTAATGTCGACTCTAGTCCACATGATGTTTGGTATAAACAACTTGTTGACTACTTAACTTTTTCTATCATTCCTCCTGATCTCTCTAGCAATGCACGGTGGGCTTTTATCAAGAGTATTGCTCGATATACCATGCTAGGGGGTTTTCTCTACAAAAGAGGTTTTGATGGCCTCCTTCTTCGATGTCTAACTTCCATTGAAAAAACTCATGCCATCAAACAAGTCCATGATGGGATTTGTGGCAGCCATTTCAGTGGTAATTCGGTTCTAAAGTGCATCCTTCGTCTGGGCTATTATTGGCCCACTCTTCACCAAGATTGCAGTGACTATGTTCGGTGTTGTATCAAATGCCAACAATACGCTAACTTACTTCACATCCCTAGCCACGCTCTACAAGTCGCTAAGGATTTTTGGCCTTTTTCACAATGGGGCTTAGATCTAATCAGTGAGATTAACCCTCATTCATCTCTTCGACATCAGTCCATTATCACCGCAACTAAATACTTCACTAAATGGGTGGAAGTTGTTCCTCTCATCTCCACTAAAGCTGACAAAATCATCGACTTCATCAACACCCATATCATCTGTCATTTCAGTGTACCCCACAAGATCATCACTGATAATAGTAAATCATTCAAAAACAAAACTCTCCAGAAACTGTGACTCATTTGGCATCAAGCTCAACTTCTCCTCACCTTACTACCCACAAGCAAATGGGTAGGCTGAGGCTTCCAACAAAATCTTAACCAAAATTCTAATGAAGGTGGTCAATGATACTGGAAGGGATTGGCACATTCACATTTCATTCGCTTTATGGGCCTACCGCACTAGCATTCAAACCCCTACGAGTGTTACACCTTTCTCTTTAGTGTATGGAATAGAGGTTGTCCTACCTCTTGAAATACAAATACCTTCTTTACGCATCTCTTTGCATGACATACTTTCTAACGATGGCTTTCGTCAAGATCGGTTGGCTCAACTTGAGTTACTTGACGAACATCGCCTTGCTACCCTCAACCATCTCCATATCTACCAAAATCACATCCAACGTGCCTATAAAAAAAATCTAAGAGAGCGAGATTTCAACATCAGAGATCTCATCCTCAAAGAAAACCAACATGTGACGAATATGGAACGAAGTAAACGAGGCAAGTTTTCTCCTAATTGGCTTGGACCTTATATCATAATGCATAAGTATGGATCGGGGACTTATCGTCTATCTTCTCTCAAAGGCCGACCAGAACCCGAGCCCCTTAATGCCTTACATCTATGACCATTCTACTGTTAATCAAGTAATCACTCACTTGACATTTAACTCGAGCTCATCCCTTGTGCAACCCCCATCATCTTCATTTCCTATTCCTATCAACCCTTTTTCCCCATAAAAATTAGTTAACCCTTTTTGCATTAGTGCTTTATCCTAATAAAAGGGAAACCCCCAAACCTCTATAGACAAGTCCATGACTAAAAGCTCAGTCAAAAACAAAACACATAAAATTGGGATGCCTATTCAGAGGTCATAAAATGTAGACTGCTCCCTTGAAGGACAGCTGCATCATTGCTGTAATTAATAGACTGCTCCCTTGAAAGACAGCTATTCAAAGCTATCACAATATACAAAGCAAAACATAGACCACTCCCTTGAAGGATGGCTATGCCCAAATTTTTGCTACATACACAGCACCCTCTCAGAAGCTTCCCGCATTGATCGGCTTCACATATGACCACAGAACAAAACAACATCCCCACGTAGACTTCCCGCATCGATCAGTCTACCAAATATATATATATATATATATATATATATATATATATATATATATATATATAAAGTCATGGACTTGCCTATAGTCGTTCTCAGGGTCACCTATAAAAGGGGCAAAGTTATCCTTGCTAAAAAGGGTTACTCTATCCTCACATCTCACATAATCAAACCTATTACTCCAACATACCCAAGGGATTTTGAGCTCACTTAACATTGAGTGATTTGAATACTTCTCTAACACAAACAATGGTTAATGACATAATACATGAACGGGGCTTTTGTTTGCAACAACCCTATCTATGCTACCATTATGGTCCTTGTCAATGAAAGAGCAAAACACCTTTCACTTCTTACATACCTTTGTCACATCTAACCAAATCATTTTCTAAACCAAACCACACCAAACCAAACCAAAACATTTTCTAACTATTAACATAATCTCATGATTTATTTAATGCAAATATCGATTTGTGTTATATAAATTATCATAGCCCATTCACACTAGTTTCTATAGAAAATAATACACATGGAAACTAACAACCAAACACAATTTATGTCATGCATATATCATCACCAATACAAACAATATTGAAGCATAAATAAGCTCATTTCATTTTTAGCATACATCCATCACTAATATGGAAAATTGCTAGGGATGAAAAACCACATAACCTATGTTACAGAATACACCATCACATAATATGGAAAAGGATGTAACATCATCATACACTCATCATTTCAAGCATGTACCATCAGACATATGGGAAGTGCTAAACCATTAACATGACCAAACCAATTATCGACCTCTTTGACTCTATTTTCCCTTTTGGGGAGAACTACATTGGCCTGAGGCCCTTGAAATAGGGGCTATGTAGGCAGCACTTAGTTGACACAGAGTCTTCTGGGGTTAGCTCGGCCATTTGCCCGTTCGTCTCCCTAATGACATCGGCCATTCGTTTGTTTGTCTACCTGATGGACAAACCATTTCACCCTTAACCATGTCTTAACCTAGTCAAACCCAATCCATAATCGACTCTCTTCTTCCCTTTTGGAAGAACTACATTGGCCTGAGGCCCTTCAAACAGGGGATATGTAGGCAACACTCAGTTGACATGGGGTTTTTTGAAGTTAGCTCGGCCATTCCTTCGTCCGTTCATCTAATGGATCAACTATCTATACCAACCCAAAATCATGACCAAACAATCAGCCCTGACATTGAATGAGTTACCTAAACTTCTCATGGGGCATATTGGAGATCACATACATCTCCTTGACCACAACACACACCACTTGAGATGACTTATATCTCAGCCTGACTCGACCAATGACCTTAGAGATCACGACTATCTCCTCAGACCACGACCACTTTCGAGACAACTTTGCCTTGGTTGTTTTGATTGCATATATGCTACCTCACGAATAGTTAGCAAATTATGTGCAACCCACACTACGACCCTCACACCTATTGATGGATCACGCTCAAGTTGATCTCCAATATTTGTGGCATTTTTCATGTTTTCCAAGAGCACTTCCTGAGCCCAAGATACTTGGAACACAATGACCATTGGAGCTACAGCTCTGATCATTTAACCCAATCAGCTACGACTAAATGCTGGGGACCGGTTATTTCAATTTTAGCACTCCTCGACCTTTGACTGCGATAATTTGATCTACCTATCAAGTGAAGTGGTATACGTGCAATCTCAACTATTGCAGCGTTCACACTCCAACTTCACCATACACATCCACTACCTATCAAATCGGCACCCGATATCAGGTTACCTTCCCTTAACTCCCGCTTTGAGGGGGAATACCTCATCCCTTACCCGAGGCAACCTTCACCTCATCCCATACCTGGGGCAACTTACTCATATTTTTGTCTTGCAGTTCGTCAGAATAACCAACAAGACAAAAAGGGGCAAATGTAGACACCAAAATAGTGTCAACCCCCCCTTGGTCCCTTTCTAACTTTAACATGCCTAACCTATACTTTATTAATTTAAAATACTTATTTTAAATTAATCATCCCCTTTAGACACCTCACCTTGGATTCCTCACCCTTAGACCATTTATCACCCTATGACTAATCATAATTACCTGAGACCTATTTCAACTCTCCCACTAACCCCCGTGCCTAATAAATCTGCCTTTGGGCCGTTCACCAACGATAACTAAGCTTGGCAAATGAAGGAATGGGCAAAAGGCTAAAAATAGCCTTTTTACCCATTCTCTAGCTGCTGACATCAATTAACCGTCGGTCGACGCCAGTGGAATCACCGACGTCGGTTACTTAAAACTAAATTTTAACCTTGGTTGGATGGCCTGGATGCTAATTCTCTTGCCCGAAGGTGAATTCTCTTGCTCCCCAGATCCGAATTCTCTTGTTCCTCGACTCTTTGCATATCAAAGGCAGGCTTTGGGACGAGGCATCAACATTCTATCATCACTCTCTAGGCTAAGAAACTCTACAAAATTCTCTCCAGACATTGGATTAGAAGGTTGCACGAAGTCTCCTACATCGGCCGTAATGGGAACAAGTCTTCTACACTTTTGGTTCTCCACCAAGAGCTAAGTATTCTTATGGTTTATATTTCAGTATTTTTAGAGTGCATTGGTAATTAGTCCATTGGCTATTCCTGAGTATCGTTGAGACAAAATCTGGGTTTCTTCTTGGAGAGGCTGAAAAGCCTTTCTTTTATCTCAACCCATTTTGACAACCTGCCCCCTGCCTTTGTCCTTCCTAAGACTCTGTCCATTGTCCTGCATCCCTACACAACCCTTTTGAATCTCCCAGACCATTTTGTTGACCACAAATATACCCTAAAACCCATTCAAGGCCCATTGCCCCTACCGACATCGGCATCAAGGCCCATTGCCCCTACCGACATCGGCATCAAGGCCCATTGCCCCTACCGACGTCGGCAACATTGACCAACCGATGATGGCAGACTAACTAGTGTCAGCAATTGTGAGAGGCAGATTGTAGGAATCAGGTATGCATTATCTATTTCTCTTCTTTAGCCTTTCATTATTTCTCTTTTTAGCAACACCCTTTTGTCAAATAAGTGGATTGTCATCCCTCAAGGAAGTCTTTGCACTTCTGGGGTTGAGCCTTGCTTGACAGTCCACCATATGTCTATCTAACATTTTCTTTGTTTAAGTCTTTCTTATCTACAGGTATCGTCCTCCACAGCCAAAGAGGAGCTCCTTTAATCGTCTGGATACGGTGCACAACTTCATCCGGGTATCATCTAACCCCTGACCATTTAACTTTAGTTTCTTCCTTACTCTAAATGTAAACAAGCGAAAACAAGTTAGAAACAGATGTAGTGCCCCCTACTGTTGATGTACCCCTACATGTTGGTAAGGCACCTCATGAGCCTCAAATGGATACACATGTAAAAGCCAATGTTGATGAAATGGTAACTTCCCATCATACTTGTAATAATAAAAAATGGTTCATGATTTCATCCTGGTGAATAAATTCTAACATCTAATCATGTTGATGATAAGAAAATGAATGATTCCATTTTTAATGTTGAGGATCAAGGAAAAAGTCTAGTAGAGAATGAATTTGAAATCATCAAGTTTCCCAGATAAGGCAAAAGTCCAATATCAAAGGATAGTGAATGAAAAGTTGTTCATTGATGAGGAAGGGTTCATAAAGTGCAAAGAATTTGAAACATTTCTTTCATCCCATTGTCCACAATCAAATAAGGGAAAACTCACACTTTTGGAAGGAGGAGGGAGTGATGTGGATGAAGGTATTATATTAATATATCTTAATTCAAATCCCATGTTGTTGGTGAAAGTGAATCTATTGGCTATAGATAAATTACTCTTCAAAAAGCTATGGAACTTGTTAAAAATAGTGGATACCTATTTCTACTTAGTAAGGGCATTAGATAAGCCATAGTGTTGCAGTAGATGATGCAATAATATGTCACAAGCATTGTCTAGACGGAGTTTGGATTCTCCTTAGAAAACTAGATACATTCATAATACCAAGTTTAATATAGAGAATAACTTGGATACATGAACTGTGACCCCACTTCACAATAAACCCATGAATCAATTGAATCCATAAGACTTCAAAGGGTAATTTAACCATCCTAATGATAGGGTATATGGAATCTCTGAAGTAGATGAGTCCTCCAAGGCTATTCATGTTTATGTTTGGTATAACTATGAAAATGTTAAATACCCTAAAGGATCCTTATATAAAATCAATTGAAGAAGCTCTCAGATTAAGAAATGAAAGCATTGACCTTAGGAATAATGTGGAGAAGAGGAATGAACTTATAGAAATGTATAACTGTAGATGCATATTTATGACCCTCAAAACAAACTCTATAAGGATAGGTGCATGGACGATAATATCAAGGAACCATTCGATGCTACCATATTTTTTAATTAATTATGATGTTCCATGTCTATCCTATGTCATTTATTAAGGTAAGATAATGACAAATATATAGACAAGCCTTATGTTTTTATCTTGTGTGATGTCCTTGCCATCGCCACATTCTTTATGATTATACCCATCTTACTTTCCAATTTAATCTATGATCAGTTTGTTACATGTGGGGATACACATAAATTTAATTATTACTCTCACTTGTGCTACATGTAATTTTCCACTCATCACAATATATGGCCTAAAAAGTTGCAAGTTAGAATGTGGGATAGAAACTACAAGACTAGGAAGAATCTCATAAAGCCTATGTAGGCATGGACACCTCACTTAGACAAACACTAAATATATGTTGAGTACTCAATATTGAGGAATATTTCATCACTCCTTTGTATAGGATATTTTATGGTAAATATAGGTCTTTGCTTGAGCATTTCATCTATGAAGTTGCTTAGACCTATAGAGTGTGCTCCTGAAAGTAAACAACCTCACTACTATGTTGATCGATGGTTATCCCTAAACTGTACTTTTATCATAGTGTATGGTATAAAGTGTGATCCAATTGAACTCCCATTGCATTTCCTTTTAAGACTTTATCATTGTAATTCATGGGACAACTTGCTTCAACTAATGAATATTTTGGTGGTATAGGAAAGGATTATTTTATTGTATTTAAAACAAGGTCAGAAGATTTTATATTTGAACACTATATTTCATTGTTAATCTCATGCTAAATCCTATCTCAATTATTTTTTAGGATGAGGCACCACAAAAAATGTTCCCTTTAGGGAGTGATCAAGAGAAGAAAGATTGCTACAGATAGGAGTATTTGCCACTAGCATCATTTTGATGAATGAGAGAAACTCATAAGAAATTGTTTGAGTTTAGATGATGTATGTCATAGAAAATTTGAGTGCAGGAGGTTTAAAATATATGGATAAAAGTAAAAAACAAGATCCATCTTACAAAAGGGATCTGCCTGACATTAATAATCCTCTTGAAATAATGTAGATCATAAATGATAGACATGTATGCTAAGCCCACAATAGATACATATGTGAGTACTCAATATTTTAGGATTATTTCATCACTCCTTTGTATAACATATTTTATGGGAAAGATAGGCCTCATTTGAGCATTGCATCTTCAAATTCTCTTAGACTTATGGAGTATGCCATTAGAAGTAAATAAGTTATCCCTGAAATATACTTTATCAGAATTGTCTTACAAAGGGACTGCTTGAAATCTATAATCCTTTTGAAAGAAAGTAAATCATAAATGATATAGACCTATTCATCGAGGCCACCAAGGATACATATACAAGGTACTCAATATTTAAGGAATATTTCATCATTCCTTTGTATAATATTTTATGGGTAAGATAGGCCTCGTTTGAGCATTTGCATCTATGAAGTTGATTAGATCTATGGAGTATGCTCCTGTAAGTAAATAACCTCCTAGCTATGTTGATCAGTGGTTACTATTGGATTGTACTTTTATCACAACTATGTATTACAAAGGGGCTCTACTTAACATGGATAATCCTATTGGAAGAATGTAGATCACAAATGATAGAGACCTGTACATTGAGCCCACTAGGAATACAAATGTTGAGTACTCAATATAGACAAGTACATTGACCTCACCAAGGATACATGTGCTAAGTAATAAATATTTGAGGACTATTTCATCATTCCTTTACATAAGATATTTTATGGGCAAGATATGCCTTTTTTAAATAATACATCTATGAAGTTTCTTATACCTATGAAACATGCTCCTAACAGTAAACAACTTGATAATTATGTTGATTAGTTGTTACTCTGAGGCTGTAATTTTATCACAACTATATCTTACAAAGGGAATTTATAGATTGTAAGTAATATAACCATATACATTGAACCCACCAAGGATACATATGTTGAGTACTCAATATCTTAGGACTATTTAATCGCTACTTTATACAAGTTATTTTATAGGTAAGAGAGGTCTCGTTTGAGCATTACATCTATTAATAATTTTAGGCCTATGGAGCATGCCCATGAAAATAAATGACCTCACAAATATTTTTATTGGAGTGTATGTTTCCAAGTGTGATCCACTTGAAATCCCATTGCATGTCCCACTCAAGACATTTTAATTAAAATTAATGAGATGAATTGCTTTAGTTGATGAATATTTTGGTGGTTTAGGAAATCAATCTTTAATTTTATTCAAATCAAGGTTGGGATATTTTATATTAGAACACCTTGTTCCTTTCCAAATTGAAGAGAGATCATATCTTAATTTTGTTTCAGGTTGAGGCCTTACAGAGTAGAAAAAAGATTGGTGCAAAGAGTAGTGGCTATCAAAACTACTTTGATGAATGGGAGGACCTTATAAGAAATTGTTTGACTTCATATGAAGTATGTAATAGAAAATTAAAATGGAGTAGGTTTCAAATATGAGGACAAAAAGAAGGAACAAGATCCAGCTTACAAATGGGCTCTACCTAACATTGATAATCCTCTTGATAGAACGTAGATCATAAATGATAAACTTGTTATTGATCCCAATAATGAGGAGAAGAGACAAGTTATCCTATATAATGATTAACTAGAGGATACAAGGTAATTTTTTGCTGATGCACCCCTACATACTGGTAAGGCACCTCATGAGTCTCAAATGGATACACAACTAGAAGCCAATATTGAAGAAATTACAACTTCCCATCACAATGGTAAAAAAAAAGGATTGATGCTTCTATCTGGGGTGAAGAAATGCCAATATCTCAACATCTTGATGATAAGAAAATTGATGATGCCACTGTTAACATTAAGGAACGAGGAGAAAGTCTTATAAAGGATGAAGTTTAAATTATTAAGTTTTCTAAAGAGGCAACAATCAAAGATCAAAGGATGTTGAATGAAAATTTGCTCCTAAAATCATGAAGGATTCATAAATTCAAAATATTTTAAATTGTTTCTTGCTACCCACTATCCACAAGCAGATAATGGAAAACTCCCACATTTGGAAGGAGGGAGTGATTAGGATGATGAACAAGATATTTTTATATCTAAATTCAAATCCTCTATTTTTGGCACAAGTGAATCTACTAGTTATGAAAATATTACGCCTCAAAACGCTAGGGAACTTATTAATAATAGTGGATATTTTTTTTTACCCCGTTTGGACATTTTTTAGGCCATGGTGCTACATGACATGATATGAAAAATATAACATAATCAGAGTGTTTGGATAGATTTTTGCTTCTCCTCAGATAGCTAGATATTTTTATATTACTAAGTCTAATAAAGAGAATAAGATCACACTAAATACTAGATACTTTAAAAAACATCATGAACTGGATACTGGATACTTTCATAAATTTTGTCAAGTAAAAACCTGGGAAAATAAATATTGCACAGACTGATTCATAAATGAATCATTCAAATATCATAACACTCTTTCATAGTGTTTTTATTTTTTCACAAACATCCTAAATTTTATAAAAATGGACTATTATGAACTTGGCAAACAAAATATTAGTAAGCCATTAGTTTCATCAAAGGAAGAACCCGAGAATACCTAGGCAAGCCGTGACACACCCTATTTTTGAGGCCATAAGTACACATAATCCCAAAAAGACATAGTAGATAGACAACATAGAACACTGAATCTGATACAAAGTGATGGCCTCTTATAGTGAGACCCTAGAAAGAATAAATATAAAGTCATAGAGGTACAAAGTTGTATATTCATGAAGCATAAAACAAAATACCTCTGCCCTAAAATCAACAAAATCAAAGACCCATCAAAAACAAAAACAAAAAATTATAAAATACAAAGGAAAAATCAAAGGCCCACCTATCAAAATCAAAAGCCCACAAGTATAAATCCTTTGTTTCAATGTTCCAAACATGTAGGCCCACCTTCAATCCAAATTCCTTCAAACAAACCTTGCAAATAATGGTGTTGTTGGTTGCGTTTCTCTCCTATCCTCTATGGGTTCGAACAAATCCCCTTTGATCCAACCAAGATTGAACAAAAGAGCTTTGTGCGAACCCCATTAAAAGAATACACAAGACACTTTAGTCAAAGGAGATTTATTCAAATTATGCTAAAATAAAAGACCTTCATTCAAACCCCCTCAAACATTTTCAAAAACACCATGAATTGGTTGCTAAGTGGGACTGATTTATATGCTTTAACCCAAAAAGCATGGGTTATTAAAATAAATTCATAGACTTATGACAAAGGTTTTTAAAACTTTGAAAGGGTTTAAATCCACATGGGCATGCTTAATGGTTGACTATAAAAAATTAAATAATACATATTTTATTTGAAAAAAATCAATGTTCCAACCCTAACCAACTATGTTATTAATTCTAGGAGGCGTAAAATGAAGTTTGGTTGGCATAAAGATTGATTGGAAGCATCAGTATTTAGCTATAAAAAGGACACATTTTATTTTAGGAAGGGAGATTGGGATCAAAAATCAAAGTAACACTTTAAAGGACAACATGGATAAATACAATATTTGAATAACATCAATTTGAAGTTGGTCCATATTATTCTTGCATGCATTTTTTTAAAGGAATTTTATTTATTATTATAGTTATTTTTAAAATGTATATACCAACTCTATTATTATATGATTTGAAATAATTATTTTATTCTATAGAACCTTGAGTTAGGCTGTGAGATTGGTTCTTCATTTGCCTGCATTTATGCCTGAGTTTGCTTGTAGCATATATTACTCTTGTAGGTTGAATAGGGCCAATATAAACCTGTTATGATTATAATAATATTGAATATGACATCCCCTACCATATAGTGCCACTATAGTTTTTCAGTGGAATCTTTGATTTTATTCAATGACTAAAAAGCCTTAAAGATTATCGAACATGCTCCCAATATTTTTTGTTTGTTATAAATGAGAATTACAACCTAATATAATTTTAGTTTAAACCTGACCTATCAATTAGTAATTTGTTGATACCTCTCCCTTCAAGCAATTATCATTTTAAATTGAATTTTGTATACAAATTTTCATCTTCAAGTGTAACTTTTATTCTCATAAATATTGATACCCATATGTAGTATGTTATTAAATGATTCAATAGAATAACAAATTCCACATTTGTTAAGTGTTTTTGCATAATTTTAACAATGATGGAATTATTATTAACATTACTCATTTCAATGTATTTTTCCATCCCAACGACCTATGTGTGCTAAGCACATGTGTTTATTTCTTTAGCATTGAAATGGATTTGCATATTCATTTATTTATTTAGCATTAAAATGGTTGGGCTAGTCGATTAGCAAGTTGACCCTAGTTGTTATGAAATTTATTTATAACAATTACCTCTTCAAAATTGTTATTTAAAATTTAATATTATTTATATTAAAAGACAAAAACATTAGAAAATATATTTATAATTTTTATAATTTTAACTCTATGTTTAAAATTTAATCTTTCACCTATTACCACTTCCTCAAAATTAAAAGTGATTATATGTTGCAGTTAAAACATAAATACCATCATTAATTTAAGTTTTATGTTAATGACTTGGCCATGTGTGTGGAAAATGATAATATAGAATTGGATATAAGACTATGATAAATGTGTAATTAGTATAGATGGTATGGTTTGTGAAAAATAATAACTATTTACTCATAACAATAAAAATGAATTTTGAAATAAAAAATTAAGTGACAAGGTTGGAATATGAGCTTTAGAAATATATAAGCATAAGTTAACACCCACATTAAGTGTTGTGAATTATGTTGTGGTAAATATAAATTTAAAAATATGATATATATTATATGGTACTAAATCAAATTAATAATCTTGAAACATAAGGGGTTGACAATCTCATAATAACAAAATGAGGGTCAGGAGGAATTTGGGGTGAGAACCTAAATTCATTTCTAAATATTTTTATTAAACTATAATCGTCAAAATAATTTTTTTTATTTATGACAATTTGTGTAGTGTCAAAAAAAATTATTCGTAAAAAATTTGAAAATGCAATCACAAAAACTATTTGTTTTGGTATATACGAAACTTTCTAATATGTTTTGAGCCACATTTACATAGAAAATAGTGTTAAGTGGCTTGTTGATTTGGGTTTATTATTTTTGGAATTTCTACAACTAAGTGTTTAAGATCTCAAATTAATATCCCAGAGTGGTTACACCTTTATGATATAAACCCCTAAGACTATAAATTATGTGTACAACCCTCAACAAAATGTGAGTGAGATATCATCTCACACATGTGGTATGGGACGCTTATGTGATATGTTATACCTCATGCACTTTTTAGAGTTCATTTGTATGGAAATTATTGATTGATAAGTTATTGTTAGGATGGGTAGCTTGAGGAAACATAGGGTTTAAGTTTTGGACTTCAGAATGTGAGTACTAAGTGACTGTGGAAATCCTTAGTCTCACTATACCTCACACACTTTTAAGAGTTTGTTTTTATTTTGATTCCTAGATATCATTGGTTGTTAAGTTATCATTAGGATGGGTAGGTTAAGGAAACATAGGGTTTAATTTGTGGACTTAGGGATGTGAGTACGAAGTGACTATGAAAATTTTTAGTCTCACTTTGAATTGTAGCATATTACTAAGTCCAAATGTGACAAAGTCAACTTGTTATTTATAGGCTTATGACCACAAGTGATGTATATCTAGTTTATCTAGTAGGAATGTTTTATTCCATGTTTATTTATACATTAGGAATGCATCAATTCTTAATAGAATAGTTTGTTGGGATAAATTATGTCAAATTTTATTGTTTCTCAATGTTTCAGATCCACATCTGTGATCCTTCATCGAGAGAATTTTTTTAAATTTTCTCCTGATAAGGATCAAAGACGTGGATTATTGCTTCTCAATGTTTCGGATCCACATCTGTGATCCTTTATTAGGAAAAAAAATTCAAATTTTCTCCCGATGAAGGATCACATATGTGAATCCAAAAAATTGAGAAGCAATAAAATCTGACATAGTTTATCTGAAAAAACTATTATGTTACTGTATGGACTATGAAAGCATCAAATCTTTGATATGTATTAATTATTATTCTAGTTCAATGTCATACTTTTTTCATGATGCATGGAGTTAGCTACAATATTGACCTATATACACATTGCCATCTTTATTTTCATTATATTCATATCTATATTTATCATGAAGGGTAGGATCAATCTTAGTGGATAACATCTATGTGGTAGATCTAAAAAGCTCTATGGTTGGAGTTAAATCTCTCTATGATGCTCTCCCTCTCTACTTCTTACCCAATTACTCTTGACTCCAAAAATTATCTCTTGCAGTCTCAATGTTTGCATTGAAGAAAACTTACTGATTTTATGTAATTATTGCGAATAAAAGATTGTATTGTAATTGTATGTATTTTGAGAAAATATGTATTCTTGGTATATTACTTTAAATAAAGTAATAATGAGAACTATGAATGTTGATGTAATTGGAGATCAGTATAAAATGAACATTGATTTTATATTTGTACCTTTAGAAATGAGTAAAGGAGAATATTGATTCCTGGATGATTAATTTTCCTTGTTGCAATTAGATAGCTACTATGATAATGGAAAGAATTAATGTTATGTGAATGTGCACTTGATTTCATAGTGAATTATTTTGGGAGATGTTATTGAACTTAATCAACATTTGAGTCAGTGGAATCACTTTACACTTATGCATTTACTTCATATTAGTTACAATAATTTTTTATTAATCATGGTAGAATTCGGATTATTTAAGAACCTTTGGAAAGATAAATAAAATTTTGAATTTTCTAATGTCCAACCAGAGGGGTTATTACCTTGTGGTATCATAGCTTAGGTTCAACACTAGTATATAATGTGTACATTCATGTTTCTGAATTGTATATTGTTGAGTCCTCCAAGAAGGAAAACATGGTTCATACTTGAGCTAGTAGGAAGGGTAGTGAGTAGGATGAGGAACTTATAAACAAGATCGATCAAATATTGGCCATGGTAATCAATACCCAAGAAAAGGTAGGAACCCTAGAGCATCAGATTCAGTAATTGAATTTAGAAGATGTTATTGGAAAACAATCTAAATTAAGATGAACAAGAAAATCCTAATGATAACAAAAAACCTAACATGTTCACCATTATCCATGAGCAAACAAATGGAGTTGCCATGGGTTCACCATTATCTCATATAGTGGCAAATTTGTTAATGGAACATTTTGAGAGAGATGCTTTAGAGTCATATCCTTTAAAAATAGGATGGTGGGATAGATTCCTTGATGACACTAACACTAAATGTTTGCATGGAGAGGAAGAGTTGGATAAGTTTCTAAAACATTTAAATGACTAGAATGTAGACATCCAATTCACCATGGAAAAATAGATTAACAGTAAACTTCCATTCTTAGATGTCATGATTATAAAAAAAATGGGATGGATCCCAATCCCATGGGGTATATAGAAAGCTAACTCATACATATTTATATCTTCAAGTTGATTCTCATCATCACCCTCACCAAAAAGCAATGATTTTTGACTCTTTAGCAACAAGGGCTATCAGAATTTCAGATCCATAACACTTTAAGCAAGAGAAAGATCACCTCACTAAAGTCATGACTTCCAATGGATATAACAATGGTGAAATAGATAAGGCTTTTTATAGAGTTTAAAATAGAGAACAAAATCCCATCATTGAGAAGCAGAATACGCAAAGAATGACCATTCCTTTTATTAAAGGATTCTTAGGAAAAAAATGCCATAATTGCAAGAAAAGCTAAGATTCAAATTGATTTTAAACCACACATTACTTTTTGTACCCCCCTCAATTATGCTAAATATCCCATTAATCCTATCTATCAAAAGGGTGTATATGTGGTTTCATTTTCATGTGGTAAACCCTATATTAGTGAAACTGGTTGTTCCCTAAAGACAGGGTTAAAAGAACATTTTAATGACATCATCAGATCTTGTATTAACTCCTCGACTTTAGCTAAACACTCCCTTAATACTAAACACCAAGTTAACATTAATGAATCCAAATTAATAGTGAAAGAAGATGACTATTGGAGGCGGAAAATAAGAGAAACTATCAAAATTGAAAAAAGACCTTGTAACCTCAATAGAGACACTGGACTTGATATTAGAAACTATTGGAAACCAATCTTAAACCATGTTAAAGAGAGTTGAATTTCTTTTATTTATTACTTATTTTGTCTTATTATCCTTGAGAGGGCCTACCTACCTCTTTATTTTTTATTTTGGAATGACAATTATATGGCGTATGGTGGGCTACTTTATCCATGTATTACCATTCATATATTTTCCTCCTTTCCTTAATGATGAGTACACATTTGGTACTCGAAACACCAATTAATGTCTCATTTCACATGATGAATCTAGAAATATTTTTTTCAAAAAACCTAACATTCAGAAGAAATGTGATAATCAAGACTGGACTTAAAAAATTCAAGGCCCACATTACCAACATGGTCCTTGGAAGATAACCCATTTTAAAACAAAATTGGCTAGGGATTTGAAAAGAATAGTGCCACCAAAGTACGATGGCACCATACTTGGTGATGGTGCAGAAGCTTGGTTGTTTGATATGGAGAAATATTTTGAGCTCAAAGATTTTTTTGAGAAACCAAGGTAGTCTAGAGATCATATTAATTATTAGGTGAAGCTTCATCCTAGTGGAAAAATATGATCATTTAGTAGGATATTATTTATGAATTCATTACTTTGGATGTTTTTATATCATACTCTAGGAAGATATGGCTTCCACAACATTACTTTGATGAAAAAATGAATGAAATTCAAAATCTAGAGTAAGAAGATATGTTTGTTATAGAGTATTGGGAAAATATTACCTAAATCTTAAGGTATGTCCCTCAATACCAAAAGGATTAAAGACTCAGAATCAAAATATCATATTAGGATTGAATCTTTTCATTAGTGTAGATGTTAACCTTCATGGACCTTTGACTATGGAACAAGTTTTTGAAATAATAGTGAAATAGGAAAAAAACTCAAAACCCTTGTAGTAGTCGGGAAGGAATTTAAGGATAAAGGGAAAGGTCCTCAACGACACAATCCAACTCCTTTCTAGAAAATAATATTTGAAGGAATAAAAAGAACATAGTAAGAAAAAATTTAAGACCAAATAATAATTACAGGAGTGGAAATTCCTTCAAGTCAAACAATTTACTATGAGAGGGAGAACTAAGGAAAGGATAGGTCTGATGGGAAGACATTTTGTTTATAGAGTAAAAAAATATGCCAATCAATGCCCAAGCATGATAGAGGGAGAAAATTTCAAAGCACCTTCATCACTAAGCCAACAACATGATTTTCAACAAAGGATTCATGTTGTAGTAGATAATCGTCAAGTTGAATTCCAAGTAACACCAGTAGAAGCTTCATATAGATTTTTCAATTGTCCCTTTACTGTACTTATTGGTAGTGGATAAAATGAATGTTTTGTAGCACTTAAAATTCTAGAGAAAATATCTATGAAAGTTAGTTTTTATGGAAAAGAGTTAGATAGTTTAGTATGGAAACCAAGTAGGATAGAGGGTATATCAATGTTTCTTTGAAGTTGAACTAGAGCTGACTAGATTGAAAATAATAGTAAATATATATGTTTCCCCACTTGGTTCATATGATGTGATATTAGGATTCAACTAGTAATGGCAACATTGAGCTCGAGTCGAATGTTATGCCAAGACAATCACATGTCTCAGTGGTAATGGTCAATCTATGATAGTTAAGGGAGTTAAATGTGAAATCAATGTGAGACATATTTCATTTGTGCAACTGAAAAAGGCTCGAATAAAGGAATGTGCCATATTTTCAATGCATATAGATGAAGTTGAAACCAAAAAAGAATTGATCATAGATGACTATCATTTTATTCATGTTTTAGGGGATGTTTTTCCTAAAGAATTACCAAGACTTCTGATGAAGAGAGAATTTGATATCTCCAATGATATCTTACATGGTTAAGAACCAAAGTAAAAAGCTATGTACAAGATTATGATAACCAAATTATTTGAGTTGAAAACCCAATTACAGGAGATGCTTTCAAAATGGTTTGATCCATCCAAGTGTATCCCCATAAAGTGCACTGGTAGTTTTTTCCAAGAATAAGATTAGCACTCTTAGATTGCACATAGATTATAATATGTTAAACAAAGCCACTATCAAGAACATATATCCCTTTCCATGCATAAATGATCTCTTTGATCAAATGTGAGGGGCTATTATATGTTTAAAGATATATTTGAGATCATGATATCACCAACCAAGGATCAAATAGGAATACATAGCACAAATAATGTTTAAAACTTGGTAAGGGCACTACGAGTTCATTTTGCTTCCCTTTGGACTTACAAATGTTCCTGCAACATTCATGAACATAGTAAATAGTGTTTTCAAAGATTATTTGGATGGTTTTGTGATAATGTTCTTAGATGACATTATAATTTATTCAAAAATAAAAGAATAACACATACAACATTTGAACCTATTTTTTCCAATGTTTATGATAACACAAATTGTATGGTAAATTGTCAAAATGTTCCTTTTTTCAAGAGAAAAATCATTATCTTGGCCATAAAATATTAGCAAAAGGGATTTCACTAGACCCGACCAAGATAAGAGTCATTATGGATAGGTCTTATCCACAAAATGTGTAAGAAGTTTGTAACTTCTTGGACGTAGTTAGATACTACATAAATTTTATGGAAGGATTTACCAACATATGAAATTCAATCACATACTTGTATAAAAAGGACAATAAGTTCATTTTGAATAGATAAGTGTGAATAATATTTTGATTTCTTAAGGAAAAGGTAACCAGTGCTCCAATTTTAAAGATCCCTAATCTAATGGAAACCATTCAGTCACCACAGATGCATTTGATGAAGGATTTGGCAATTTTTTTATGTAGGATGGCCAAGTTGTGGCCTTTGAGTCATGCGAAATTAAACAATATGAGATTTATTATTCACCACATAATTTGGAGTTTGCAAAAAAAAATTATGCATTAAAAATGTGGAGATATTTCCTATAGGAAATTATTTTGATGAGGACATATAATTTAGGACTCAAACCTATCTTCACTAAACCCAACCTAAATGCGAAAAAAAGGTGATGGTTAGTTTTTGAGTGATTTGACTTATACATTAAGCATATAAAGGGTAAGGAAAACATAGTGGCAAATACCCTTAGTCGAAGAAGATATATAATTGTTATGTCAACTATAAGAACCACTTTTATATAATAGATTTTAAGTCATCTATCATCATATGAGTTGAATTTGAAGGTCAAGGAAGTGCTCATAGATAATAGTTGAGATCATAAGTATGAGGGATATTAGATAGAAGAAGATGGAATTCTTTGATTCAATGGCATAATGTATATACCTAACCTTAGTGATATACATCTCACAAATTTGGAGGAGGCTCATGCAACTCTTTATCAAGTCACCTTATTGTGACTAAATGATGGCAAACCTTGAACAATTTTATTTTTGGTCAAGGTTCAAAATAAACGTTAATTTTTTTATGACACAATGTTTAGATTGTCACTGGGTCAAAACTAAGCATGTGTACCCAATAGGTTCTTTATATTCTCATGATGTTTTAAAATGGAAGTGGAAAGTTATTAGTACATATTTTGTTCAAGGATTTCCTATGTCCAAGAATAAGCATGTTTTGATCTTGGTTGTAGTAGATAAACTCACCAAGGTTGCACATTTTATACCTAGGAATTTGATACATGATTGACCAATTTTGAAAAAAATGTTTGTTCATGAAGTGTTTAGATTGTACGGAAATCCATAAAAGATCATTTATGATCATGAAACCAAGATGACATCGCATTTTTGGCAGTGTTTGCATGTAACTTTGGGAATGAAGTTGAATTTTAGTACAACTTATCACCCAAAGACATTGGTCAAACTAAGATATTAAATCAGCTTTTTGAATATTTATATATATTTCTATATGGATTAGTATTAAAAGTGGGAAGAATATTTTTCTTTAGTTGAGTTTATTTGTCTTAACTCGTATCATTATACTCTTAACATGGCACCATTCTAACCAATGTATAAATAAAGTGGCATGCTCGTCTCAATTCAGATAATCCAAGTGACAGAGTTATAGTTGGACCCAAATTACTTCAATAAATGGAAAAACGTGTAAATAAAATCAAGGACAGTTTGATAAAATTTGTCAATCAACTAAAGAGTTATGCAAATAATAAGGCAACTCCTAGATCATCGTAAAGCCAAAAAAGAGCTCTATTAAGTTTGGAAAGTCATCCAAATTGGCTCCAAGATATGTGGGACAATTTGATGTCCTTGAAGTAGTCAATCCCATTGCCTACAAACTTGCATTGCCTCATGTTTTATCATGGTTGCATAATGTTTATCACATTTATTTATTTAAACATTGCCATGCATATATTTCACATGTCATTGATTGGAAATATTGGTAGGTTCAAGATCTAGGAGTGATATTGATAGAGCCCATGTGAATCTTTGATACTCATAAATTTAGTTTGAAAACATATAGGTCTCTTAGTGTAAGGCCCAGTGGGAAGAATATTATGAAGAGAACACTATTTAGGAAGATCTTGGGGACGTCTCTAAGGATTTTACTTATCTATTTAGTTGAATTTTCTATTTTACTATAACCACCAAGATGATATTTTTTCCTAAAGAAAAGGATGTCACACCTCATTTATATTGATAGACCATTTATCTTTTTTTTTTTTTTTTTTGGTTTGTGACTAGTAGATTTGTTTAGTTGAGATATTAATGCAATAAAATTTGCTCATTTAATTGTTATTTCATGTTTTGAATAAATGGAATGGTTAGTTATATGTCTTTATTGTTCGTTATATTATGTGGTCTTGACTAACATCAAAATGATTTAAATGCTTTTTGAACTTTAAATGGAATTAATGTGTTTGCCTAACCTAACATCAAATAAAATAGGCATGTTTTATTGAGAGAATGTTAAATATGATTGATGTATTTATTGAAGTTAAATTAGAATTTGCAAGGTTATTATGACTTAATATCAAATCGATTTTTTTTTGTTTTATTGGTTAAGCATCAAACTAATTTGACTTGCTTATGTCTATCGAATGACATCAATGATTGATTTGCTTACATTATGTAGTGTCAAATTGAATTTTATTTGTTTTTTTAAAAATTATGTCAACTGGTGATGACATGCTTGTAGTGATCAACATCAAATAGATTCAACACATTTTCATTAGTTATATTTTGCAGATTAATTTGGCATTTAAATTGAAATGATTATTGATTGTTATTTACTTCGTTTAACATGTTAATAGGTTTTGTTGAGTGTGTAATTGTAACACATATTTTTTTCTTTAAAAAGAGGGAGTGCATCATCAAAAAGAGATTGATAAATGTGATTTCTAAGGATAAGAAAGAGAGTGTTTTGTATACATGTTTGAAAATGATCATTGACAACGAACCTTACATTAAGAACTTCCAATATCATTGGATATAGATAGATATTTCTCATATGGCTTCATCTTATTTAGTTACTTTGTTTTGTATGATAACGTCAGTAAACGTTAAGCGTCAAGTACCTCAAACTTTTACATTTTTTATTTTTTTGTGCACATGAAATAAAATGTTGAGAACTCTTCATTCTATTTTTAAGTTATCAATATAACCTTCGAAAATAATCGTTAAATTAATAAGTAACCTCGTATGTTTTTCAATATGAAATAAATGTCATTTTAATATGAAATTCTTCATTCTTACTTTTATAATAACTTATTGTAATTATATTCCTAGTTAAGAGGATTGCATATAAACTTATGAAGAAGGACATAATATTAATAACGTTACTCTTAAATGAAAACAATAAAATTTGCAGTTCAGGGACAATAATAAGATAAAATAAAGAAACTTCAAAAAAAATTAAAGTAGTGTGGGCTATTAAAATGAAATCGTAGGCTTGTCGGTAGAGGTTTTAATTTTTTTTGAGAGGATTTAAAGCCACATGGGCATGCTTCCTGGTCAACTAACAAAAATTAAATAATGTAGATTTTATTTTATAAAGAGTTTAATGTTTCAACTCCCAAGCCAACTATGCCATTAATGGCAAAGAGCTGTAGAATGAAATTTGCTTAGCAAAAAGATTGATTAGAAGCATCAATCTTAAGTTTGTGAGGACACCTCCCGTTTTGGGAAGGGCCATTGGTATTAGTAAGTAAAACAGGCACTTTAGAGGATATCATGGACAAATGGAGGATAACTTTTGTTTTGGGAAGGGATATTGGGATTAGTAAGCAAATGCGCACTTTAGAAGATATTATGGACAAATGTAATATTTGAATAGTATTTGTTTAAAGTTGGTTTATATTATTTATGCATGCATGTTGTAAAAAGGAAAATTGTTTATTATTATAATTGTTTTTTAGATTTATATATTTATTCTATTCTTACTTTGCCTATCAATTATTAATTTGTTGATGCTTTTTCATTTGAAGAACTATCATTTGAAAAAAAAAACTTAGCATTGATGCACAATGCCAACAACGATGGAATTTTTTATTTACTTGTATTCTCTCCTCCAATGACTTGTTTGGGTTGAGAATATGCATTAGTATGTGCATAACAAGAATCATTATAATCAATTTAATTAATTTGTATTGGATAACATGTAACCAATCAAATTTAAATAGTTTTTCATTGTAACATTACCTTTGAAATATTTGTAATATAATAAAAATAAAATAAAATAATTTATTACTTTCTTATTAGTTGAAGTAAATGACAAAACTATTTTCATGGAGAATTGTTCTCTTTTACAGATTAATAAAAACAAAAATACTTGTACTGTCCAGTAAAATTGGAACAATTCTCAAATTTAACATTAATTATAATCTGTTTTCTTTGGCCGGTTGTCCACGATGGAATGTTGATCACAAAATTTAACATAGAATAGCATATCTTTTAATATAAAATGTCACCGTCCACCGATCTCTTTCAACGCAAATGCTAAAGAAACAAAACAACAAAAGAGACATCAACATCAGAATGAATAGCACATAAAATATTATGCATCAGAATTTAGGTTGGAATTGAAAAGTATGCAAATGTTTGTTTGTTTGTTTTTTACAGTGCGTGCATCCAGCGCAGAATCGGAAAACTTATATAGGCTTTTGGTAAGTGAGTCGATAGAAATCAGAGCTCCTTACCATCACAGAGGACCAACCAAGGCACCTATCTGATTCATCACTCACAGTTTGTGGGACAAGAGTGCTTAAACCCAAACTTGTGCCACATGAGCTTGATCCACTGTTGCTCTCTGAACTTCCCTCCATAATATCAGAAACAGGGGCAGTCATTTCATTGTTTTTACAAGGTTCAAAACAATCCATCATACACGCTACACCTGCAATCCCAGCACTAACTTCTTGTTGAACTTCTCTGCCAAGTTCAGCTACTGCATTATTACGTGCAAACTTCTTCCCCCTCAAACCTCGTGTACTCCTTGATATTGATTACTTGTACTTGTAGAATTACAAAATATCCCTCAAACTTAACAATGCCGCAAAGGAGAAAATTAAATCCCTTCATTCCACACAATCACCCTGGAGTGGAATAACAAACCTCGAATAAACAGCCAAAAAATTGAAATTTAAGCGAGTCAGAAAAGGATTGAAATCAATAATTCACCTTCCATTTATCAATCCCCAGATGATCTATTATAGAAAGAAGACCATCATGGCAAGGTTTTATGATAAGTATGCCAATAACTGTTAGCATACTACATTATACGTATACGCATAAAGTATATTATATACATGTGATTTCATCTTCACAATAATAATTTTATCCTTTTCTAAACATTTGTTTTTTACAATGATTGTAAGGACTTGGCACACAACACCTTTATTCTTCTAAATCACAGGTACTAAAGATGCATCACGGTTCTTGTTCATTTAGCATTGAAATGGATTGGCATATGCATTTATTTATTTAACATTAAAATGGATGGATAACCTTGCTTGTTTTGAAATTTGTTTATAATGGTTATCTATTCAAAATTGTCATTTAAATGATCATATATTTTATATTAAAAGATGAAAACATCAAATAAGCTATTTAAAATTATTATAATATTTGAAAGTTTTTGACTCTCATCTTGCATCTGTTATGAGCTCCTCAAAATTAAAAGTGATTATATGTTACG
The DNA here is from genome assembly GCA_037957365.1 of Torreya grandis. Taxonomy (NCBI): domain Eukaryota; kingdom Viridiplantae; phylum Streptophyta; class Pinopsida; order Cupressales; family Taxaceae; genus Torreya; species Torreya grandis. The sequence continues at coordinate 3,192,389 of JARHVA010000265.1, forward strand.
GCAAAAATATAAATACTTTTATTTATTTAGGTCATGTGTTTATGACTTGGTTGTGTATGTGGAAAATGACAATATATAATTGGAATATTAAAGGTGAATTATAAATAAAATATTGAGATGTATTTTGGATATAAGACGATGAGAAAATGTAAGCAATACCAAGATGGTATGGTTTGTGAAAAATGATAGGTCATAGCTCTTAAAAATGAAAATAAATTTTGAGATAATAAGTGTATAGACCAAAATTTGGTCAAGCAAACACAAGTATTGTGTCTTTTTTGACTTTTGTAATTAAAAGATCCTAATGTTAAATTAAGATCTCATTGGCTTGTGATGTTTGTAATCATATGTCTTTTATGTCATTCTTTCACATTGACATTTCACTATATTTGTTGAAGTTTTACTCTTCCATGTCATTCTTTATCTGAGTCACAGAGATCTTTGGTCTTCTATCTCTTTTATCCTATTGTCATCTTGTTTTTAGACAAGACTACCCTATTTGTACTAACCCACTATGTTAAGTTATCTGAAAGGGGTGCTCTTGTCCAACGCACCTTTTAGAATTTTTTCCAAAGCACATTTCATTTATGTCTTTTTTTATGACCACTTTACGCTTTCTTGAGTTAGCTAATGCGTCAATGGATGTTTGAAATTCAAATTTGGGAGTCTTATATTCGTAAGGGTTCCCTAAGGTATTTAACATATAGCACTTATCTATCTAAAAAAACACATAAAAAAATCATACTAAAATTAGCTCAACATTTACATAGTTTTCTAAAGTTTACATTGCATACCTAGACTACATGCTTAGGCGAAGAGCATTTAGATTCAAACTGCATATAATCCAGTCACACACACACACACATTATAGGGATAACTACAATGGCTTGATGTTCCTATTATGGGGTTATGTAGGTAACACTCAGTTCAAAGGGGTTCTGAGGTCAGCTTGACCATTCCCACTTCCCTTTTTTTTCTTTTTACATTTGATCCCTATTTGGCTTGCGTGTAGGACTTTGTTAGGTATTTGAAGAAGAAAATACAAAAATATAAGTTAAAATGATCGCACATATGTGACAAGATGAAATACATCTATAGGAAGATTTGCACAGATCATCACTTTTGTAACAACCCCACTGGATTTGTCTTAGAAAAACATGATAATTTGTTTTTTAACTTAATCAACACATTCCTTCATTATAATTCACCTCGAGAATCTAATTAGTGATCTACATGTAACACTCAAAGTATATTAACTATAAATAAGCATGTGACATCTAACCATTACTTTTCACTAACAAAATATGAAACACATCATAATCAAATATGAAAAGTAATTACAAATACCCAGTCATAACTGGTACAATGATACAACCACTACTGCCAACTACAAAAAGTTAATAATTACATTTTATTATAATAATGTCTCAATAATAAATAAATACAATGTACAAGATACAAAGCTCCACAAAGAATGAGTTTTCGAACTCCAATATATCTGGAAATCTCAAGTTTCATTTCCAAGTAAGTACTATTGTGGAAAGGGAGAGCATCATCCAAGCATTTTTTCACACCAATCATGAACCATCAATCCCCTATGTAATTTTCATTAGAGAATGGCACTCCCTTAATGGATGAGTAGATAGTGACGGTGTAGGAATTTAAAGAGACAAGTTAGTATATATGTGCTGTATAATTTCTAAACTAAACATGCGGTGCATCATAAAAAAACTTGTTCTAACAAGATATCACACAAGCATGTAAATCATACAAATGAAATGATAATTTTTCACTAATATACTTGGATAAAGTTTTCAAATATTTATTAATATTTAGGATCAGTCAATTTCACACACACCACTTGATCAGATTATCTTCATCTGGCATTGTGATGTTAGTAAGCTAGTGAAGTCTATCTCACTACTTACTTAGTACCGACAATGCGAGATTTAGTTTATATATATAACCGATAGATTCATATCGATTACTTCCTACTAGCAATCATAAAATATGATAAACATAACAACATCCAAAATGCATACATTTAGTCCATCAAATGTATGAATGCATCTACACATATTTATAGTTTGTACCACCCTATATAACATGAATTTAGATTGTAGTTTAAAAAAAATACACTCTATGAGATCCCATAATATCATAGTCCATTCTTCATGAGCATAACTATTCAATTACAAGCAATCAATCTTATATTTTCAAGAATCAATGTCTCATTATCTTAAATAATAGGCAAGCAAGTACAGTTTATACCAACTCGATATACCTTATGTTTAAACTGCATATTAGCAATCAAAAGAAACATAACTTATAGGTACACAACATGATGCACTATTAATGTTATATATATTTAAACACTTGTACATATTATTATACTCACAATATATACCACACACAAGTTTTCAATACTATTTGTATATATACTAATAGTCATTTATGATACTAATCAAGATTTTTATAAGATTTACACAATCATTATATCCATGAATCATGAAGATATAAATTAAGTACTACAGTCAATAGACCTCTCTATATCAATATTTTGTTCTCATTATTTATTGTTAGTTCTCAACATGGAAGAAAATAACCTCCAATTCAAATCCACTGTATAAGACATTCACAAGGTTTCTTTATGTGTTTATACTCTACAACAGTCTATGTATTTCATATATATGTGTTACTACAGGTTGACTCCATCAACTTGTTCATTATCGCTACTATTTATATAAATATTAGCTATATCCCTATAGATAAATTATATGATACTAATCATCTCACGATAACCATGTACATACATGTACATCGGTCATCATGTGATTATGGTTAACAAGATATATAATAGATATATAATCACATCTCAATCCACTGATTGACTATATTTGTAACTCACCAATTTATCTAACACAGATTAGAATATATATCTTTTACTCGTCAACTTAGCTAATATGGATATATTCATAAAAAATAGACATAACATCAAGATCTACGGCTATATATATCTCCAATATTTGATCTACGACCAAGCTTTGATCAAGTTCTACAGCTAATTTAAAAATCTATGGATATATAACTAGTGTAGGCATATGATAATAATTTAAATAGAAGATCAATATCTCATAGTTATTATATCATGTGAGCTTGTAACCAAACTGGATATTCTTATAATATCGAGAATACTTATGAACTCATATATGAGCTAAATACAGCGCTCAATATACTACAAGCCTAAGTCTCTTACATCGTGGGTTCACTATTTATGCAGATCACTATCTAGGTTCCATAATATACCAATTCACTATAATTTAACATGAATCATTACACTTATTGTATATTGAAGTATAGTTATAATTTTTGTTAATGTGTGTTAATGTGCAAATAACACCAAATTAATGATTAATACATACATTAGCTATATATCATTTATCTATATGTGGAATTGCTTATTTTTCCTCTAATATCAACTTTAATGAAAGAGTACCCGGTTTGATTACATGCAATATCCCCTCTTAAGTGTATTTTCTTTTAATATACACAACTAGAACCTATATTCTTATATAAACTCAATAATAACATAGTTCGCTTTAAACTCTATGTACTATTCAACTATGTACTCGGATATAGAGTAGTATGTAGTTGCTAAATATAATATGTTTTCAATGACTATTGTGATGTATTCAATGACCATTGTGATGTATTAAATAGTCGTTACATTCGAAACATATTATCGTATATTATGGATTTAATAGTCGTTAATAACATTAAACATATAGTGTTTTGCTCTGTGTTAGACTAAAGTATTGCTATAAACTATTGAATATGCATATGTTTACTATTATGATAAGTTTAACTATGATGATCCCATGTATATATTACGATTTGATTAGTGCATATATTAGCTTTCAAACTGCATCCCTCTCAGTTTTCAAGTATAACATAATATCTAATTACACAGCACACCGAAATTCTCATATGATTGTTGTATAGAAAGGATCCACTATGTTCACTATTATTTGTGATCATATACAAATCATTGTATATATCTTACATGGATTATTGTGTATTTTTACATATATTAATCACCACTATTAAGTCATGATAAGAGTGCAGTGATCCAATTATTTAATAATAGCAAATAAAGTGCAGCGATCTACTAAATTAATGCTCTGTAGACCTTATATATACATAATAATTATTTCATATACCTTATATGTATATCGTATCTACTCTGCTACCACATCCAATTATGTTTAAATAATTTCACCTATATTCCTATATCAGAAATACATATATTGGAGATCTTATTACACCACGAATTCTGATATTAACTTTTTTTTTATATTGGCATCCACAGATGCAGCGACTCATAAAATCCAACGATTCAATATTCAGTCAATTATATTCAAAAATAGGAGGGCGATGACACAGTTAAATCGTTGTCTAAATTTAATTCTTTAATGATTCACCTTGATTACAGGAAAATTTAATTATTTATTATATTTAATATGTTTGTGCTTTCATATAGTAAATCGCTACTTCATACCTCTATACACACAAATCGACGGGATATATATATATGTAATAACTCATACTCCATTGTATTCTACACTGCCCATTGTTTTTCTATAGGATATCTACTTATATAATACGCAAACCATTAGAGTGTGGGATATCAACTTATATATATAAATCGTAGTAATATATATGTATATTACGGTCAATCTGTACATCCTTGAATGATAGCTCCAAAAATATTAAATTTCCACATGAGTATAATAACATATGTCTACATGTTAATCGTTGTTTATCCCATACTTATGTTTTGTTGGTGCCATAATTTTGACAAGTATTAATTTCATTTTTGGCGCACAGCATGGAAGGACCATTGTCCATTTTGTTACAAGTATCAGCATGGTACGGGAGGACCATGGCATAGGAGAACCATGGTGCAAAAAGACCATGGTGTGAACCCAGCAACACGAGACTTGATGGGTGCAGAAGGACAATGGCATAGAAGACCCAGCACGAGAGGACGTAGTCAAAAGGGAACGTGTCACGAAGAACCTGAGAATAGGAGCTCGAAACAAAAGCGGAAGACTAGGGGAGCATGTGGGAAGCGGAGCGTGAGGGACGCAAAGCAGTTAGAAGAACATTTCAAGTGGGACATTTCAACCCCATTAATCGAAGGTTTTGTACCAACCCGCGTGGAACGGAACACTTGGCCGCTAGGATATAGCATAGAATGAGGATCTAGGGACACAGAGACCTAAGTCTACAGGAACAACTAATTATAAGTGTCATGACTCTCAATTTGTTGGGAGTTCATGTGCCATCTGTTCATAATAGTTGAAATTATGACACTTGGTCAAGGCAAAACAATTTAAAAACCCCTATTGTAATCATTTGCATTATGGACTTTTTGGGAGAATAGTTATAACGATTTGTCTTGTAATGTAGTACGTTGTTAATGAGAGATCAATGTTTGCCATATTGTGTTACGAATGATGAAGTATTCTAAGGGTTGAATGATGGATGTGATTTACATCTAAGTCATGGGTATTTTTCTTCTTTTACCACTATTGTTAAATAGTAATGGTGAACCTAGTTATAATGATAGTTAAATCTGGGACAACAAGGATAATATTAGTATATTTAGGGTGATGAATAATCTTTTAAGAACTGTGTTACGAAATATGAACAAACATATAACATTGTGCTACAAAACCTTCAGGAATCGATCTTTTGTTGCATGCTTTAAGTGAGTGCACGAGACTTACCTCTCGCGTGAGAGGGCCAGCGTGTTAGCTTGTTGGAGAGAAGCTCGACGCTGAAGTAGAACTAACTAAAAGAACCCAGCATTTTGGTTTCATTATCGGGACTTGAAGTAACTGGAGCACAAGCATAAAAATATTTGAGCACATTACATTAGAAAACATTGAAGAATCGATTATCAGAGTCAAAGACAATTTTTTGATTCCATATCTTGAGCCTAGAGTTTCTTCACGATAGTGGGCAGAACACAACCTCTATAGTTCATTATATGAGACGTTCTTCTCTAAGGCCTCTGTTCTTTTACATTCCTGGATCTTAGCATATGCACAAGGATGATCCCAAAACCTTAGACGAAGACAGTCATGGACTCTAGAATGGTAAAGGAGTTTAGCACAATTGAAAGTTCCTTGGACACGAGCGGTCGATTACTGGTGGAAACGTGTTCGAAACAGTTACATTTTAGAATATGATGTGACCACATATTCATGTCCTAAGGAAGCCAAGTTTAATGTTTTATGAGAACCAAGGGGGTGATATCTTTCACTATTTTCAGCCAAAATTAAAAAGCTCATTTTTGATCTTAGGTTGGAAACATTACCCATGAATGGCTAGAACCTCACATGCATGAGCCACATAGTTAGAGGAGAGATTACTGGTTGTTTCAAGGTTGTGGGTTCAACATGGTAGCAAGTCAACGAGCTCTACAAAAATGGAAGTATGATAAAGCTCGGTAGAGGATCATGGGAGTTAGTGGCATAGGAAGAGATTAGGAACACTCAAGAAGCATTGTGAAGATATGTAGGGAGCCAAACGCATGTGAGAAATCCATCACTTATGGGCCACAACCTTTGTCACTATTATCTTGTGAAGAAATGGGCTAGATTGCCAGAGATGAACCCAGTACGAATCAACTAGGCTCTCTCACCATAGTGTGTGCTCATGCCATCAAATCAAATAAGATATAAGTAAGGAATTGGGATATAGATAGTACAGATTTAGAGGCTAAATGGATACCAAAAATTAAGACTAGACAATCAAATAATAACACCGAATCTACATTTTATTTTTTCATGAAAAACCCATGACATAGCTTGGAATGCTTGGAGGATCTGGCCAAGGCTAGAATACGGACCCCAATCTAGGAAATCACCCTTCCACCACACCTCCCCACACAGGTACTGCTAGTGGAGGTGCTGGAGGGGGATTAGGAGGAGGTACTGGAGGAAATAGGACCCCTCCAAGAATAGAAGCTAGATCTTCTTAGAAAATAATTGTTCAACCTCCTATGGTTTATTATGAAATGACATTGCACCTACCTAAGTATCGAGGGGTGAAAAATGCAGCTAAGCATGTTCATAAGTGTGAACTAATTTGGAGAGCGTGTGGCATCACATCCTCTAAGCGAAAGGTAACATAGTTGGTAACCACCCTTTTAGAACATGAACATAAATGGTATCATAAATTTGACCCTCAACAAGCAATGGTCGACTATGACCAACTCAAAGTAGCATTTCTACAAGAACTTGATAATCTAGAGTTTGAGCAGTAGACTATAGCAACACTGAAAAACATAAAATAGGGACTTATAGAGAGTGTACAAGAATATGATGCTTGGTTCAAGACTTTGCTTTCTAAGCTATCATTTGAAATCAATCCTACCCAACATGCACAATGGTTTGTAGGGGAATTATTGCTACCTTTTCAATAGACCCTATCACATAGAACTTTTACCAACGTGTGAGAGGCTCTAGAGTCTACACTACGCACTGAAGCAATTAGAAGTATGGATACTATAATTAATCCCTTTATGAAAGCACAAATAACATATATGGCTTCTCAACTTGAAAAAATAATGACAAATAATGCACATGAGACACGTAGTGGTGTTTGGTGTATCGATTATGAAGCTGAAGGACACACAAGAAATAATTGCCCACATAAGAACATCTGTGCAGTCCTAAAACAAACTTATGAGATTTGTCATGATGATCATGATGTTCGTTCATGTCCACTTTTGCAAAAAGCCATGAATACTAAAGTATCTATATCTTGTAAAATTTGTGATGCTTATGCTCACAATACCAATGAGTGTCGACTGATTACTGATATCCATGAGGCTTGAGCATGTGGTAAATCCCAAGCTTTAGTCAATTCCCAAGACAATGTTGGCTATCATGAGTATGGAAGAGGACGAAGACGAGGTGGTAGGTTTCCACTAAGGACTCGCTGTAAGTGTGGTTCTCCAAACCACTATTAGAGGGATTTCTCAGAATACCCTTGATATAAGTGTGGTTCTCCAAACCACTATTAGAGGGATTGCTCAAAATACCCTACCTACACTTACTGTAAAAAAGACCACCAATTAGAAGAATGCCCAGATTTATATGCAACCATTACAAAAGACCGAAATGAAAAGGGTGCAAGTATTATCCATATAGATAAATCATAATGGCATGCTCGGCCAACCATCCCTATTGTACAGAAAGTCAATATTACCATGTGTGCAGAGGCCAAACATAACGTACATCCAACCCAGTTGCAAAGGTAGCTAGGGAAGAACCTCATGCAAGGACATACCCTAATGCACTTCATCAAAAGGATTTTCTTTAGGATATAATGGCACTTGTGTGTGATCTCCAAGGTGAAATTCAATATCTTAAGGATTGAGATGTTGCAAAGCATGCCACAGTGCAAAGGAAAATCGGACCTCTAGTAATCAGGGATAGTTCCCAGGAACTATGCAAACACATGCTTGATGAAAACATCATTCTATAGCTTAGCACTTGGTTTAAAGGTCAAGCTCACATACAAAATGGAACCCACACTCAACTAAGTCAACAAGGTGAAGATCGATATTTAAATCATGCTCGACATCAAGAAAGTCCTAGTTCTATGTCCCTAGAAGATGGAGAAATATTAGTTAATACTGCTATCAACGGATGGGTAATCTAGGATAATCTAGTGGATACTAGTGCTGAAGTAAATGTTCTCACTAAAGATGCTTGGCAGAAAATGTCTAGTCCAACTTTGTAGCCTTCACCTCATGTCTTGTTCATGGCAAACAAGACTCATGTGCATCCTATCGAAGTCCTTAAAAATGCCACTATTAAAATACTTGGGATTCCCTTCAAAGCAGATTTTGAGGTTTTGGAGTTGGTAGATGCTGATGATTATCTAGCCTTACTTGAAAGACCCTGGTGCTATGAAAATCATGTAGATATAAGCTTTAAGAACCAATACATTCAACACATGATATTTCCCTTAGACCAAGCACAAGGACTGCCCTATATTGAACCCATAAGCATTGATGAAGACATCAACAATTTGTATAATGTGACTGCTCGACATGATGACCAACATGATCCTATGCCAGATGGTATTCTTTGCTAGGTGGACAACCAGTCTATCTCTGATACCACAAGTAATGCCTACAACTGTTGGGCCCATGGTGATTATGATCTCTCTAAAATATTGTGCAACACCATCAACAGAGAAGACATTCCACACCGATTCCTTAAGAGTCACAAACTTATGCGCCTCATGGGCTTAGTAATGAGAGGACCATTAAAGGGACCACCTTTGGAAAGAATTAATGAAGCTCCATGATTCCAAGGGCAAATGGAAGTGCATGATTTTGTCCAGTACCTCAAAGAGTTCTATGGTACTGAAAATGAATGGATGTAGTCCTTAGACCACATTTTTAATGGCACCACCGCCAGGTACTGGCAACCCCATAAAGAACGCCTATTGTATTGGGATCAAGTACGAGTTGCTCTACATCATAGATTTCACCATTACAATAATATCAGAGGTACACTTAGCTATAGCGGTATGGAAGCACCTGAACCACACCTAAGGGCATGTGAAATAATATGATGAGATGAAGAAACATTTTTACTAGAATATGTATGGGTTTATACGTTCTATGGAACTTTACACACTTGGGCATGGGCTTGATACATACATGAAGAAAGGCACAGAGGAACAAGGTTCTGACAACTATTAAAGGAGAATATGACATCCAAACTTTCTTACTCTTCACCAAGGATGGATATGTGCCTTTCTCTTCAATCAATACGTGAAACAATAATTGGAGAACAGAGTTCGATGAAAGATTATCTACATCATATTCATCACAAATCAAAGGACCCCTTGATTTTATTCAATGATCCTCCCAGACAATTACCTCTTTCATCACCAATAATCTCCAATAAAGAGCATCGGGAAGAAATCCACCTGAGAAAATAAAAGCTCATCTTTCAAGTAGATGAAGGAGAAGGATCTACTCCAATCAATTCATTAAGTAACTTACATTTTCCCACAAGTACTGGCTCACAAACTATTCAGGACACCAATTCCCTAGTGGACAATCCTTATCACGGGCCCATTCAAACTGTTCAACTAAAGATTGACACAGAGTAGGAACCTAAGTTGGTGACTATTGGCAACTATTAGACCGAGATAGAAATTTTGCAAATCTTTGAGCTGCTAAAAGAGTATTAAGATGTGTTTCCAAAGAACTATAGTGAAATGAAAAAGGTTCGCCTTTCTCTCAGGAAGATGCATATAAAATTGATTGATGACACTCATCTTGTGAAGAAATGCCCATATCGGATGAACCCTAACCTCTGAGCATGCATAAAAGAAGAGATCAACAACATGCTCAGCACCAGAATAATCATTCCTATTGATAAATATGATTGGGTGAGTCCTATGGTAATCAGTATCAATATGGATTGGCATATATATATCTACATGGATTACCATGTTTTGAATGCATCCTGTGTCACCGATCCTTTTCCAACACCTTTCATGGAAGAAGTCATAAAAGGCCTTGTTGGTTGTGAAATATATTCCTTTACTGATGGGTTCTCAGGATATCACCAAGTCCAGATAGTTGAGGAAGACTACTCCAAGACCACTTTTGTTACGAAATGGGGCTCTTTTGCCTACACTATCATGCCTTTTGGGTTGAAAAATGCCCCAATAGTGATTTCACGGGTAGCAATAGAGGATTTTAAAGATTTTATCCATAAGTTTCTTCAAGTCTATTTAGATGATTGGATAATATTTGGGTTGATCAAAGACCACTGTGCCAATCTGAGGCTCATACTTGAGCACTACTGAGTATTAAAAATTTCCTTGAATCTGAAGAAATGCTTGTTTGTGACACCATTTGGGGTACTCCTTGGGCATATCATTTGTAAAGAGGGATTCCTAGTAGATCCAGCCAAGGTCTCGATCATTTTATGACTACCAACACCAAAAACATAATGCAAGGTACATGCATTCTTGGGACACAGGCTACTACAGAAAGCTCATTCAGGGTTATGCCAAGATTGCAACACCCCTAGAAGAACTATTAAAACATAATGAATAGTTTATATGGACAAATTCTTACAAAGAAGCTTTAGATACCTTGAAAGAAAGACTAGTTACTGCTCTTATCTTATAATTTCCAGATTGAACAAAACCATTCCATGTCCATATTGACGCATCTGGAACAATAGTTGGTGCAATACTTGCACAACCAAGAGATGGAAATTTGGACCATCCCATCAATTTTACCATTAGGAAGCTCATGCCATCCAAAAGAAACTATACCACCACTGAATGCAAAGCCTTGTCTTTGGTTTATGCACTACATAACTTTAGATAGTACCTTCTGACTACAAAATTTGTGTTTTATACTGATCATGAGCCCTTAAAGTATCTTGTTAACAAGCCCATTTTCCATGGAAGAATTTATCACTAGATAGTTCTCTTCCAAGAATTCTAGTTTTCTATAGTAGTAAAACCTATAGAAACCAATTGTGAACCTAATCATTTATCTTGAATTGAAAATGAAGAACCTCCACATGCTATTAAAGATGACCTTCCTAATGTACAACTTTTCCAAGTCGCTAGGGTACCTGTAGAGTTGGAAGATATTGTGGCATTCCTGAATACTAGTTGTGCACCTACATCTCTTACTTTACAAGAAAAGAAACAACTTGCAATTCGCATCGCATTATATCAACTCATAGCAGGAGATCTATACAAGATGGACCATGATGAGGTACTACGTCATTATGTAATGCAACATGAGCACCTTGAAGTATTATGAGAAGTACATGAAGGTATTGTTAGAGGACACTATGTTAAGGAAGCTACCATGTGCAAGGTGTTATTTACAAGACTCTAGTGGCCAACTTTATTTAAAAATACAAAGGCATATACAAGGCTGTGTGATATCTACCAATGCATGAGAAAACCAAATAGAAGAGATGTCATGCCACTGCACCCAATTTCATCTTAAGAACCATTCAAAAAATGGGCTATAGACTTTGTAGGGCTCATCGCCCTTACAGGATGAAGAATAGGTTCATGGTACATAATTGCAACAATAGATTATTTAACACGATGGGCTGAGGTAGTGCCAACTAAAGACTGTACAATAGTCACTGTCATGTAGTTTATTTGGGAAAACATTATAACACGCTTTGGATGTCCTATAAGTTTCACCAATGACAGAAGAACCCACTTCTTAAATGAGATCATTTGAATTCTATTGGTTGAATTCATGATTGTGCATCAGAAGACCACACCATATCACCCACAGGAGAATGGAACAATAGAAGCCTTTAACAATATTCTCGATACCACTTTGACAAAAATCTATAATATTGGTAGAAATGATTGGGATAATAGGGTATCTGCAGTACTTTGGGCGTACCGAACCACATACAAATGCCTCAATAAAAATACACCATTTAACCTAGTATATGAAAAGGAAGCAATCATGTCGGTTGAGTTCCTCGTTCCATCTCTCTGGATAGCGCATATAGGAAATCTTGATGATGATGCATCTTTGAAAGCTCAGCTTGATGAACTCATGAAACTAGATGATGCATGGTTCCTTGCTGACTGAAATCAAGATGTTGAGAAATAGAAACAGAAAGCATGGCATGATCGCCATCTAAAGAATAAAACCTTCACTCCAAGTATGAAAGTTCTACTTTATGACTCTAAGTTCATGCACCACCCTAGGACGCTCCACATTTATTGGGATGGACCCTACATAATTCATAGTATCCGATCTACTGGTGAATGTCAGCTAAAGTGAATGGATGGTCAATTCCTCCTTAGAAATTATAATGGGAGTCGGCTTCGGCCTTATTATGATTATATATAAACTTATGTTAAAGTTTGAGGCCATTAGGATTTTTTTTTTATGTTTTTAATTAAATGTGTTTCCCTTGAGATGCATGACTTGTTTCTTTCTAATTCTTAGTATGTTATATGTTTTCTTGGAGGACCACAAACCCTTTTAGTATAGGGTAAGATGTGCATATGAATACAAGACGTGGCTATGAAAGCTTCAAAGGTGCAAGAGTCATACACAACGCATAAGTGATTAAAGGTGCATGAGTCATTTAATACAATAGATTCCCATTGTTTGCATGACACCTGGTTTCCATTACTTTGAAAGAATGGGACAGTTGTCACCCACCTCCATGAAAGGCACGGGAAGAAATAAACCGTAAATGTGACAAGGGTAGTTATAACAACAAGCATGTGAGTGGAATGATGGGACAAGTTTCAATGCAAGGTCTAAAGTATGGAGACCATTAGAAGATATACATTTATGGCAAGAAATGACAAGGAGAGGAAAGAAGTTAATGAGGTGGATTGACCAAGGAACCTATAAATAACCATGTTAAGGCCATTTTACATTTTACCTTGCTAAAATATTCTAATGATAGACGAACCAGAGCATTATGCAAACCAAAAAATTAGAGCCAAGGTCAAAAACAAAGATGCAAATAGGATTTCCAAGTGGAGGTAGATAAGTGCAAACCAAGTATAGAACTGGGTTGAGGCCATTGTTAGTAAAAGTTATTGTAAGTTGTTGAATTCTACCATTGTTTAAAGTGTAAAGCTTGAGAGACAAGGAAAATTAAACACCACCACGTGTTCGTTTAGAAACGTGGGACAACCAAGGGTTAACCTTTGAGTACCTCAATGGGTATACAGCCAAAGTGAAAAGACTTGAAAAATTGCCAACCATTCCTGAAGATAGAGAGTTAGGTGGAGATTGGTTCCCTATAAGAGAGGAGCCTTTGGAAAACCTATGAGAGACACCAAGGTAGGAGCAGTGCATAAGAGTTCAAATCAAGAGCATGGAAGCAGACAAAATGGTTAAAAAAGGAAAGCAGGCGTAGGCCTCCTTATCACAAACTACTCCACCTTCTTCCCCTTCAACCATTTACATTGAAGAGATGTAATACCTCGAGTCAGTTGTACACACTGAAAATTGGGTTTCAAAGGTGGCTATTGCGACCATTTTTTATTACAACCATCATCAGTTGTGGAATTAAGTCCAATTATAAAATGATTATTAGGTCTAAACAACCAACACATGAAACCAGTTGGTTTATGACCTCACTATCAAGAACTAACTGGACAAAGTTTGCCTCTTCTAACTCTTTGAATTGCCATACTTTGGAAAGCCTAATAAGGTAGTTCAATTCCTCCTCTCATGTGGTCATGAGGATTATATCCACTTCACAGGGCTTAACATGAAGATCAATGTGGAGAGGGTAAGCAAGGTAACAAGACTCTAATGCACATGACTCAATGTCTTGGATGAGTTGGCAGACATGGAGGAAATTCATTAGACTACCACCGTACTCATGTATCAAAAGTAGGGACATGCGATGCATATCACAAACCTACAAGATCTCACTTTAAAGGTAGCAACATGAATCATCTCTACCAATATCAAAGGGACTAATAGGTAAAAGGAGGTGGATATGGCCCACCTACACATAGAAAATCAATTAGTATAAGGAGTACAGTACAACTGGGCACTATACTTTACCTAGAGGATAATTGAAGATGTAGAAAAGATGCATGCAACACCTAAATTCTAGTTTTCTTGGGGCACAATTCTATTATTAATGATGTTTAATGAAATTGATGTGCCCAATTATAGTTTAGAATCCTTAAAGTGGGTGTATCCCCCCACTAACAAATCCCCCATCGAGTGCTATAAAGCCATCACCTACCCTCACCAAATCACTCTAACATATAAGTTGAAGATGAGACATTGGTTTGATGGAATGAAGGCAACCTTTGGAAATGAATGGCAAATTCCCAAGGATCTGCCCTCTAAAACTCAGGATCAAATAGAATTTATTGTGAAGCAGCATTTTTCTTTGGTGTGGATCTGCATGATTCCATCAGGGGAACTCTCCACTAGGCTCAAGTTGCCCTATGCTTTCTCAATATGCTACTTCATCGATTTCATGAACAAAATTCATGATGCACAACCGATCAACTTACAAGTAGAATGGATTGACACATAGAACCATACTCTCTAAATGATGTTTGTTTACTCCAGCAAGAAGGCCTACATAGAAAAGAGAGAAATGGGCATGCCCAACATCACAATGAAGAACAGTCTAGTTAGAGAATAGGTACATAAATTATTCTATATGTTATGGCCCAACCAGCATCCTCAAGATGGGGAACCAAAGGAAAGGATTCCCTAAATTCCATTGTGAAATAGGACATATGAGCCAAGTGCGAGAATAAGTGGGAAGCAAAGCCCTCAAAAGCAGTAGAGGATGAAGGAGGTGCAGTCCTCTAGACTAGCACCTCATCCCCCACAACCTCCACCCCACCATTCACCTTCACCTCTGTCTCCATCTTCCCATAATTCACCTTCATCGACCTCAACTTCCCCATTTCCACCTTCTCCACCCCAACCACCTTCACCTCCACCATCTCCACCTCCTCAAGTTGAAATTGGGTCAACACCACACCCTCCTCTAGAACAAGCACCCAAAAAGGATGCCTTCCTAGAATAAATAACCATAGAATCTAACACAGAGAAGACTCCATCTCTAGGAAGGGAGGTTTTGGTTGGTGATCAGGCTCATATAGAATTGGGAATAGATGGGATGGCTACTAGGAGCCAACTTAACTGAGACCCAGAAAAAGGGAAGGGACTAGCTAAAGGGGAACCACAATAGAAAGAGGTTTCTAATCTACACGAATGATATCAATTCAGTGTAGAGGATCAACAACTCTATCTTTGGAACCATTTCCACCTTGATGATGTTATCCATGAAACTAGGAAGCAATTATCCTTCCTATTGGAAATGTATAATGACAAACCTCACTTTGACATTCCCTTGGATTGCATTGATTTTGGCTTAGACGCCCCAGGTCTTCCAGACCTAATGAAGTTTGATCAACAATGACTCACCCCATTGATAACCAGTGCAACATTTTTGAAACTTACCATGGAAATAATGTGTAAAAATATATTGTCTAATCTAGACACATGAACAACTAAAAGGAAATATGGTTAGGTCATAGAAATGTACAATAAAGCATGTGTTGAAAAATAGGTGCTAGCCGAGGAAGTGGCCTCTTTGAAATAACAACTTCAGGAGACCACCAAGGCAAAGATAAGGGTATTGACCCTTTATACAACAATTTTTAAAGAAGAGCCGATAATAGCAGATGGTGTAGCTCTAGATGGGGATGTTTTGGCAAAATTGGAGACATTGGTTGAGTTATTGCTCAGAAAGAATAAGGAATGTTTCACAGCCAAAAATGAGTCCAATGAATTCATAGAACAAACCAGCACTACAACATATATTTGTCATAATAATTTAGGAAGAGTCGGGGAAGTAATCCTAATTTTGAATGATATTTTTACATGCATGGCATGCCCTAATAAAGTCATACAGGCCTGACTCAATGACGAATAGGTCTTGAGGCAGTAAGTGGCTGATGTAGCTCTCTTAATAAAAGATCACATAAAACGTGCTAAGGCATTTAAGGATGTAGAAACAATGGAAGATGCTATTAATAACCATCATCAACAAACAAATTCCAGTTTTGCCACACTCTGAGGAAAGTTTGACAATGAGGTCTTACAATTAGAAGACATCTAAAAGGAAGCTAATGTAGCCCTAAAGGAGCAAATAAAGAAGATCAAGACACCAATTCAACCTAAGGAGTTGAAAGCAATAAAGGAGGCCATTAAACAAATAATTATTAAAATTCTCGATGCTTTATCACGTTGGGATGAGTTGAAGAAAGAACTCAAATAGAAAGGGCATGAGTTCCTTGAGGATGCGAGAACAAACTAGTCCAAGATGGACTAACAAATTAGTATGGGGTGATGTTGGTGCCATAATTTTGACAAGTATTAATTCCATTATTGGCACACAGTGTGGAAGGACCATTGTCCATTTTATTACAAGTACCGACATGGTGTAAGAGGACCATGGTGCGGGAGAACTATGACATGGGAGGACCATGGCATGAAGCTAGTAACACGAGACTTGATGGGTGCAGAAGGACAACGGTGCAGAAGACCCAGTCAAAAGGGAACATGTCATGAAGAACCTAAGAACAAGGGCTCAAAACAAAAGTAGAAGACTAGGGGAGTGTGTGGGAAGCAAAGCACTAGGGACGCGAAGCAATTAAAAGAACATTTCAAGTGGGACACTTCAACCCTATTGATTAGAGGTTTTGTACCAGGCCATGAGGAATGGAACACTTGGCTGCCAGGATATAGCATAGAACAAGGATCTATAAGCACTGCGACCCAAGTCTACAGGAACAACTAATTGTAAGTGCCACGACTCTTAGTTTGTTGGGAGTCTGTGTGCCATCTATTCATAACACTTGGAATTATGACACTTGATCAAGGCAAAACAAGTATAAAAACCCGTATTGTAATCATTTGCATTTTGGAGTTTTTGGGAGAATAGTTATAACGATTTGTCTTATAATGTAGTAAACTGTTAATGAGAGATCAATGTTTGCCATATTGTGTTATTAATGATGAAGTATTCTAAGGGTTGAATGATGGATGTGATTTACATCTAAGTCATGGGTATTTTTATTCTTTTACCACTAATGTTAAATAGTAATGGTGGTCCTAGTTATAATGATAGTTAAATCTGGGACAACAAGGATAATAGTAGTATATCTAGGGTGATGAATAATCTTTTAAGAACTGTGTTACAAAATATAAATAAACATATAACATTGTGCTACAAAGCTTTCAGGAACTGATCTTTTGTTACGCGCTTCAGGTGAGTGCATGAGACTTATCTCTCGTGTGAGAGGGGTAGCATGTTAACTTGTTGGGGAGAAGCTCAATGCCGAAGTAGAACTAACTAAAAGAACCCAACACGTTTACCATAGGTTATATAATTTAGATAATTTGAATGGATGAGCATATCACTCAATTTACTCATACCACAAAAATAAGTAAATTATATGTTGTATTTAAAATTCCATGGAATAAGTCAAATTATAGCAATTAGATTTACACATAGAATCGTAAAAACACCACCTACCTAGTAATAGAATTGGATTGGCATGATCTGGAAAAGTTCCTCTCATAGCTCTGCTTTCTCCCCTTCTCCTCCTTTTCTATTTTTTTTATTTCCTCATTCTAGTGCTTAATAACTCGCCTTTCCTATTTTTAAAGCTATTCTTTCTTTTTTTCTTTTAAAGCTTTCTAACATTCTTTATAGGGATGTTGCACTTTCTTTCATGTAGAATTTTTCCCTTTCTAAATCTTTATTCCCTTTGAACGAGAATCTCTTTTGCTTTAAAGTTATTTCCTTTTTTTATCTTTTTTTCTTTTCTCTTATTTTTGTTTTCTTTTTCCTAAATAGACTTTCTAATTTATTTTGTTTCCTTTTTGGACGCTTTATCCAATTTGCATATTTTTTGACCTTATACTAATAATAATTAATTCATTAATTATAAAATAATCATTTTATTACTACTTTAGCATAAATCATAACTAACACATAACTAACCATGCGTAAATAATTATCTTAAATGCACACAACATCAGAAATACACTAATACTAACCATTCAATAATGCATCTAACATGAACTAAACAATGTGGTGTGTGTAGGGTTCTATATGATTCTCTATCATCCTCTAATATCTCCATCTATGTCACCCTCTCTGATGATGTTCTCCCTCTATCATACTCTGAGGGATGAGTTTCTCCTACATTAAACTCACAACAAGTAGGGAGTTAAACCATAACATCATGACATAAATATCATAAAATAATGCAGAAATAATAAATCAACAAGATCACAATGTAAAGAATATACATTGCAGTTAACTCATAAAAATGAAATCATGAAATCCAAGTAACATACAACTTCCCCATAATATCATGACTTACAACCTAGCTCGTAATAATCAAATCTAGTCATCAACTGTAGAAAATCCATGGATAATCAGGTAGGTTTGCTTAGTGAGGAAATCAGGATGTAACAAGTTTACAATTTTATTGTAGAATCAATCCAAACAAAAATGCATTATAAGGATAGCATAACAAAGTGCCATAATCTAAATCTATTGGTATTATCCTAGGTAGTCACAATAGCCACATTCAACAGATCTGAAATTGCTCCAGTCAGCCTTACAATCAATTATAGTCACTTGTAGTCTGAGTTTTCAAAAAATAGATAAGTTGTTCATCCCTTTTTGTACTTTTAGATAGAACCCTAATTATTCAATATATGCATTTATTTACAAGTAGATGTGTGTTTGAATGTCTATTTGATTGTTCACCTACTTTAATCAATTGTTTGTTATATTATGTTAAATCCATTTAATCACGAATTTGATAAAACATATTGGTGAACCCTTTTTATTTGGTGAACATAACCAAACCCTAGCTTTTGACCCTATGGTTTCCTTATAAATTTTGTCTTCCTATGGTTTCAAATTAAATTTTGATTTTCATTTTTATGTTGGAATGTATGTTAGCATTAGTTTTTATTTCTTTTCTTTTTCTCATTTTAATATTTAGAAATTTTAGAAAGGCTAATAAAGAATTTCTTCCCCCTCATCTGGTTGATACATTCTTAGGCATTCCTTATAATTATAATAAAGAATGGATAAATTACCAAGATAACATGCTAGATACTAATGACAAACATGATTATGTATATATGGATGATGATTATTCTTATCATGATGATTATGAATAAAATTATTCGAGTGATGATCAATGTGTAAAGGAAAGTAGTGTAGATGAATGTTCTTCCCCGAGTACTCCTCACGTTTCTCTTCTAAATAATGTGAAATAAATTAACAATATAATTCCAAAAGAACCTCTTATTGGTGACACATTATTTGATAGTACTCATAGGTTATTAAAAAAAATTGCTATGTCTCTTTTTCACATTTCACAATATCAAACAAAGAAGATTAAAATTCCATTGCACAAGGAACATGACAATTGTGCATCTAAAAACTTGCATTCTAATTATAGTAATGTTCCTCTTACATATGATAATGATATGGCTAATGTTTAAAATGTACATCCATCTCATATCCCCTCTCCTCGTGACAACAAAAATGTTGTTATTTCAAATGTTCATAATGAAGATACTATTCCTTTTGAATGTGATGACACTTTTAACAAGGTAGAAAATGTAATTATTTTTCTTCTTGATGCAAATAAAAAAGTTTTAATTTCCAATATCAATAATGAGAGTCAAGATTCAACTTCTATTCCATGTGATGATATTTTGGATAAATTAGAAAGTACAAATACATATTTTATACCCTCTTATGATGAAAATGAAAAGAGTGCTCCTTTTAAATATCATGATACTTTAAACACGGTAGAAAATGTCACTATTTCTTCTCCTATCTTCCCTTCACAAAATTCAATTGTTTCCATGTTGAATGTTGATAATACAAGTAATTATTGTATTCCTATTCCATGTGGTATTGTTATGAGAAAAATGGAAACTATCAATATATCTTCTTCTAATGCAAATGCAAATGTTTTTATATTAAATGATGATACCACAAGGGAACATGATAGTGATCAAGATGAAAATTGGAATGATAATGATTACTATGTGTATAGTGATGAGGAAAATATTTCTACCAATACTAGTATAGACCCTTCTTTACTCTTACCTCATATTGATAATGATTGTATGTTACATGATGAATCAAATGATAGTTCACTTAATGCTAAATTTATTGATAATGTTTATAGTTTTCCATTGAAATATATAAAATATGTGAGCATGTTGATTCTATTGATGAAAATCATAGTGTTATTTCTTCTATTTCAGTAGAATGTCACGTGTCTTTATAAATTAATGATCAATTAAAAACCAATGAACCTCTCAATCCCACCACTCCTAGGGTAGAATCTATTCCCAAACTCCCTTATCCTATTCAAAATAACATATGAATGGCCAAAATCAATAATAAAATTCCATTATTAAATGAACCACTCCAAGATCTCAACATGCCTTTACAATAGGTTATCTATTTAATACATGTTGTGGGTGCTTTCAAACATAGAGTACATCAAATCAAAAGCAAGGCCTATCATTCTTGGGTTGATTCCAATGTCATCCATCGTAATCGTATACCGCATAATATGTTATATGTGTTATAACCACGTGATTTCAAGATACCAACAATTTTTAAGTTTAATGAAAGTGGGGATCTTTATTTACATCTCAGAGCTTACATATAAGTCATGAATGGTTTCAATGGTAGTATGTTACTATTACAGTTATTTCAAAAGAGTTTAGAGGATGGTGTACTAAATTAATTTCACCATTCACTACCTAGTGGGTCGTTACATGCATATGTTGAGTTAGAAAAAGTATTCCTTATGCACTTTATTAAGAATAAGGGATCCCGATTACATATGAGTGATTACCATCATTACATCAGGGAAAGTCACAGCCAGTTTGTGATTACATATTATAGTTTGAGACATGTATACAATAGTTAATTTATCAACCAATAGATTTGGAGACACAATATATCTTTTTTAAAGGTCTCATTTTCCTTCTTAAGTAAAAGTGTTATATCAAACATCTAAATCATTTCAGCGTCTTTGTTATGAGACTCTTGCATTGAGAAATAAATTAGGGCTCATGCAACCAAATATAGAGGCAAATTTTAATATTGAGCTGATACCACTTGAGTCATCCAATCTTGTTCAAAAAATTGATCCACCTTGTCCTAAGCTTCCACATCAAGCATATATTAAAGTGTTAAATGAAAGGAAAGAATCAGTTTATAAAACAACTCCTACAGTTACTCAAGCACCTCATGATACAAGTTAACCCATACAATTGAATCATATGGAGATAGACCATGTAAAATTATCATGACATTATTGGATAAGAGAATGATTACTCTTCCTCCCAATAATTATCACCCATGACATCACTTAGATATAATGAGAAACAAACCTTATTGCAACTATCATCACATTAATAGTTATTGGGATAATGTTTGTTGTGCACTTAGAGGCAAGATTGAGTAGTATGTTGACAAAGGTATTATTACATATACTAAGGGGAAATCCAAATCTCCTTCTCCTCATTCTATTAGATCACACTCTACTATGATCAAGTTATCATAAGATGTACTTGTTAAGGAACCAACGGTCACTCATCATGTTATTATGAGTGTATATAGATCACAACATCATGAGATATTTATTGTTTCACCAGTTCAACAACAATGGAAGAAAGTGCAAAAAGTTAAGCAAACTTATAGCAAAATTGTTACCCAAGGAAATGAGAATCAATA
This sequence comes from Torreya grandis, assembly GCA_037957365.1. Classification (NCBI taxonomy): domain Eukaryota; kingdom Viridiplantae; phylum Streptophyta; class Pinopsida; order Cupressales; family Taxaceae; genus Torreya; species Torreya grandis. The sequence continues at coordinate 3,214,807 of JARHVA010000265.1, forward strand.
AACAATTAGGATGCAAAAAATGATAAATATTTTTGTGACATATACTACATAGATTCTTAATACAATTATTCCTATCAAAACAGTTCCATGGTCAGAATACAGTGATTTAGATATATTGGATACTCATTACAATTCATAATTCTTATTGCCTTTGGGATGGACAACCGATTACTCATGGCTTACATAGTTTTTTACATTGTTCTTAGATAGACATTGCAATTCTAAAATACTAACATTCTAACATATGTAAGTAAAATTAAATATATACATCATAAAGTCCAACATGTTAAATTTGTATACTCATAAGGAATTCAATATACCAAAATAACTAATATTTGTACATATAAAGTGTTATCAAATAACATAATATGCAATAAAGAGTTTATACGAAAGAAATAAACAACGATCACTCTATAATCAGAGTATGGTCCATAGGACTCTCCTCATCCATCTCTACATTATCTATATCTACCAATACATGAGACATATAACTAGAAGCCCAAGATCACCTCATGTCTTATATCTCAACCTCTTTCTACTCTATCAATCTTCATACATATCTAATTAAGATTGGCATGCTCTCTTTGTAATCATACATACTCATCCATCATTGTAAGACCAAGAGTAACATCTAAATTTTGTGGGGGCATCTGAAGTCTCACCACCTCCACTCTCAAGTCATCTCAATTTGTCACAACTCGAATGTATGAAGCAATAATGATTGTAACTCGATTAAATAGAGGTACATGAACACTAAAAATTGTTGTGGCCTGTTCAATAAGACCACCATCTATGACATCATCAAAAACATGTCATGTTAGCTCTTGTAGTGCAGACTCAATCATCATCACCCAATAATCCTCATCACCTACATAGACATAAAAAGGAAACATGTTAGATATTGTTCCATTAAAAAGTCAACAATAACAAAAGTACACTAAAAAATTAATTCAAATACCCCACACCTCCAATGCCCTTCATGGGTGTTGGGTCTAACACATCATCAATAGTTTCATCCCCTCCAAATGTGAATAATTGGGCCCACTTGTGTTATATCCACCATGTGGTATATGTGTCAATGAATTAAACATCATCTGCATCTGGTATCTCTATAACATGATCCCTCTTGTCTATGGGAATGGGGGCAAGATATGTTATAGATGGCCTACCTCCATTACTTGGTTTCACTGGATCTCAAACACTTTGTGTCCACACCTGTGAAGTTGGGGACACATCCTCCTACATCTTGAATTGCCATGTAACTCTCTCATATTGAAAGTGATTAAAGACATTTGACCACCGATCATGTACCAACAACTAACATAGATCTGACACAATTGTGCACCATCATTTGACCACCCAACAAATCCTCTATACAATCTCCAAAAATTAGTATTTGTAGTCAACTCATCTATTATCCTCCTACAATGCATGGTGCTTTGATTTTCCACCTACCCTATGCTATCTCATCTAAATGCAAACACCTACAAATGTGCCTAATCAACACATGGCATTCCCATTGGTTGAGTAATCACTATGTGCTCATAGGCCCAACAATTTAATTAAGTGGTTAAGCCAATCCCACCATTGAACTCCTCATGTGTGATTCTATAGAGACCTCGATACAAGTATGTCACCATGGTCTGGCCCTAGGAATACATGGTCCCAAGCTCCTCTATGTCATAGTGTTATAATGAATCATGTATGAGATTAATGCCCCATCACCATCCATTACTATAAATGAAGCTAATAGAATATTAAGGAACTTCCACACACATGGAACATCAGATAACACAATCATAGATAAAACCAATTTTGAATCACCACCACACTCGCATCATACATGAGGCCTACAAATCAAGTGTATATATGCAATATCCTTGTAGCCAAGCCCTGCCTCTCCCTACAACATTGCCCTAGTGCTAGTCACTAGTAGTCTCAAAATCTGTCATACATCTTCTAAAGTAATAATCATCTCACCTATAGGAAACCATAATGTGCACATATCCACATCTCACTGCTCAGCTAATGCAGTCATCATATCAATATCATATAACATTAAATCTAATGAGTCAATATATCTTAGGCCTTATCTCTCAATGATACATCTCTCATCTTTAGATAGGGGCAGGGCACAAAAAATCTCCATCATCTGACCTTGTCAGAACTACCTAAAATGAATATGCTTCTAAAAAAATAAAAAGAAGAAATATTTTTGTATTATAAATAGTTGATTCTTAGCCTTAAAGCAATTATATTTATCATAAAGATGTTTATTTTGAAATCGAAATAAAATAAGATAAGGAGACACCTTAGCAAACAACTGACCCAAAAAGGATGAGGTCCCGATGAATAAATTAAAAATTAAAATATAAATAAAATTAATTCAAAATACCCTAATTCAAAATTTTCAAAAATGCAAAGATTTAGTTTCAATGCTTACCAATCCAACATCCTCATCAGCCTAAATAAACACCTCCTTCTCCTTAAATCAGCTATAGGAAATCACTCTCTTTCAAGGCATTTTCTCAACTCAAAGCTTAGGGTTTACCATTTGTAATTTTGAAATAAATTGAAATTTTGAATTTTAAAAATTATAGATGATTTTCTCCCTATGTCATACTCCTAAAGTACGGGGAAACATTATGGCAAATCTAAGTATCCTTCTACTAAACTATCAAATTCTTATAACTCGTAATTCCATTTTAAAAATCACTTCTTCTATGGAGAAGATGGTCACTAATTCCTTCGTATTGCCTATGTCTTGATCTCACATAAACTTTGTCATCCTCCAGATTACTTATACTCTAATTTTCCATAATAAATCCTTCATTTCTATGTCTACAACAACCAGATCAGCTCTAACTATACTAAAAAAAATCAATAATAAACATTATAAAAACAAAACTAAGATAATTACATAAGACATAACTAACTTTTGGTTCAATCACTTTATGCTAGTTTCATCCCTCTCATCAAAATGAGGGCATGCACAAACACTATCTCTAAAAAATTATATACATAGGGGGAAATTAGCTCAGTACATACTTATTACATGATAAGATTTGAATCCAATTACATTTCAGACTACTCAGTACATTTTAGTTATGGCTCACACAATGTTTTAGTCCACACATTTTGTTTAGTGCATTACATTTGGTTAGACACAATATATGACAACATATACATAGTTTTCACATAGCATGACACATGGGTTTGTTAGAATAATATAGAAACCAAAATATGCTCAGGTGGTTCCACATTTATGCATATATTTTTTTAATCATGCAGGTCCACTCCTTTCAAACTATAACATAGGGCATTAATGTCCAATAAGGGTGTTGTTATCCAGATTCACATAGACCAATTTTTTTAGGTTGCTACAGGTTATCACAATTTAATACAATATTTTCTTAGACAAACCCATAAATTTCACTCAATTTTGATAGATATCATTAGGAACAAGGTATTTGAACAACATATGTTCACATACTTGGCACATTTTAACTTAGTTTTTACATAAATTAGGATAATGGGGGCATATGCACAGTGCATGTCTACATAAATGCATAAATCAGTAATCATAAATCAAATTTTATAACTCAAATTATATGACTTAGTTTGATTAGTTATTAGATTTGGGGCATGGAGCATGGCACACAGTATGAATCTCCCAATTTTACACTAAATTCTATATAAGGAATGAAAATTCATGCCATTCTCTATGCTATTTACACCATACTCAAATTAGAATTATATTTTCACTAGTTTTACACCAAAGTGAATCTTATAGCCAACTGTAATGGTTTATTAAAAAAAATTGCACCAATACCTAGTATATTGAGTTGTGTGGGGTTGAGGTCCAATAGAGTTTGGCTTCCAGGTACATATTTACCCAAAACAATTTGGGGGATAGCATAACTTGGCTCCTCATACCACAATGGTTTACTTAGATTGAGCACATTGACTCCAATCATGAGTTCATATCCACTAACATCACTCAAAGTCTTGTTTAATTCTTTGGCTAAGAAGAGAATAATATTATAAACCATATTTTCTCTACATTGGTTGATTACATTGGACACATGGCATCTACACTTGTAAGCGAGTGCATATGACACAGTTAAGTGCAGGTATGACTTTCTTCCTTTTACTCTAGAACTTTCATTTGATTGCATTACTAGAATAAAAGTGGGGGGGAATGTATAGTCCCAAACTAGGTCAAGCAAACACAAGTATTATGTATTTTGTAAATTTTATATTTAGAAGCTCCTAATGTTGAATTAAGATCCCATTAGCGCTTAATATTTATAATCCCATGTCTTTTATGTCATTATTTCACACTAATGTTTCACTATATTTGTTGAAGTGTATTCTTCCATGTCATTCCTTATATGAGTCACAAGGATCCCTAGTCTTCTTCCTCCTTCATCCTATTGTCTTATTATTTTTAGACAAGATCGCCCTATTTGGACTATCCCACTCTATTAGGTTGTTTGAATGGGGTCATCTTATCCAACACAAGTTTTAGTGCTTTTTCTAAAGCACATTTCATTTGGGTCTTTTTTTATGACCATTTTACCCTTTTTTGAGTTGGTTGGTGCGTCAATGGGTTTTTTAAATTCAAAATTAAGAGTATTCTATTTATGAAGGTTCCTTAAGGCATTTTACATCTACCACTTGTCTATCTAATAAATCACCAAAAATAAGAAATATATTACAGTTAGCTCAACTTCGAGATAATTATCTGAACTTTACATTGCACATCTAGACTGCATGTTTGGACCAAGAGCAGGGCCCAGGTGAAGAGAATTTAGATTCACACTACATAAAATCTAGTCACACACACACACTGGAAGGAGAAATACATCATCCTGAGGTCTATATTTTGGGGCTATGTAGGCAACGATCAGTTCAAAAGGGTTTTGAGGCCAACTTGGCCATTCCCACTTCCCCAAATTTTTCCCTTTTTGCATTTGATATCCGTTTGATTTGTGCACAATATTTTAATAGGGGTTTAAAGAGGAACAAGTGAGAACGTAGGCTAAATTATATGATCACACATCATGATAGGTTAAAATACATCTACATGAAGATCCACACAAATCGTTAGTTTATAGTTTTATTAGAGGAGTATCCCAAACAATAACGCACCATAAGGATAATATAATAGAGCGCCACAGTTTAAATCCATTGGTATTATCCTAGGTAGTCATAACAACCACATTTAGTAGATTTTAGATCACTTCAGTTAGCCTTATAGTAAACTATAATCACCTATAGTCTAAGTTTTTAGAAAATAGATAATTTGCTCATCCCTTTTTGTACTTTTACATAAAACCCTAATTACTCATATACATTTATTTGTAAGTAGATGAATGTTTGAACATATATTTTATTTTGCATATACTTTACTCAATTAATTTTCATATTATATTAAATCTATTTATTCACAAATTTGATAAAACAATGAGTTAAGTGTCAATGTGCAAATATGAGGTTTAAAAAATCTATAAACATAAATTGATGAATTAAGTTATGGAAAGTATAAATTTAAAAATATGATATAGACCATATGATATTGAATCAAGTTATTAACTTTGAAATACAAGGTCGCAGAAAGTATCACAATAACAAAATGGTGGTAGATGGAATATGGGTTGAGAACCCAAATTCATCCTAAAATTTTGTTCTCAAACTATAATTATCAAAATCATTTTTTTTACCAATAACAATTCATATAATGTTGCAAAACTTTAATCTTAGAAAATTTGAAAATGTAAACACAAAAACTATTCTTAATTAGTCTATTCAAAACTTTTTAATATGCTTTAAATCATATTTATGTAGAAAATAATGCTAAGTGCCTTGTCAATTGAAGTTTATTATTTATGGAATTTATACAACTAAACATTTAAGGTCTCAAATTAATACCCCATAATTGTTACATCTTTATGATATAAATTCCTCAGACTATAAATTACGTGTATGACCCTTGAGGAAATGTGAGGGATATATCATCCTGCACACAAGGTATGGGATGCCTATGTGATACACTATCCCTTACACAGTTTCAAATTTCATTTAAATTTTGATTCCTATAGATCAATGGTTGTTAAGTTAAAGTTAAGATGGGTAGGTTGAAGAAACATAGGGTTCAAGTTGTGGACTTAAGAATGTGAGAACTAAGTGACTATGGAAATCCTTACTCTCATTTTGACTCATAATGGACTATTAGGTCTGGATGCAACAAGGTAGACTCGTTAATTCCAATATTATAGCCATAAATAATGCATACCTAGTTTATATAGTAAAAATTCTTTATTTCCATATACATTAGGAGTGTATCAATCCTTGTTCCAGGTCACTGTCATACTTGATTTGTGTTGCATGGAGTTATTTGTAGTATTGACCTATATACACATTGTCCTCTTTCTTTTCATCAGATTTGTATCTATCTTTATCTTGAAGGGTATGACAACTCTTAGTGGATGAGAGTTGTATGAAAAATCTTAAAGGCTCTATGGTTAGAGGTAAAGACCTATATGATACTCTCCCTCTTTGCTTCTTACACAATTACTTTTGGTTCCAAAAATGATTTCCTACATTCTCAATGTTTTCATGGAGGAAAACTTCATAATTTTATGTACCTAATGCAAACAAAGAATTATATTGTAATTGTATATATTTTGAGAAAATATGTATTTTTGGTTGTATTACTTTAAATAATGCAATTGTGATAACTATGAATGTTGATGTCCCTGGGATATTAGTACAAAATGAACATTGACTTTTATGTTTGTACCTTTTGAAATGAGTGAAGGAGAATATTGATTCATGAAAGATTGGTTTCCTTGTTGCTATTGGATAACTACTATAATTAAGGAATGAATTAATGTTATGTGCATGTGCACTTGATTTCATAGTGATTTAATCTGGGAGAGGTTGTTGAATCTAATAAAAATTTGGAATTAGTGGAATTAATTTGCACTTATCCATTTACTTCATATTAGATACAATAGTGTTTTATTAAACATGGTGGAATTTGGATTACTTAAGGAACATCTAAAAGGATAAATAAAAAATTGGGCATTTTTCTAGTTTCCCACCAGAGGGGTTCTTACATTTGTAGGAGTTGGACTATGAGATAAGGTAACCTCTCTCCTCCTTTTAACTTTCAGATCATTATTATTTCCTATTAACTTCAAAAAATCTTGCAAGTTTTGGTAATAACATCTTCTTCAATCCCTCAAAAGTATACTTGTTTGTTTAAATTTGATACGTATGCATGCACATACATCAAAGTTGGGCATTATATAGCCACATGAAATTATTCTAGGCATAGTTTTAGATGTTAGTATCCATTGATTTAGGCACTTGGGTATGCGTCAATTATTAGTTCATATTACACTATTATTGGTAGGTGTTTTTGTGTGTTTTGGGCCCCATTTTCCTCCACTAATCTTCATTTTCTCTCTCCTACTTGTTTGCACATTTTTCCTTGTGTTCTTATGTGTTCCTTGGGTCTTTGCTAAGAGCGTATAGGTATGCTCTTGGTCCCATAATTTTTTGGGTCTTTTGACCCCTTCCATTCATTCCTTCAACATTTTTACTTTGTTTTTCAGCTTTCACATGATTTGTGTGTTGCCATGTGAGCTAACAGGGCCTTGATTTTTGATTTGTGAAGTCCATATATACACAAGTGCATTAGTGCATATAAAAGAAAGAAAAAATAATAGACCAAAATTTGAAATAGTGATATGAGTTTAAGAGTAGGTCTAGAGTGATAAGGAAAAATATATTTTGAAGATTACATCATATTTCTATTTCAAGTCCTCATATTGCATGATTAGCTTTGATCATATAGTGAAAGAGCATATAAGGATTAGGGCTTACATAACCCTCACAAATATTCTTACTCTCCACATCACTTCTATGATGCACACCATAGGAGACCTCCAAAAGTAATTAATTTCTCTTACTATACAATCTACATCATGTAATGCTAATATGAATGATAATGTCATTTCAAGAAACCTATCGCATGAATTATATTTAATTCTACTTATCCCCCAAAAATTATTGTGCCAAAATTTAAATTATTTGATGGGAATGGAGATCCTTTTAACCATTTAACTTGATATACACTCTATTTTGGTAAATTTTGTAATGATGAATGAAATATTATCATAAATGTTCCATAAGAGTTTAGAAGGGGACAATTTATAGATTGGTTCAATAGCCTCCCTATTAACTCCTTGCCTTATTTTTAGAAATTATAAGAGGATTTCTTACCCAAATTTAAAAAGCAGAAGTGTAAAAACTTCCTATTGGAACATATACAAATTCTAAAGCAAGGTCATGATGAGATTATTGAAGATTATATTCTAATATTTAAGAATACATTGCACTCTTTAATGTATCAACCTTTAGTTTTGGAAAAATAATTTATCTTTAGATTATCTCTCCACTTAAGGAAAAAAACCCTATAACTCCTATTTATATTTTGAGAGAATTTACATAGATATTTTAAATTATGTCATTTATCTCAGGGCAAAAAGTTCTATTGATTCAACACCACCTTCACTTAAGAAGGAGGTTATTCACAAAGAACATATATGCAGGGCAATTAATCATAAGGTACACAATGTACCAATTTTATTGCTTGTGTACATTATGATTAATTATCTCGTGTGTAACTTCCTTGTGAGTAACCTCCTTCTTAGGTGAAGTTGATGTTGACCACTGGAACTTGTTACCTTGAGATCAATGACATAATTGAAAATATCTATGTAAATTGTCTCAAAATATAAATATGAGTTATAGGGTTCTTTTTCTTTAAGTGGAGAGATAAGATAAAAATAAATTATGTTTCCAAATATAAGGGTTGATACATTAAAGAGTGTAATGTATTTTAAAAAATTAAAATATAATCTTCAACAATCTCATCATGAACTTGCTTTAGAATTTGTATATGGTCCAATGGGATTTTTTAAAACTTTTGCTTCTTAAAGATAGATAAGAAAGCCTCTTCTAGTTTCTTATAATAAGGTATGGAGCCAATAGGGAGGCTATATATCTAAAGGGTCACCTTCTAAACTCTTATGGAATATTTATAATAGTATTCATCCATCATTACAAAATTTACCAAAATATAATGTATATTAAGTTAGATGGATAAGAGGATCTCCATCACTATCAAACAATTTGAATTTTAACACAACAATGTTTTGGGGATAGGTAGAATTATATATAATTCATGTGACATATTTCTTGAAATGACATTATCATTCATATTAGCATCGCATGATGTAGATTGTATAATAAGAAAAAATAATTGCTTTTGGAGGTCTCATATGACACACATCATAAAAGTGATGTGGAAAGTAAGAATATTAGTGCAATTTTGTTTTCCAACTTTCACAAGCACATGGATTTGATTGAGACATGCCCTCACAACTACACCCCTTTTTAAGGTTTTACAAAGGTTGGAGAGTGAATTAGGGTTTCAAGTAAGGAGAAGAATTTCCAGTTGATCCAAAACAAATTATGTCAAAGAAAGTGGGGTTTATGGAGCATAGGAGCAAAGGAAGACATTTGTTGAATTTGTTTTAGGGTCTGACACCTTTACTACGAGTGTACACTATCTCACCAAGAGCATAACAATATGTTCCTACTCAATTTTGCATATAGTCATATGATTCTTCCAAGTTTTAGGGGTTATCTCCGCATTAGTTTCTGGACTTGTTTACACCTGATTTTAACCTCTGACAATACATGGGCTTTATCCATTTTGAAATTTATCTTGGGGCCCTTTTTTGTCAAGTTAAAACATATCAATACTTTTCTTTTATGTAATTGGGTCTATTTTTATTATTATATTATTGTATTTTGCTTAGATATGAATTGCACACATTGTTTATGATTAAATGTATTATGTTTTCACTTAATTTCATTTATTCATAAAACACCTTATTTGGGGGCATTTCTTCCTTCTCGAAGGGTTCAAGGGATTCTTTTTTATGACGTTTTTCTTTCATCTACCTTGAGGATGGAGAGAGATGTTGCCAATTACAATGCTAATGTGAAAACTTGTTAAATATTGCTTGCTCTTAATATTCACCCTCGTTTCTCTAGGCATCAAACTCCCTAAACAATACCATATAATTTCCACATCATTCACCATACATTAGGTGCAAAGGCGGGATGGAGGAGGTAATTGAGTTTCTAGTTAGGGGTCTTACCTTTTATCATTGCATTAATGACCACCTACGAATCACCCTCAACTTTCAAAAACTCCACTCCTTTTGCTCTTTTTAGTTGAAGACCCTCTACTAATGTTAGAGATCTCGCTTCAATATCGATTCCAAAAGAAACAAATGAGGAGTATGCTATGATAAACTTTCTATAGAGAGGATTATATGATGCACCCTAAACTTGTAGTTTTAGGATTGTCTCGGAAGGCAAAGCCAAAATTGAGCCTAGCCAACCATCTTTAGGGGCTTGCTATTTTATTATAGATAGATAAGAATCTTTTACTCCTTAATCTATGAATAAGAACAACTTGATAAAAAGATAATTATGGATAAATCTTTTTTCACGTAAAAGACTTTGAATATTTTTAAAGCTTGACTCAAACCCAATCTGAAATAACAACTTCAATTTGACAAATAAATCTTTCCCTTAAAAATAACAACATTATGAAATTTCTTCGATTACATTCCAACCATAAGTTTCATATTAACATACACCAAACCTAAAAAAAACAAAAAGAAAGAAAAATAAAAAAAACTAAAATCAAGATTTTAAATGCTAATATAATATAAAATAAGTTGGAGTTCTTTTTTAAAATTTCTCAACAAAAAGTTTTTAAAATTTTTTTGATTTTTTTAATAATAATAAAAAAAATATATATATATTATTTTTAAATTTTTACACTCATTGGAATAGGTCCATAAATAAATCAATTAAATTTCCCATTTTAAAGAACTTTGTGACCTTTTAATGAACTTTTTCACTTTTTAAAGAACTTTTGACTTTTTAACCTTTGTAAGAAATAAAATAAAAAACAGACTTATACGTCTCTTGTTTGGTTCAATAGGTGCGTGTCAACAACCAACCAAACCAAACGGCATCGCATGACTCAAAAAAATAAAAATAAAAATAAAAAACCTTTATTTTGAATGCCAGTCGGTCGCCGCACTGGAAACCAAGACGGCGATTACGCGTACAAACAACCCTAATTTATGAAACGCAATAATTGGTAATCTCTGGAGATTCAGCTGCATCTGCATCTGCATCGACACTTCAATTTACTCGTAATTGGGCGTACAGGTCCCGGGTTCCAATCCGGTTGTAGTCATGAAGGGAGGCTCGGGCTCTGAGGAGACTGAGAGGATGGTGGGAGGCCAACCGTACTATGGAACATTTCATGGCAGTGCTCCACCCTATCCAGACCAGCCGGTCATGGGAATTCCCCAGCCGGTGCCGCCTCCAGGAGCCTTCGGATCTGAAGCCTATTATCCACAGGGATACCAGGCCGTTTCAGGTAAAGCCCCGTTTCCATAAAATCTTCAATTCATTAAATTGCTTTTTTTTAAAAAATTGCTAAAATCTTCAATCTTCTGAAATATTCAATTCGCTAAATGCACTTGAGTTTTAATTCACTAAAATATTTGATTTGCTGAACTATTTAATTCGCTAAAGTGATCTGGAGTTTTAATTCACTAAAATCTTCAGATTGTTGAAATCTTCACTTAGCTTCCAAAGTCACCCGAATTTTGATTCGCTTGAGCTTTCAATTGGCTGAAGTCGTCAATTCTTTATGGTCGCTAGAGATTTAGTTGGCTAAAATCTTCAGTTAGCTTAGCTAAGGTCTTCGCTTCACCTAAGTGGGTGGAGTTTTAATACACTAAAATGCTCAACTAGCTAAGGCCTTCAATTAGCTAAAGTCGCTGGAATTTTAATTTGCCAAAATCTTCATTTTGTTAGAAATATTCACGTTGTCGAATTTGTTGGATCCTCAATTCGGTAAAAACTTCATTTAGGTGAAGTCTTCAATTCCCTAAAATTGCGCTAAAATATTCAATTAGTTGAGGTCTTCAATTTGCCAAAGTTCTTTAGTTCGTTAGAGTATTTAATTCGGTAGTCTTTTTAAATTCGCTATAGCTTTCAATTGTCCAGTCTTATATTCGCTAGAATCTTTGTAAATTTTTGTTTAAGATCACCGATTTTTTTTAAAAAAAATTTATTCGTATTATTTGGACGTTAGACCCAGTCAGGACCACAGATTATAAATTCGTGCTTATAAAAACAGAAGTATACAAGAACTATCCACCAAATGGCCTCACCACGAAGGCTTTTGACCTCCATTTCCAAACATCTCAATCTGCCCGATCAATCATCTTGTCTCCAGAAACTCCTCATCTGCATAGAGACACTCTTCATTTTGACACTATAGTTTATGATGAGATTACCTCTTTGACTTCCTCCTTTTGTGTATTAACTATGCATAGTGGAGACAAGTCCAGCTTGCTTCAGTTCTTTCTTTTCTATCTATGAGTTGACTGCATGTTGAGGATTGCAGTTCTGCTTTTCTCGTATTGAATACCTTTCTGCTGAAGAGTATAAACACCATTTCTAAAATAGCGTGTCAAATCTCTCTCTCTCTCTCTGCATCCCTTGAATATGCAGATGGATTCGTCTAGACATATTTATGCTTGAATGACGACATGACATGGTAGATTGCTGGTACTCTTATATTTCAGTAGCAATTGATACTTTTAAGTTCCTTCTCAGCTATAACTATTAAGCTTCATATCAATATAACAAATTTAGATGCAATCTAAGTCACAGTATTTGAATTCGTGTTCGAATTCGCCGAGGATAAAATTCAGAACTAAAAAATCTGAGATAAAATTTGTGATTAAATTCGGCTAATAGAAATATACATATTTTTAAAAATATACCAACCCACCATTAAAAAAAATCACATTTCATATAAATAAACATGTCAAAATAACTTTATATATATAATAATCTAATATTAAAACAAAATAGATAAAAAAATTATTTTAAAAATACAACAGTTTAATGGTTAAATATCAAAGTTATGGGCCATGCACTGAATGTTGACACTAATCTATTATAACTTCAACTGATAATCCCACATGGAGGAAGTTTGACTAGTGGGGTTATCTCAAACGGTGCACTGAAATAACTTTAATCTAATATTAAAACCTATCCTCTGACTCGTGGATGGAGACTGCTGTCAAACTTCAAACACGCAGTTACTGTCACATGAGTTTGCCCAGTTTACATCACAACTGTCAACAGCCTAACAGGTGACAAGTCAACACAGTTCACAATGCACGTTTCACACAGTTCACACCGCACAGTTTGTAATTTTAGGGGTTTGCATTTGCCTTCACACAACAGAGATCAAAACAAAAAATCAACCCTTTGCATTTGCATGATCAAAACTGACGGGCAATGGCAGAGATCAAAACGAAAAATGAACCCTAAAAATTATGAATCTCAACGAACTGGGTGAATTTTATCACGAATTTGGAAGGTTTTTTTATTGTTTTAGTTTTTGAAATTTGTGATTAAATCTGTACAAATTTTATCATGAATTTGAGTGAATTTGGTAAGGTCTTTTGGCATTTGGCGAATTTTGAATTTCTGCAATTAAATGCGGCTAATGCGGTTGCTTAGGATGCAACCATAGAGGTATAAGTCAAAGAAGCAATACTGACAAGCTTTTAATACTTAATAGCTATGCTGGAATCTGATTGTCTGTACCGAGAATCATCTTAGTAGTTTCATGGCTGCCACTTGAGGTGGAGAATCAGCCATTAAAGTCAGGGCTATAAGTTTTACTGGGGGTTTGGCAAATCACATAGGCTGTCCCCGAGTTCCAACAACTCAAAGAAACAGTTTTACTGGGGGGTTGGCAAATCACATAGGCTGTCCCCGAGTTCCAACAACTCAAAGAAACAGTTTTACTGGGGGGTTGGCAAATCACATAGGCTGTCCCCGAGTTCCAACAACTCAAAGAAACATACTTACATACTCGCTTACACAGGTCCTTCATATTGTCAAAAAATTACAAACTGTATTGCATTTTCCTTTCACCTGCAATCAACTATTACCATATTTTCAACTTGAGTGTCCTCCAGGTTTTATTCTTCAGATCATTGCTTATTTTATATTTGGATTGGATATTTATTTTTTTAAAAGGGAATTTGCTGATTTGTTAGATTATTAAGGTATTTAAGTTTAATTCATGTTAATGGATGTAATATGTATGTGTGTGTGCTGTAGGATATCCGAGGCATGAACCATATCCACCACCTCCTCCTCCTCCAGAGATGCATCGAGAAAGGAGGCTTCCTTGCTGTGGTCTCGGGCTGGGATGGGTTCTGTAAGTTCTTATCTTAGACCCTGATTGGGCTGTAAAATAACAAATATTCAGTTTAATTATGTGGATTTCAGGTTGCTTCAATGAATGAATGTAGTTAGCCAGAAAATAATACCATCTAAGTTCCAATCTTAGACTCTAATTGGGCTAATATTAGTTAGCCAGCAAATAATACCCTTTTTACATATACAGAACTTTTTTGCAAGGGGATCTCAAATAAATGTGAAGGGTGACATCTTGGGAAGTTCTAGTTATTGGGAGATAGTCCCAGGAGTGACGATAGTATCCTTTGATTCTTGTTGCTAGTTTCAATTTCGCCTCTTTGGGGTGAGTGAACAATACTATTCCAGTGGAGCGCCTAAAGGTATTGAAGTTGGCCGAGTGCCTTGTCTTCCTCTACCTTGTGACCCCCATGGCTACCTGATGTCAACTGAGTTCCTAAAGGCCCTCTCGCCTCTTCACTCTTGTAAGCATCACTTGATGCAATGCATGTTAAATGGATAATTCAAGCTCATAAGATATAGGCCTTGTGAATCGCTAGTCATGTGAGATGGGTTATTGTGAATGATTGGATAATTCAAGCAAAAAAAATATGCGTTTTAACTTTTTGTGGATCACTACTCATGGGAGATGGGTTATTGTGAATGACTGGAAATTCTCCATGCATTCAAACCCTATAATGAAATTTGAGAATTCAAATCAATGAAATAGTAGCTATACTAGGAATCAGCTTGAATTTCAAAAGACTAATTTTCCAAATCCACTCAGAGTTGGCAAGACCAACTTGCCAATCGATATAGGATTCGGTACGAAGACTAGGCAAATTACAATATATTTATGTAAATATAAATAATTTCAGCAAGCAATTGTCTATGCAATTGCATATGAAGCATAAAGAGAAATTATCTGTTCTATATAAGAAGTTTTAATAATAGGTAAAAAGTCCTCTAGTTGGCTATTGTGACAATCCTTTTTTTTGCCATAAACCCCTTGTTTTCTCTGCAGAGACATGTCTGAAGATAAAATTTGTAAAATTGAGTCAGTTTTAAGCCCCCCGGCCCCGCCCCCCGCCCTCCCTGCTTTTTTGGGTGTCAAGCAAGTCATACTAATGTTTTAATTTTTTTTTTTGGTGCCAAGCAAGTCTTACTATTGGAGTTGCCAACATTTTGTGAGGTTCCTGAGTCTTTGTGAGAGTTTTCCTTAGTTTGGAGTTGAGAGTCCCTTGGACTTGTGTTCTTGACTCTTGCTTGGATTCAGGAGTTTTCCGAAGTACGATAGCGAGGCTTGATTACTGGTTGTGTATCAAGTTTATATCCAATGTGGATCAATGGCAAGTGAGGTGGCTTTCAATTGTAACAAAACACAAGATCGACATGCAAAAACAATTTTATGCATTGTCTATGAGTTTTTACTCAACTGATTATAATCTTGGGATATGGGGAAAATCTCAATGAATATTTGTTTTAAACTTGCAAGTGAGGTGGCTTTTAATTGTAACAAAACACAAGATCGATGTGCAAATACACAAATTTATGCATTGATGGCCATGCATAATTTTTTTTCGACGTTTAATGCCATAATTGAGATGCTGTAGTCCTAGTTTTGGATTTTATTGAAAGTATATAACCATGCATGCTATTTTATTGTAGACATGAGGACTTCAGCTTGGTAAGAGAGTTCTTCATCCTTGCATGATGCGTAACCCTGGACTTGTGAATCTTTGATGAGATTATGTTTGTTCTAGGTTCTCTAATTAGTCTTTGGAATGTTAATGGCTATAACAAGAATTATTTTCAGCAAATCGCTGCATTTCTCCAAGTTTCCTTCATGGCGAAAAAATTGCTGGATTTTAGGGATTGGGCAAAGTACAGAATATATATATATATATATATCTTAAGTACAAGAAAATTTGTACAAAGTTAAGAAATTTTCATTTGTATATTTAAGCATCGTTAAACATTCTAAAGGGGTGCATTCCAAATATTATTATATAAAAATAATAATTGAAAACTCATTCAAACATGACATTGAACATTGAACAATGAGATTGACTTTGATAAATGCAAATACAAATATCTTATTGCTGTATTATCATGAAAATAATTGTAACATGAGCCTCCTACTAAGTCTTAAAGGACAAACATGAAAATCAGAAAATATTTCAATCTTATGACAAAATGCTATAAGCTGCAAACATAGTGCAAAAGGCTCAATAATCAGAGTCAACATCCGACATACATGCCATGAACTCCAATAGCTCTTCGTCACTGGTCTCTGACTCTGAATCAGTTGTCTCCTCAAGTGGCACCCCAACCAATCTTGGTTACACTTCTTGATCCTCGTCTCCTTGCTTCGGCACTTTAGGCCCCACATCCAAATGCGCTGTTGGGCTCCCATTGTCTTAGGAGTCTCACAATGTTGGAGTTACAAGCACTCTTTACAACAACTAGCTTCTTTGCTTAGCTAGAGCCTAGAGGTTTAAAGTTCGTTGCTCTTGATAGAGGGGATAAAGCTGTAAATTGACCAATTTCTCTCAGCAGCTGAGGAACTAACAACCTATGAAAGGAGGTGAATGGAAAGCATCAATAGCATCATTCGGATCCCACGTAGCCGCCACCATTCTCTAGGTTCCTCTTGTGCTAGAGTGAGTCTACTTCACTTGCGCTAAGGTAAATAACTAAACAACATTTAATTGCATTCAGCTAATTACATACAATCAAAAATTAAAGTTGTTAACTATTCAAATATGAATTTATTCCTTAAGGAGGCGTGCCAAAGCACTTTTGAGCTTGAGTAATTAATTCTTTAATGAATTATTAATCAATTCCATCAATAATTAGATCAATTATTCATTCTTTTAGCTTAGCAAACTACCTTCTTTACAAACTTTGATCATTGTTTTTATTTAAGGTTGTCTCTATTGCTGTTTTTTTTGGAGTTCTCATATTCTTCTTCTCTTTGAGGATGGGTACACATATTGTGCTTGAAATGTCGGATATTTGTTTCAACACATGATGGATCCAAAAATCTCTAGTACAAACTCACAACATCATGGAAACCTACATCGTCTTATATTCAAACATCATTTTTGAACTACGATTTTAAAGAATATTAAAGGCTATATAACAATCCCTATGAACAATCATGGATCAAGCGAGTGCAATGTCATTCAATGAAGTAAGGTAGAAAATTTACATTCCGTCTCATTGCTGTTATACAATTACAGCAATATAATAAAGTAATATATCTCAATCATGATCAAACATACATGAAAAGTACAATGAAGTGGTGAGTGCATAAGAATCTCTCGTTATAATACGTTATAAATTACATAGTACAAGGACTCAAATTAATAATTACAACTAAGATAATCTCATGATAATAAACCTATATTGAATCAATCATTGGATGTACAGAATATAGATTTTGCTATAAAACAATAGGCATAGAAAATGCTAATAGTCAGATAAAACAATAGTATATTCTATCAAATATGGTTCAAGAAGTGCTGCTGAAGTCGAGGATTAATTATACTGCTATCAAGTGGAATGAGGAGAGGGAGAGCATCATTAGAGCGCTTTACCACCAACCACAGAGCGTACGGGCTCCTCCACACACCTCCCATACTTGGGAGCTACCGTACCCTTCAACATGGGTAATAGATATGGAGAGCCAGTAAATTAAGAGACAAATTTGTGAGCATAATTTTATCACCACGAACATGCAATCATACAGACATGTACAACATATATAACACATAATGAACGAGACAAATGAGCAACATAAATCACATGCTTCGGCCAAAGACACAATGAGACATACAACCACACAATGCTTGTATACTCAACTCAAAATAATTGAGCTATAAGATTCATTGGTACACCCCGTAGATTCAATTCCTGATATGTTCATTCCATTGTATTAAAAAACTGAGGGTACCCGCGGAAAACCTTATTTTTTTTTTGGAGAAAGGGTAGACGGTCAGGTAACCGCTGGCCGGTTATTAGTCCAAAAATTGCGGTTTCCTAAGAGCGGTTACCCTCCGAAAACCATGGTTTTTGGTCTGGTAACTGGCCAAAAACCAACAACGTAAATAATTTAACAAAAGTGCAAAAAAAATCACAATTCGTTCTCTGTCGTCATTTTTTTCTCATTGTGTGTTGTGTTGTGCGTCGGTGATAGGTCAAGGCCCAGGGTCGAAGGAAATTGCTGTGCTGTGTTGTGCCTCCACTGAGTTGACTCCATTCACAATTTCACATTGTAAACTTAGAAGTTTTACTTTTATTATTTGATTTTAGCATCTGACAATCACAAAATTATTAAAGAGAAAGAAGGTGACTCAAGTGCAGTATATTGGCAGTGGATTTGTTGTCTCCTACATGCAAACGATGATGCATTTGGTTTTCAATTTGTAGCAAATGCAAAATAAAATCTTTTGCTTGTAATATGTATGCAAAAGGTATCTATGTCCATGGTCCACCATTTTGTAGTAATGTGACATTCCATTGTATTTTTATTGCAGATGTAGTTCTTTGTTGCCTCTGCCTTAACACAAACCCTTTTCCATTGATCTTAGAAAGTTTAAATGCTAAGCATAACTCTAATAACATTGAATGTGAAGTATTGGCCGAGAGAAAACTAACACAAGTGCAGTCCTCTTTTTGTTTCAAATAGGGCATTCGACATTCACATTGTACTCTTGTTTGCTTAAAAACTAATATAAAATATGTTTATGACTCCGAGTTATGTGTCCTATGAATCTCTACAATCATTTCTCTACATTCATTTAATTTTCTTATGTATTTTAGTGTATTTTATGAATTTATATATATTTTAAAGTAGCGATAAAAGTGCTGAGTAATTGTCGGGTAATTGCCAAGTCCCGAGTACAGGGCACAATTTTTGGCTGCTGAGTAACCACGGTTCCCGAGTTTTTCTAGTATGGTTCATTCAATTCTCAACTATCTTAAGGGGTAGAATTGTCTATCTCAACCATCCAACTCATCATAATAGGCAGATATTCATGCATTACACAAATGACAATCAAAGAGTAGCAAAGTTTCATCCTTATAAAAGATTCATGAAAGGTTGTTGAGAACCAAATAAAGTCAATGTTCAGGTCATGATAGAATATGGATTTCATGTTCACATAGTTGTGAAAAGGTGTAAAAGGGGCTATGGGGTTATGTTGATGCAAGTTTTAGCATGCATGCAAAAGACGAGTATAAAAACCCTATCATGTTAGGGCTTGCTAGTTTCAACAATCGCAAGGAATTGGTTGCATTTGTGTTGCAAAAGAGTATTGGTATTGGGAACAACTTGGTGAGCTTGTGGCTTAATACTTCTTGCGGGGTAACAATTTGTAACAACCTTATTTACAATTTTGGAAAAATATTACACCAAACAGGGTAGATAAACCACAATTATTCTATCAAAGAAAGCAACCATTTACGAAAGTAAATCTGATCAACTGTCATTTAAGAAATTTACTTTGATATGATAATTGTTTTAAGATATAGTTTCATTAAAAAACTT
Source organism: Torreya grandis (assembly GCA_037957365.1). Classification (NCBI taxonomy): domain Eukaryota; kingdom Viridiplantae; phylum Streptophyta; class Pinopsida; order Cupressales; family Taxaceae; genus Torreya; species Torreya grandis. Next base: position 3,234,764 of record JARHVA010000265.1, read on the forward strand.
AAAAGACAGAAGGGTAAGGCAGAAAAGGAGTTTGAATGAACACAATAAAACTATATGACTTCCCAGATATCTACCAAAAATTGCAACAATCTTCACAAACTAAACCCTGATAGGACTAGTGACACTCTATCCCAATCAAACTATAGTGAAAGACTCCAAGGATTTCATTGAAAGGAGAATCACTGATTTTAATGTAGTCGCAACTAATTTCTTAAATTGTAGTCGCAACCAATTTCTTACCGATTGTGAATTGCATAACACTTCCCATTTATCCAAAGTAATTAGGACATAAACAAATAAAAGTAATTAATTTAGAGTAGCAAAGATGGGACTAACCTTACCCACAAGAAAGCATTCAACCCAACAAATTTCCAAGACATTCAATAGTGTATCACACCACATTCATGAGAGGGAATGAAAGAAAACCATAGTTTTCAGTTCTGTAGCATCATATTTCATTCAATAGCCTCTGTCTAAAACTAACCTAAAAAAGTTTTTATAAGAAAAATTAAGATGGGACGCAACCACACCAATATAAGCCTAAAAATCATTATATGCATGCTTTTCCACAAAGAATGAATCCTTGCATGTAGCTTTTATAAAATTGCACGAGCTTTTTAAAATAAAACTATAATTCGTGTTTTTTTCTTTTCTCTTTTTATAACATAAGTTTTTGCACAAATGTTTTCCACAAATGTTCTTGCACCAATGTTTTCCACAAATGTTCTTGCACAAACATTCTCGTGCAAATTTTCTCGACAAATGTTCTCGTGCAAATGTTCTCTCAAATGTTCTTGTGCAAATATTCTCCAAAAATGTTCCTCCCAAATGTCTTGCGCAAATGTTCTTCTCACGCATAATTGTTTCTTTCATGCATGATTGTTCTTTGTTGCACTTAATTGTTCCTTCATAAAAATAAAGGCATTAGTGCTCTTCTCAAATCAAAAGGAAAACAAATCAAGAACTTAAGTATTTTTAAGTATAAATCTCATGGTCCCAAGCTTAAGAAGGTTTGAGTGTGTTGTACTGCAACAAATGGTGATTTAGTGGGGAATACTCTTGAGTATTTAAGGACCCATAATTTTTGGTAATTGCCATGAACATAACAACAAACTTTGCATAAAAGAGATTGGACAAAACATAGAACTGGAAAAGGTTTAAACATCACCAATGCAACATACTAATCCTTATCATCTTTTCAGATCATGTGTATGATTTTGTGAAAATTATTTTCCTGTTGTTGTGAGAGTTTTATCAAAGATCAAATAAAATTTGAGGTCTCTTTTGCGGTTTTTCTTACCAACTATGATCTTTCTTTCTCTTCTAATTCTTATCTTTTAAGCACAAGTTTTACAGGAAGTTGAACATTCTTCAGCTACTAGCCCGACGTTCATAGCCCAAACGGAGATTCCTTTGGTTCCACTCCAGGGCTTGCTTCGCTACCACTAGGCATCCATAGCCTTGATGCAGATTACTTGAATTACCGCTCTTCTAGAAGGAGTGTTTTTACTTCATGTTGTTCTTGGAGGGGTTGAGAACTACCATTGGCTGGGTAAAAAGGAGATTGACTTCCTTCTAATAATAAAGATTCGAGATTGACTTCCTTCTAATAATAAAGATTCCACTCATATTAATGTCATCCTTAATGTTTATTATCTCTCAAACAAGTATTATCTGGGTAAAACGTGGAGTTAATCTTTCCCAATGTGAAGTCTTTCAAAATTTGCAGGATAACATCAAAACAACTTCCAGCTATCTGAAAAACACATTTCTTTCAAGCAAAATTTAAATTCAGTCATCACACATACCTTGATTCAGAGTTTCAAATACCTCATGAACAGCCCATGAATTTTCATGGGTGTGAAAAACTAGGAACTATGGGAATTTCGCAAAGTAGATCAATGGTCACACTGACCTTATTTGTTGGAAACAAACTAATCAAAGCAAATGAAAGGAAAAATAACCTATGAACATCAAAGAAAACTAATCTAATCTAATATAAAAAAAATGAATAAAAGAAAGCAAACTAAACCAATTTAAAACTGATGATTCCCGATCAAATTGGGAGGGCAGCCGAGAAGCAATGCTTCAAGTACTGGCTATTCACCGGAAGCGATACATCATTCCTTTGCATATCTTTCAATCGGAAAACATTCTTGGCCAATATCTTGGAAATCTGGTACAGACGTAACCAAAGAGGGTTTAGGTTGGCATGCTGCCCTTTTTCTCATGGGATTTGTCCCACATTAAGACCAAATCTGAAATTCTGAATGCTTTGATCATTGCTTTTTTGTCAAATCGACGCTCGACAACATTTTGGTGTTTGCTAAATTTTTTCAAAGCTTCATCTTGTGTTTCCTCCATCTATAGAATGTTCAACAACATGTCTTGAACTATATCATTTTCCTCCATTTATTTTTGCATACATTAATAAATGGGTAGCCTTAGCATAATGGGAAATATTTGCCCTTGTTCATAAACCAAAATAAAAGGTGAAGTCTTCAATGGTGTCTTGGATCTTGTACGGTCTGCCCATGGTGCATATTTGAGCAAGTAATGCCAAGCTTGCTGTTTTTTATTGGTTTGTTCGGAATTAGTCCTCACATGGGTGCATTAGTTAGTTTAGGTTAGTACTCAACATTATTAAATATTTATTAGTGTGTGTGTGCTTTTAATATGTGGATAGGTTTATTCAATAATGTGAGTTGAGAAAACAACTTACGTAGTGTTTTAGGAAAGTCTTAGGGATTAGGAGAGAGATAGTAGGAGATAAGTGTGTGAGAGATTTAAGGAGTAGGTTAGGGAGAGATTTTAGAGATTTGAGATGATAATAATCTCCCTGTTTGTATGAGATAATTGCACTATAAATGTAATTGTTGTGCATTTGCACACCCGAGCTTTGGCTTTACTTAGATATGGGGTAAAACCTACATGGTTGTCTTTTTTATCACATCAATCAAATTTTTGTTCATGGACTCTGCTACTCCGTTCCCTTGAGGGTAATAATCTGTAGAAAACTTAAAATTTACATTGCAATCATATGCCCATTCAGTAAATTCCGCTGATTAGAAGCCTGGTCCACTGTCACAAACCAAAGATATAGTGCACCAAATCCTGTGACAATGTTCTCTTTAACAAATTTAATAACTTCTTGTCTTGTACCATGCTTTGTGGCAACCGTTTCGGACCAAACGAGTAATATAATCAGTGGTTGTCAATACAAATTTGTGTCCTGCAATGGGATTGGGATTCATAACTCCCACAAAATAAAGACTCCATCGGGCAAATGTTCTATTCTCAATAACGGGCTGTAGTGACATGGCTGCATTTTTGTCTCTTACTACAAAGGTTTGGCATTCGTGGCAAGCTCTCACATGAGCATGATATCCTTAAAAACGGTGGGCCAATAACAACCAGCTTTTAATATTTTATTTGCTGTAGCATTGCTAGAAGGGTGCCCAGTGGCAAGTTTCTCATGGAAACTAAACAATTGTACATTGTTCAACTCACCTACCACATTAACTTCAAACTTGTCCATTTGAACAACTCTTCGGTTAGATTTAACAAGTGAGTCCCATATTTTTACACACTCCAAAGGGCATGACATTGGCTGAAGCTCCTGAATCCGCTAAACAATTGTGCAAGTTTTTACCAAAAATCCTCATTGTAAGAAGGAAAGGGGGAACCTCATTCTTTCTTTATAAATAACCACATTGGCATGTGTTTTTTTTGGTTTATTTGGATCATGTTTCCCAACAAGAGACTTCAAAAGCAAATCTCTTTGTTACGTGATTTGGGCCAACTCATGCAATGTGATGTTTTATTTTTATTTTCTTCATATCCTCTACAATAGTATACCCCCTTTGAAGTTAGAAACTGTAGATTCACCAGAAACATAATGCTCACTGCCCTTAAGCAAAGGAGGATTCTTATTGGCCTTGGATCGGGTGTAGTTGCCTTGTTATTTGGAGGTGTGAAAGTGGGTTGTTTTGTTTTGCTAAGGGCATAATTGTTCGTTTGGAACTGTTGGAATGCATGCACTTCAACAATATTCACTTCGAGTTCATTTTCTTGTCCCAAGGGAAACTCATATGCCTCTAAGTTCATGGCTATACTAGGATTGGAAGAGTTGTTTGCATCATGTTTATTGGGAATTACCTCATACCCATCCATCTTCTTTTGAAAGATTTCAAATGCCATGCAAAATTCAGGGCAGTCAAGTTCACCATGTCGAGTTGTAGTGTGGACCCTACACCAGTTGGGTAGAGCCAACTCGTATATGTTTATTTTGGGAAGTCTATTGTTTGATTGTTCTTTGTTGTGGGGTCTATTGTTGTTCCATGGACGGTTGTTCTTTTGATGAGTGTATCCTTTTCCTACATTTTCAGAATTAGAATTGCCCTCTTGCCTTTGCAAATTGAGGAAATCATTGTCGAGTTTTTGAACTATTCGTTGCATACCATCTATTTTCGGGTTGTTTGAAGTTTGGGGCAGCTCTTGAGCATTGTTGATATTGGGAATCAAATCTTGACTCTGATTTTGCTGTCCCCTATTCGGATGATTGTTAAACTTAACTTGTCTAATTTGTCGATCGGGTAAACAATTTGTAAAGGTAATCGGTTCAGTATTGTCATTGGGTTCAGCAAAGGGAGATTCTGACTCGTGTGGTATTTGATTTAGAACATGTCCTTGAGGGCAGAGTTGTGTATCAGTCCTTATGGCTTAAGCATAAGCTAGAGGCATGGTAATTATGCTCGCTGTCCATCTAACAAAAACAACTGTTATGGGATCAAGAGCATTCATGTACACTTCTAGTACGGAGGTGACACCTCGCTGATAAGTGGGCGTCACCTAGCTGTACATTCTCTGGAACCTAGCATTGAAATTCCTAATAGGCTCATTGGGCTCTCTTTTAACACTTGCAAATTGCTGGGATAAGACACTAGCATCAATGCAAGTATGCAAACAAATCCATAATGTTTTGAGCAAAGGAGTTGGTAAAGCTCGTACATTTTGACATATGCGGGCTTATTCAGACCATCTCAATTGGAGGAGTGAAATATTTTACAACCTTCATGGATTATTACTCGAGGTATGCTTATACGTTTTATTCATTAAACAAAAGCTAAGTCATAGGGTTTGGCAAACTTCAGGGAAAAATTCGGAGTTCGCCAAATTTAATGTCTTTGATAAAAAATTTGGTCAAATTCTACCTATTTGGTGCATTTAATGCGCACACTGAGCCATACCTAAAAACCATGAGGGGGAAAAAATACTAAGCGCAGGAATAAAGTAGAAACACGGCTATTAAATAACACCTTTCTCCTTCAATCCATCACAATGAATTCATGATTTCATATCTGTTAAAAAGGTTTTTCGATTTCAAGTCGTGGAAGACCCTGCTCATTGTTGTCGTCGATTGCCATGGACTACTGTTGTCAGGGGTGCTGCAGTAGCTGCTCTGTGGACTGTTGCCGTTAGGAGTGCTGTGTGTGGTGGACGCCAAGTGGTGGATTCCTTGGTGGGAGACGGGAGTGTTGTTGATTGCATGGGTTGAGCGAGGCTTGCTGAGTAGAACTGAGCAGGAGAGAGTTGAGGTAGGTTTTAGTTTTTTTTTGACTTTGTTTTTTAAATTTCTAATAAACATTCAAGTTAATGAAATTTTAGTTTATTTTTAATTTGTTTTATTACGTTTTATATAATTTAATTTATTTTTTGTTATTTTATTATTTTGTTTTTATTTATTAAACTTGTTAATTAGTTTACTTATTATTTTGTTTTATTTATTTATTTACAAATATTTTTTATTGTTATTTTTTCATTTATTTTAATTATATATAATTTATAAAATAAAATATACTGTTTATTTTATAATCCTTGAATTTATTTTATTTTTATTATTATTTATTTTTATTTTTATAATCTTCAAAAAAAATTATTTAGCTTTTATTTAATTTTTTAATTATTTTAAATATTTTTTATTTCTTTTTAATTTTAATCTTATTTATTTATTTTTACTTATAATTTTGTTTTAATTGATTTTAATTTTGTTTTTGTTTATTTATTTATTTTATTTTTATTTTTATAATATTTTAAATTTATTTTTTTTTATAATATTTCACTTTTTATATTTATTTTAATTATTATTTATTTATTTCAATATATTTGTATAATCTTAAAAAAATAGTTTTTATTTCTTTTTAATTTTAATTTTTATTCTTTGTTTTTACTTATTATTGTTTTCACTGATTTTAATTTTTTATTTATTTATTGATTTTATTTTTATTTTTATAATCTTTTAATTTTTTTTTTTTTAATATTATTTTTAATTTATTTTAACAATCTTTTCAAAGATTTAGTTTATTTTATTTTTAATATTATTTATTTTTATTTTGTTTTTTAGTTTACTTTTCATTTAATATTAATTTTTAATTTAATTAATTCTTTAAAATTTAATGTTTACTTTTTATTTTATTTTTATTTTAATAATCTTTATATATATATATATATATATATTTATTTATTTTAATTTTAAAATTATTTTTTATTAATTTTTAATATTTTTAGTTTGCTTTTCCTTTATTTTTGTTTTGTTTTTATTTATTTTATTTTATTTTTGATAAGTCAAAAAGAGGCAGAGTTTATCTATTATAATATTTTGAAAAACCTTGATAAATCAGGGAGATACAAAAGGCTACTATAGTTGCTATTGTTCATGAGCATATAATAGAAAATGCAACATAACTGAACCAAAAAGAAACTATGCATTTTTGGAGCTTGAGACCAGCATGGTTGGTTCGTCATTGCGAGCATCCTCCTCGATGAGTAGAGCAGCCAAGGAATCCACACGCTGAGAGTCATTGTAGCTTGGGATGCCCAGCGTCTAGCAGATTGCATTCATCTTTCTACCCTGAGCAATGTTGTCAAGAGCCAACGTTTTCAACAAATGCCAAAGTTGATCAAGTCTGGTATCCACCGCAACACCAAATTGCTCAACATCCTTGTGAATTGCTAGCGAGTTGCTGGCACTAAATAGAACCGTTTCGATGCCAATGACTTGAGCTACTTTTAGAGTATCCAACCTGGGGTTGGATTGCCCAGGTTCTTCCATAGCTTGAATGACAGAGTCGACTGAAGCAACCGAGGCTCCTCCACCCCACTGTGTTGACAATTGTGTGTGGAGAAGGTTTGTAGCCATCCAATGTAGGAGCTTCTTATCCTTCACACCATCCACTAGAGCCTGCTATCAAAATTTCATAGCTTCTTTGGCGGTGATCCTAGTTTTCTTGTCAAGCAGGTTGCTTGAATTCAAAAGATGGTAGAGCTTCAAATCATCAACCAGCCCCAAAAAAGAGTGGTGCACCTCATCGAGGGAGTACTTATGGAGCATACTATCGTTCATTTCCTTAACGGTGTTAACCACCATTTCCTTGCCCATCCTCTGCCTTGTGCATTTGGAGGGACCTGCATTGCCTATTAGAATTTCCTTCTCTGCCATTTTTCTCTTTGTGCCTTTCCCCTGCTCCTTGCTCCGTCTATACCGTTCAAAGAAGGCAGGAAATGAGAGTGAGCTATGATAGTTAACGCTGTCACATGCTGCTTGCCACATGGTGTGCCAGCCATCTCCCTCCATCATTACCATTCACCACCAAACTTAATGACTAGTGCCATGGGCGATTAAACCGGAGCCTCATAGACTCCTTTCAATCATTATGCATAATTTATATTGTTATTATGACGATCCGGCTCAACAAGCTTGATAACTGTTGAGCCTCTGTAGATCATTGGAATTATTTCCAAATATTTATTTTAGTTTTTTTTTTTAAAAAAAGGGGTAAAAATAATATTAATAAGTAAAGAAAAGCACTACAAGAAGAATGGGGGGCAAAAACCCCCAGAAAAAAGTAGCAAAAACTGAAAAACTAGGCACATGCCCAACTAGACAATATTATGAACCTCCCTATCAGCCTCCAGAATTCTTTCCAAATCAGAACGCAACGTCGGGGAGAGAGACCCCCAATCCTCAATGTTTCCACCATCCAAATGGTCTGACGCCCATTTAGCCAAAAAATCCGCTGCCCTGTTTCATTCACGCAGAATGTGAGCAAAAGTAACGCTATCTATAAGCGAGCAAATCCGCAAAATCTGTTGCACGATCAGAGATAGTTGCCAATTGACGTCCACCACTTTCCTCTTAATGAGTAGGTTAATCAAGACTTGAGAGTTCGATTCGCAGATAATCCTACGCCAACCTAACGCCTGGGCCTTCTCAAGGGCATAAAGAATGGCCTGGCCTTCCATCATGTTAATGGTTTGCAGCCCCTCAGGTACCGCAAAAAAAAAATCACCGTACCTTCAGAATCCCTTCCTATCCCTCCAGTACCCGCGGGTCTCGGATTACCTCTGGAGGAACCATCCGTATTGATCTTGAGAATCCCACTAGGGGGTGTTGCCACTGACCAGTCCTGAGAATTTGCTCCTTGACTTGCTTGCTCTTCCTGACACACGTTGACTTACTAGTTAACTGCTGGAATTCAAGTCGCGCACCACCTGAGCGTCCTATTTGGTCAAAGGAAGGCAGATCGCGCTCTTTGCTTGGACGGTTTCGTGGATCATCCCCACCACTTTTTGCCATACTTGCTGCACCATGACCCTCACCTCCCGGAAAATTCGCCTATTTCTCTCGAGCCAGATCTGCTAGAACAGAAAAATGGGGCCGCCCAGCCATATGTCCTGCAGGAAGGACGTCCTTGAGGGGAATTCTCCCATTCCATTCTAGAAATTGACCACAGATTGAGCATGAAAACATGGGCGCTGCAAAACATCCCACCAATAATGCCAGAGTTGCAAGGCAAAGGGGCATCGCAAAAAAAGGTGTGTTGAATCCTCCTCGGCCGCTCCGCACATAATACATACTGAAGGGCCTTGGAAACCTCTCTTCCAGAGATTGTCCCAGGTTAAGCACCTATTCCAAGCCAACATCCAAGCAAAACAGTTGCATTTAGGCCATGTGAATTTATTCTAGACCTGTCTCCACCAATACACTTCCCCCCTGCCCAATCTCTGAAGAAGTAAAGCCTGATATCCAGATGAAACTGTGTAAGCTCCCTTGGGATTGGGAGACCAAGCTAGCTCATCCTCCTCCTGAAGAGGACTACAGCGACACCTGGAAAGGGTGCTCAACAACTCCTCATTCTCTTCCTGTGTCCCATTAACAGGGCAAGTTTCGAGAGCTTTTCAGCGAGCTACCTCCACCTGTCCTTGTGTAATGTAAACTTTGAAGTCACTCACCTGAGACCAGCCAGCATCAAGGAATCTCTGACAAAGGTTCAACAAATTTGGAAACTGAGAAATGATGGGAGGACAACCATCCCAAGAGTCAGACCAAAAGAGAGCCTTGGATCCCTGTTTACAAATCCAGAATAAACCTTCCTTGATGAGAGCAGCCCCTTTTTTGAGAGTACCCCATATTGCCGAACCTTTCCCAATAAGCGGATAGCGAGGAATGTCCCTCTGAGTGGTTCCGGAGTAGTACTTCTGTGAGAGAATTCTGGCCCAAGCTTTGTCTTGTTCGGTGCACCATCGCCAATAAAGTTTGGTCGCCAAAGCAATACCATTTACGTCCGTCTGCCTCAGACCGAGCCCGCCATATTGTTTGGGGCTGCAGACAATCTCCCATCTAATAAGGCTCCATTTAGTGGAGTTCAGACTACCAGCCCATAAGAATTGTCTGGTAACCGAATCAAACTCCTTAACGATTCCCATCGGGGCAACCTGGAGCATACACCTGTAAATAGATAGAGCCTGCACCACAGATTGGATAAGTTGAACCCGGCCCGCAAAGGATAACCACCTATGTCCAATGATTCACTTTTACCCGAAATTTCTCCAAAATAGTCTGCCAAGATTCTTTGGATGTACGGTCAGCCGAGATAGGGATACCCAAGTAAATCAAGGGGGGAGTCTCAATCTGAAAATGCAGAGTCCTCGCTATTCGCTGCTGAATAGAGCCCAGAGTGTTGAAGAAGAAGATGGATGACTTATCTTCATTAACCTTTTGTCTTGAGGCCATTAGATAAACATCTAACACCCTGCGTAAATTAGCAGCTTCAGTCATTGTGGCCATGCCCATAAGGGCAGTGTCATTAGCAAATTGCAGTTGTGATTGCGCCGGCAATTCCCCTCCCCATCGCCATCCTTGGATATGTCCTTCCTCTCTGTTCCTGTTGATCAACCTCCCCAAACTTTCAGCAAAGAGAAGAAAAAAGTACGGAGACAGAGGATCATCTTGTCGCAGCCCTCTTGTAGCACCAAAAAGCTCCGTGTGTTCTCCATTGATAAGCACTGAGAAGGAAGCTGAGGAAATGCAGCTCATGACCCATTGAGTCCATTCGTCTGCAAAGCCAAAAGCACTAAGAACCTTTCGCAGGAATGACCATCTGACCCTATCAAAGGCTTTGGCCATGTCCAATTTTATGAACATCGCCTTATCTTTTGAGCTGGCCATGGAGTGAATGGACTCAACAGCAATAACAATACTGTCTAGGATTTGCCTGCCTTCCACAAAACCACTCTGCTCTTTTGAGATCACAGCACTCAGCGCTCTTTTTAACCTATCTGCAATGATTTTAGATATAATTTTGTAAACAACATTGCAAAGGGATATAGGGCGGAATTGACTTAGCCTATCAGCACCTTCGCATTTGGGTATGAGAGCAAGATAGGTCGCATTTGTAGCCTTAAGCATTTGTTTATTCTGCTGAGATTCTTGGACAACAGCTAAAAGGTCAAGTTTGATGATATCCCAGAATTTTTGGTAGAATTCAGCTGGGAAGCCGTCAGGTCCAGCCGCTTTCCCTTTTTTCATCTGAACAATGGTTTCCTCAAGCTCTCCAAGTGTGATTGGTTTCATTAAATTTTCATTCATTTCACGCGTCACCAACGACGGAATGTAGAAGAGAAGCTGAGCTTCTTTCGGTGATTTCCCGTTAGCATCTTCCCTGAAGAGAGTAGAGAAGTACTGCACTAACTACTCTGAAATTGCCGGAAAGGAGTTAAGCTGCTCACCTCTTTCAGTGACTAGGGCCGAAATAGAATTGCCATGTCTCCTGGCTTTGGACGAATTGAAGAAAAAGGATGTATTTCTGTCCCCCTCCTGGAGCCATTCGACCCGAGCTTTCTGCTTCCAAAAAATTTCCTCCCGTAGCTTGCATTCCTCCAGGTCTTTCACAGCTTGTGTTTCTTCTTGCAGTAAGTCTTCAGTCAGTGCTCTTATTATTCTCGTGATACCATCAAGCTTGGTTTGTGTAGCAGCCTTAGCATGAAAAATGTTCCCAAAACTTTGGTGATTCCACCGCTTGAGCTTGTACTTCACATATTGCAGTGTTTTGGCAAAAATGTACATCGCCGTACCATGGGCAGGCCTATCCCAACACCACCAATTGGCAACACACTCATGTAGAGATTGATCCCGTAGCCACATGAGTTGAAATTCGAAGGAAGGAGAGCGCGGGTGATACTGTGAGACACTATTAAGCTTGATGGGCCAATGGTCCGATCCTCTCCAGTCCAAAATTTCAGACCTCGTAGACCACATACCTCCAACCCAAAAAGCTGAGACCAGAAAACGGTCAAGTCTCTCAGCGATGCAATGTTTCCCACTCCTGCGGTTGTTCCAGGTAAACTGTCCATTATTGGCCCTGACGTCAACTAAATTCAAAATTTCAATGTAGTTGCGCATTAGCAAAGCAGATGGGTCTAGCCTTGACGTGCCACCACTCTTTTCAGTCAAATCAAGAATAGCATTAAAATCACCTGCCATAATCCAAGGGTGGAAGGGGGCCAGGTTACGGACAAAACTTATGTGGCCCCATAAGGAGTTTTTACCCCGCCAATCATTGGGAGCATAGATATTGGAGAAGAGAATGACTTCCCCCGTCTCAAAGCTAGAAGCAATCATAGTCATGGAGTACTTAGAAGTCAGCCAGCCTATGAGACCAATCTTTCGTGGGTTCCACAAACAAGCTAGTCCTGAGTATCCGGTAGCGCCAATGCATTGACATTCTCCTTGTCTCCACAACTTGGGCGCTAGTTTGGACATGTCTTCAACTGAAAGCTTAGTCTCCTGCAAGAAAAGGACATCCGGCCTATGACTTTTAATCAGGTTGTGAACATCATTTTGTCTGGGGCTGTTGTTCAAACCCCTTACATTCCAAGATATAATAATCATTTTAGAAGGTTAAAAAAGTGTGCATCCAGAGTCTTTAGTGACCCCGACTCCACCAAAGTCTCTCCCATTAGCTTGATCTTTTCCAGGTCCTTTTTTCTGCCAGGCTTGCCAGATTTCTCACCCCCTCCTTTCTTAAGGTCTTTTTGCAAAAGTCCGAGATGAGGAGAAGATTTACTGCTTCTTGCTGCCCTTGAGTCCCCAATTTTCCTGGTAAGGGGCATATTTTCGTCTTCTTTAAGGGGAGCAACCGAGGAAGTCATTCCTTCCGAAATTATCAGCTGTTGGTCCATATTCATATGACAATCTCCAGCATCCTGTGTTTCAATTAAAGCCCTGAAGCATTGGTCTCCTGAGCTGGTCCCTCAATCCCCTGGTCCAAAATCATCAACCCGGGATTCACCTCCTACTGATTAAGGTTGTCCAATATTTCAAATCTATTGAGCGAGTCATCTAATTGTCTTTCTTTCAAGGACTCTTTTTGGCCTCTATTTCTATATCGGCCTTTAACCGGCATAAAACCATTAGTTTCAGGCACCTCACCTGGAATCGGACCCCTTTTCTTGTCAGTACCAAAAGGAGTGCGAGTAGATTGAGTTGGCTGAGGTGCAGTGGATTTCGAGGTGGGACACCATCGCTGCAAATGCCCATAAGCATGACATAGATGACAGCGGAAAATGAGGGTTTCATAATCCAGCTGTTGTACCCATGAAAAAGGGCCCACACTCATTTCAACAGCATCTGGTAATGGCTTACTAAGATCAATTTCAACACAAATGCGGGCATAAGTCATTACCTTTTTCTCCAGGAGTGACATTGAAGAACCGACTGGCCTTCCCAGCAAGGATGCAAGCAATTGGAGAGTGTCTTATCGGCAGCATTCCACCGGAAAGCGGGGCAGACGCACCCACACCAGGACACGGTTTGGTAGTTCCTCTGAAGGTATGAAACCGGCATGCCAGGGGCTTGATAAACAATCCCACTTGATTATGAAAGTAAGGACCTCCAGCAAAAACTCTTTGACAATCTGTTATACAGGTAAAAGTGACCATGAAATAGCTATTGGCCAGCAATGTAATATCCATTTCTCCTTCCGGTGCCCACGTCCTCTGAGCCCATGCTTCCAGGAATAACAGTGACGTCCTAAGCCCCATAAACTTGTAGTACAGGGAGTGATTTGAATAGTATTCAATGTCTTCAGCAATCATTTTCATTGGTATAACCAGCTTGGGCCTCTCATTGCATCTTTCCAGACAGCTGTTGACTTTGGGGATGCACATACTTGGTTGCTCAAGAGCAGCAAAAGAACCTAAACCTTGCAAAAGTGGAGCCTTCCCACTGCTGCGCGCTCCCTGGGACGCCTGCTGCAGTCCAAGCGCTTCCCTGTAGCTGCGCCCTGCTTTCTGCCCTGTCGCGCCCTCGCTCGCCTTCATCCATCGCGCCTCTCCATTTTAAGTTTAATATATATGTAATTATTTTATTTTATTTTTCACTGTAATCTTTATTATAATTATAATTTTTTAATTTGCTGAAAATTTCATGGCTCCTCAGAAGTCAAAAGCCAAGGCATGGAAGCATGTGTCAAAAATCAGAACAGGCCATAAAGTAAAATGTAACTTGTGTGGAAAAATGTTTGTTGAGAGTTTAACCAGGGTGGTGGACCACCTACTTGGCAGGCCGGGTGGCCTTAGTGGGGGTGTTAAGGCATGTGCTAATGTTACTCTAGAAATTAGAGTGAGATTGGAGAAAGAAGAGGAAGAAGAATCACTAACTAGAAAGTACGTTGTTGCACAAAAGAAACAAAGAATTCAAGAAGAAATTTCTTGGAGCACATCAAAAAGTTTTTCTACAGGGATGCCATTTTCATTTATGCAATCAAACACTAGTGGAAGTGGAACAATTCTTAGCATTCAGAATCTAGTACAGAAGATAGATGTGGATGATACATTGACCAATTTATTTTATTCAAGTGCCATTCCATTCAACATGGTCAGGTGTCCATTCTTTACAAATGCAGTCAAGAAAGTCTCTGAATTTAGTAAATGATACATTTCACTTAGTTCTGAGAGGCTTAGGACCACTCTTTTGGAAAGGTCAAAAGAGAGGGTCACTAGAAACATGGCAGAGGTCAAGGCCTCTTGGAGTGTAACAAGGTGCAATATATTGAGTGATGGTTGGTCTAACATGTGTCAAAGGCCATTGATCAATATCTTGGTGTATTGCCCTCAAGGCATATCTTTCTTGAAAGCAATCGACACCATGAATCACAAGAAGACTTCAAAATATGTTTTCAAAATCTTAGATGAAACAATTATTGAAGTGGGTGAAGAAGATGTAGTTCAGGTTGTCACTGATAGTGATAATGCCACAAATTCTATAGGGGTTGGAAAAATGCTTATGGAAAAGTATCCACAAATTTATTGGAGCCCTTGTGCAACACATTACTTTAATTTGCTACTTCAGGACTTGGCCAAATTTTCATGGGTGCATGAAGCAATTCAAAGGGGGAAGACAATTGCAAATTTCATAAGGAACCACTGCTTCACATTGAGCATTTATCGGCAACATGTGTCTAAGGAATTGTTGAGGCCTTGTGAAACAAGATTTGTCTCTTTTTATATGACTCTGAAAAGAGTGGTTGAAGAGAAAATAGCAATAAGGTTAGTGATTTGTTGCAATGAATGGGAAAAATCTGTCCTTTCAACAAGTCCTACGAGAAAGCAAGCAGAACAAATCATTCTAAACCCCGACTTTTGGGAAAGTGCAAACAAAGTTCTAAAAATACGTGAGTCTCTTGTTGATGTGCTTCGCATGGTTGATGGTGACACCCCTTGTACTGGTATGCTTTATGAGGCTATGGACCGTTGTAAGGAATCCATTCAAAAGACACTCAATGATGTGGAGAGTGACTACAAAGAAATATGGGATGTGATTGATGTAAGTTGGAAAATGATACATACACCCTTGCATGCAGTGGCTTGTTATCTAGAGCCTAGGTTCTTTCATATAGATAGAGAGAGTGATTTTGAAGTCATGAGTGGGCTTTATGAAGCCATTGACAGGTTTGTTCTAGATCTTGAACTTGCATGCATAATCAGGGAACAAACAAGGGAATTTTGGGCGCAAGAAGGGGTATTTGCAACAACAGCAACCAAGCATGATATGCCACATCTTGAAGGTTACAAATGGTGGAAATATTATGGATCAAGTGCAAAGGAATTGCAACACTTTGCTCTTCGAATTTTGAGTCAAAGAGCAAGTGCGTTAGTGTGTGAAAGAAATTGGAGTTGTTTTGACCACATTCAATCTATAAGAAAAGAAACAGGTTATTGTCTAAAAAGTTAGCAGATCTTGTCTATGTTTGCAACAATTTGCGGATGTGTATAAGCAAAATGACAAAAGAATCTTCTTCACAACCCCTCTATTATAGCTGACTTGGAGGATGAAGATGATCCTGACTTTCTTTGTGATGAATCTAGTGATGATGATGTTGATGAGCCAAGTGCTCTTGATGATATGGAACTTTTTGATGTAGCTAGTAGCCTATAAGGCCATATAGTGTATTGGCTTTTGATGATGTAGAAACTTTTGATGTGTAGTTTGTATGAAGCTTAAGAACTTAGTATTACATGTTTTAGATTTTGAAACAAATAGTTTTTCAAGAAATATCTTTAATATTCAGTTTTTCAAGAAGCATCTTTAATATTTTGATTTGACTTATTTTTATTTATATATTATGCTTTTCTATGGTTCGAACTTAATAGTGATTTTTTTCGAACTTTATCCATTGGCGAACTTGAAATGAATTTTATCCTCGTCGAACTTGAACTTGAACCTTTTGACTTAGAGCAAAAGTTTTAACTTTTTGATAAGTTTAAGTGCTTCAAGAATCTTGTGGGGAAACAAACAGTAAAATGCATAAAAGAGCTTAGGAGTGACAATGTTGGAGAGTGCAACTCAAAAGAGTATGAAAAATTCTATGGATGCGGTAATCCATAGACAATGGACATCCTCATACAACCAAAAACAGAATGGAGATGCTGAACGCAAACACCAAATGCTAGTCGAACAAGCAAGGAGCATGTTGAACCATGCTGGATTGTCAAATGGATTTTGGGTTGATGAAGTTACTATTGCACATACCTTGGTAATAGATTTCCAACCAAGGCAGTGATTGGAAAAACCTCAAAAGAAGTTTGATCAGGGATCAAACGAATGATAATTTATCTTTGTATATTTCGGTGTGCAACTAATGTGCACATCCATGACGAGAAAAGGAAGAAGCTAGAAGTGAAAATTCATAAGTGTTTCTCTCTTGGATGTGCATTGGGAGTTAAAGGCTACAAGGTGTATGATATTTCTTGGATATGCATTGGGAGTTAAAGGATACAAGGTGTATGATCTTTCTAGACACTTTGTAACGATCACCAAAGATGCCATATTTCATGAAAGCATGGGTGTACTGAATAAAGTGGGAGATAATGAGCATCCTATAGGGGATCTGAATTCTGACTTAGCGCAGCCACTGTACCATAAGGTTGATCAAGATAGTGATAAGGAAGAAGGCGTACAACTTGGCGAGGAAGAACAAGGAGCGGATGGTGCATGTGAAGAAGAAATTGCAGAATCTCCACCACAATTGCGAAGTTGTGTGAGAATATCCTTCCCTTTAAGGGAATCTAATCAGTTCATCTTTGCAATCTTTTCTTTAGCATCCTTTGAAGCTGAACTTGATAGCTTATCTGAAGCACTGAACAATCCTGAAGCAACTAAGTGGAAATAGGTGTTGAATTTTGAATACAAGTCGTTAATCAACAAGAATTGGAGTTTAACCACACTTCCTCTAGGGAGAAAAACTGTTGGGTGTAAATGGTTGTTCAAGCAAAACCTCAAATCTGGAACCATTGATCTGTACAAGGCTCAACTAGTACCCAAGGGCCATTCACAAGTAGCAGTTATTAATTATCATGATACATTTTTAGTTGTGCTTAAGCTCACATATTTTCGAGTTTTGCTTCTTGTGAGTACAATTGAGGACTTAGAAATCCATCAAATGGATGTCAAAAATGCCTTCCTCATTGGTGAGCTCAAAGAATAGATCTTAATGGACCAGCTTGGGATTTGTGGCTCCTGGGAACGAAGGGTTGGTGTGCAAACTGTGAAAAACCTAGTATGGTCTGAGAAAATTGCCAAGAGCTTGGTACCAACGAATAGACAGATATTTTTGTTCAACAGGTTTTGTAAAACGTAATGCTGATTTGAGTGTTTGTGTGCAATGAACAATTTTTTTGAAGATCATAATTGCATTGCATGTGGATGATGCAATCATTGTAAGTAATGATCTTAAGCTGTTGAATGATACAAAAACAATGTTAGCTTCTGAGTTTGAAATGACAGATCATAGAGAGATACACTATTGCTTGGGTACTCAAGTGTAGAGAAACATAAGATGCTCGTTTGACTTATTACAGTCAATATAGCTATATTGAGAACATTTTGAAAAAGGTTAGCTATGGATATGGGCAAACAGGTAAGCACGCCTATGCAGACTAGTGTCAAACTAATGGCTGATGTCTCCACAAACTACTGAAGAAGAAAACAAGATAACGGGCATCCCGTATCAAAGTGCAGCGGGAAGCCTTATGTATGCAATGGTTTGCACAAGACCTAACATTGCATATACAGTGGGAGCTGTGAGCTGGTACTCATTGAATCCGGGAGCACAACATTGGATGGTTGTCAAGAGAATCTTTAGGTATTTGAAAGGGACAACCTTTCGTGGAATTTGTTTTTCAAGGAAACAAATTTGCTGCAAAGCTTGTACAAGTGATTGGGTATTGCGATGTTGATTGGGTGGTTTGTGTTGATAGCAAGAAGATCAATGACCGATTATTGTTGTCAAATTGGAAATGGCTCAGTTATTTAGGGAAGCAAGAGACAACTAACAGTTGCTTTTTCCAATACAAAGATTGAATATATGGCAACAACACAAACAATGAAGGAAGCGGTTTGGTTGAGGAAGTTGCTCAAAAATTTCAGACATGAGCAACATCCACCTACTATCATATACTGTGATAATTAGAGTTCTATAACTTTGTGCGAGAACAAAATATATAGAAATCCAATGCTACTTTGTTTGCAATAAAACCGAAGATGGAGAAGTGGAGCTGAAGTTTTGTGGCACCGAAAGCATGTATGCTAACATGTTAACCAAAGGTTTCCCAAAGCTCAAACATGAATCGTGCGTCGAGAAGATTGGAATTGTGAAAACCCAACAACCAGTAGATGTTGGATGAAGTGGGAGTGTTGGAATAATTAGCTGCCATCACTGCTAGTCTAGATTAGGTAGATTCAAATTCAGTTGGTAGGTGCTAAGTTAGTGGAGATCAGTTCAAATATGTTTTAGTCAATAAAGCTCTGGTTTGTGGCAAGATTAGTGTAGTCCGTTTCCATTTGAAGTTATTTTCATAAAGAGGGATTTTAATCTCTACTTTATGTATGGCAAGCAAGCCATTTCAATGATGGAGAGAAGAATAGTTTTCATGATCTGAGTTTCATGTGTAATTTTTTTTCTTCCTCTCCGCTGCCTACATTTTCCTGTCGCAGGTCTCATATACATATTAATGCTCATATTTTTGAATACATCTTGCAAGTTTAATGTGAATAACTTGCACGCAACATCCTCATGCTCCACATTTAAAAATCTTAGGGTTGATTTAAAGGCAAGGATATGTTTTTCAGTTTCATATGTATTATTTTTTTCCCTCTCTCTTCTTTGCCTGCATTTTTCTATCACAGGTTTCTTGTACATATTTAGGCTCATATTTTTTAATACATCTTGCAAGGTATTTCCTGCATGCAACATCCTCATGCTCCACATTTAACAATCTTAAGGCTGATTTAAAGGCAAGGATATGTACTTCAGCAGTTCTGCTACCATAATGTTTATATCTTAGAAGATACTTCTTTGAATTTCTAGGCAATTGATGGACATCTCCAATAACATTAACAACTATTTGGGTCAACCAAGGTCGGGCCATGTTAATAAAAGGAATATGAGGTTGTAGTTGAATTAGTGGGGTTCGGAAAGCAATGGGGGAAGTCGGCAAACTATTATTACTTGATGGCTTTCCCTTTATTAGATTTGGGTTTTCTATGGAAGCCGAGCAAATTTTTTACTAGAATTAGATCTAGACCTAGTGAGTCGGGGATGGGAATCCAGATTGTTTTCAGAACTTTATACGGCTGTTATATCCTTCCTCCTAGCGTCAGTTTTCTGTTGATGTGAGTTGTAGCTCACATGCAGAAGATGGTTGTAAATAGCCTTTCGTTTTAGGGCTTGTTAGTTTCAACAATTCCAAGGCACAGGTTGCATTTGGGTTTCAAAAGAGTACTGGTATTGGGAACAACTCAGTGACCTTGTGGCTTTATACCTTTTACGGGATGACAATTTGTAAATTATTAACAATGCTAGAACAATCTTACACCAAATAGGTCAGATAAACCACAACTATTCTATCAAAGAAAGCAACCATTTATGAAATCAAATCTGATCTAACAACTTTAAAAAAATCTAATCTGATATGATACATGTTTTAGATCTAGTTTCATTAAAAAAAAAAAAAAACAGAGAGGGAAGGTTAAGGTAAAAAAAAAAAGAGTTTGAATGAACAATAAAACTATATGACTTGCACAAATATATACCAAAATTCACAACAATTTTAATAAATTAAAACTTGACAGGACTAGTAACATGCAATCCCAATCAAATATATTGCAAGACTCCAAGGATTTCATTGAAATGGGAAGTACTGATTTAAATGTATCTACAACTAATTTCTTACAGATTGTGAATTGCACAACATATCTATTTATCCTAAGTAGTTAGGACCCAAACAAATAAAAAACAAGAAATTTAGAATAGCAAAACACATACTAACCCTCCTCACAAAAAGGCATGCATCAGTAGTTTTGAAGACAGTCAATAGTGTATCACTTAACATTCATGAGAGGGGATGAAAGAAAACAACAATTTTCAGTTTTATAGCATCATGTTTCATTTAGTAGCCTTTGTCTAAAATTAAAACCAAGGTGGGATGCAATCACCTCAATCTAAGCCTAAAAATATGCATGTGCATGCTTTTCCACAACAAGCGAATCCTTGCATGTAGCCTTTTTAACTTTGTAAGATCTTTTCTAACTTTCCATTTCCACGAGCTTTTCTTAAAAAAATTATAAATTGTTTTTTTTCCTTTACCCTTTTAGGACAAAAATTCTTGCACAAATGTTCTTCACAAATGTTGCGCAAATGTTCCCCTCAAGTGTTCCTCCTAGATGTTCTCATGCAAATGTTTTTGTGCATTCATTCTTGTGCACATGTTCTCGCGCAAATGTTCCTCGCACACAAAATTATTCCTCGCGCAGAAATGTACCTTCAGAAAACCAAAGGCATTAGTGCTCTTCTAAAATCAGGAGGAGAAAAAAACAAAAATTTAACAGTATGTTAAAGCAGATATCTCATGATCCCAAGCTTAAATAATTTTGGGTGTATTGTACGACAATAGGATTGTCTCTGTAGAACGGACTGTGGAGTCCCATACTAGGCATTGCTCTCTACAACCAAGGCTGCAGAGAGATGACCCATATCCTGTTCTAGTTTGCCATAATAGCTTTCTAATAGTCTTTCATTTTCCTTATTCAAACATTATTTATTGAAAGAGAAAACCAGATAAGAACAAGATATAGCTATGCACAAATTTGGCTTACTACTAAAGCCCATAACAACAGTGGAAACGGAAATATAATCTGTGTACAAAAATGCAATATACTGCACCAAAACATTTCCAAATTAATGTTCTGGTCATAAAGACCAAGTAACAAAACTATTAAGGCAGTAAAACCACATACCCAAATCAGGAGTGAATCAGTCATAAAAACACTGATATAAACTTAGAATCTCCTGATGAATGTAAACCTCTTCAATAAGGATACAACTATAGCAAGATGAAGTCATCAATATAAATTCGCAGTCAAGGTATAATGACATCAAACCAAATCAGGAGTAAATCAGTCATAGAAACACTGATATAAACTTAGAATCTCCTGATAACTGTGAACCTCTTCAATAAGGATACAACTATAGCAAGATGAAGTCATCAATGCAAATTCGCAGTCAAGGTATAATGACACCACCACCCTTCGATTATAGGCAAACTTTTAATCTTGAGAAGTTACTTCAATAACAAGTGCATACCTTAAATTAGGTCTTACTAGTCTCATAAAAGACGGTAAATTCTAGTAAATTCTCCATGGAAGTACTGCTCAGTAAAAAATATTAGCCAGGGCAGATTTAATCCATTTCATTGATGTGCTTAATCAATATCTAGTTTAGAAAAAAATAGAACCAAACCATTAATATGATTAAGTAACAATAATATCAAGACATGCCGCAGTCAAACCATAGTGACATTTATACACCTCAGGGTACTAGTTCCTCTCATATGGTACTTCAACATTATACCGGAGACTTGATGACTACAAATTGAAATAAAAGGCTAAAGACTTGTCCTTATTGTTACTTAATCATAAATGCCAACTTGAAGTGAAACCACAAGTTTTAAAGAAGTGAGGTATATTAAATTGTAAATGAAGATAGATTCTGCCATAGTAGTACTATCAATTTTTTACCTACTCATCACACTTCCCATCTAACAGGTGCTTGAAAAAGTAGAGACCTACCGAGGGGACAAATCTCAGTGGCTGAGTTCATGATGAAATCTCAAACTCAGTCCACTAAAACCAACATGCCTTCTAACTAGTCGAAAAGAGTTTGAAAGATAATCACTCACTACTGTACATTATACAATGATGAAAACAGGGTTTGGGTTTACTGAAGCAAAACCCTCTTAGTTAACAGGGTCAGGGTTAGCTATCTCATTGAAAATTAAAAAAAGATTGAAGAACCGCAGGTGAATAAGATGATATCACTATGATAAGAATCCCTTCCAAAGATACATTCCATAATCTACTAAAGGCAGGTGAGAAAACATAGGCAAAGGTATGAGTATGACTATATAGAACATCAGCAAGGGTATAATCTTGAAGATACATCTATTAAGTTTCAAACACAGTCCTTAAATACCAAAAGGGATAAAAGAATGTTCATT
This sequence comes from Torreya grandis, assembly GCA_037957365.1. Lineage (NCBI taxonomy): Eukaryota > Viridiplantae > Streptophyta > Pinopsida > Cupressales > Taxaceae > Torreya > Torreya grandis. The sequence goes on from JARHVA010000265.1 coordinate 3,257,156, forward strand.
CCATTGAAGACCAAAATTATGACAGCGAGGGTAAAAACACAAGTCAAGGCAATGCCCTTCATTCATCTTGGGTTTTGTAAATCAAACCCTAATGAAATATTGTTCATAACAATACAACAAAGATTTAATGTATTTAACAGAGACAGAACTGTATTCACTATTCACAATTGAAGGGTTCGAGATCTTAGCTAAGATCATGGTTGTGTATTTTAGACGGTGACCAAAAAGAAGTTCGAGCTGAGCCCTCTCTGCTTGAGCCTGCTTCCTTGACCAAGCTTGCTCTTCTCTCTCTTCACCCTTCGGTTTATTACTATCAAAACTCAAAACTTCCCCAAAGAACCTTCCCAAACTGAGTTGATTCATGCCCCCAAAATTGGATTAAGGTCTCATATTTAATTCTTTAGCAAACGACTCTCAAGCCGTGATAACAGGTCCATTACAATTCCAAGTGGGCATGCAATATCTCCTGGGCGTGGCTCAAATCCTTCCAAATAAAACTTACATGCAACATGCAAGCAGTATCCTATGCCAACTGAAATCAAGAAATTTGCCATAATCATAGTGCAAAAAGAACCAATCAATAACCACATGCACAAAACCCTAGCTCAACACTAACTTCTCACAGCCAACATTGAAAAAAGACCAAAATGATTTGCATTGTTTTTTCTTTGTAGACATTTCCCAATTCATTCAAGGACAGGGTTAAAAAATTAATAATACATGATAAGTGCCTTGCATGTATTGACCAAACCAAGTCTAGATCTCAGCAATCACCAACTCAAAGTTCAATCCCTCGAACATACGACTTGATAGTCCAAGTCACATGACAAGGTAGTGCTACGTAGTGTTAAGTGAGGCAAAGCATGCGGCTTAAGTGCCTTCCGTAATTACTTCCAAAATATCTTTAAAATGAGACAAAGCATATACCAAGTCATAGCACTTTGCCCTCAACATTAGAGTTTTTCAACCTTAGGTAATTACAAGGTAAATTATAACTGCCTTGCAATATCAAAAGTCAAGTAGCCTATAACAATAAGCAAGTGGCCATGTCAGAAAAGTAAGTCTTGGTATACCTAAGTGAAAGTATATAGCCCGATCCCTACTGCAATAAAGTCATAAGACTAAAATGGTCATCAATTTAATATCTTAAAAGTGATCGATACCCTCGGCCATTGAAATCTCATTGCCAAGATACATAATGCCAAAATATGGTATATGTTTTCTAGTTCAAACCAAAACAACTACACCACATTATGGAGTTAGCGTATGTCAAACAAGCAATGCAAACAAATACTCACATCATAAAGTAATCATGCAATTAACCATACCAAGTGAACATTAATGACAATTGACCTATCAACCAAGCACAAGACATTACGGATGCAAAAGACATCAACAAAGGTCAAGCAATGATATGACAATGCGACACATTCATACAGTGGAAATCTGATAAGGAAATCAAATAATGATAGAATAAGATGACACATTCATACAATGCAAAAATTGATAAAACTGTCACCCACAAGTAACATTTGTGGTGTGAATCATTCTCTCTCCTTTACCATTTCTTCTGGATATATCGTCTCTCCCTGATAATACTCTCCCTCAGGGCACGACCTATGAGAGAGGGATATCCTACAACCACACATGTAAACACATTGTAGTTAGTCTGGCATCAATATAACAAAAGCATAATCCAAAATATGCTAATCTAACATGATAAATCTATAAATGACAATTAATCCAATATTTATTGCATTTAACATAAATCATTGATTCGTAGTGAATACTCACAATTGATTAATAGATTTTTGTTATCATTTATGTAATATCATTTAATAGGTACAATTAAATGGGGTGTGACAGTTATAGTTGTCCTATCCAGTGACGGTAATAATAAATGCTACAAAGGGCACAATGTACATTGCATTTGCCCAAACATCACATCTAACCATAGTCACCGCATTCGAATTTGTGTTCGAATTTGCAAGGAAAAAAATCGGAACAAAAAAATTTGAGATTAAATTCATGATTAAATTCGGCTAATATAAATATACTTTAAAAAATATATATATATCAACTCACCATTCAAGAAACATCACATTTCATATATTACACACCAGTCAACAATTACACAGTCTACGACTCTACACTATACAGTTACAACAATATATTACACAGTCTAAAATTTTAAAGTGCAATTGTTGTGTTCAGAACTTTCTTCACTGAGCACAGTGAGCAGTGAGCATCACCAATAATCTCCACAAGAACACTGTCCATGTCTGAAAGACTGAAACGATTGATGGAAATGGTTTACATCTCTCACAGACTTACAGACTTACATACTACAATCAACAGGAAGTCTAAGACTCTAAAATATTAAGAAAGTGCATGGCTGCGGACTTGAAATTACAGTGTATCATCTTCAAGTTGATCGTGATTCGTACACGTAGCTGTGGGCTGCTGTAGCAGCGTAGCTTGAGTCTTGCTTAGAGTTGGAGAGTCGAGAGTGTAGCAGAGTCTTGCTTGAAGTTGGACATTGCAGCAGAGTCTTGCTTGAAGTTGGAGATTGCGGCAGAGACTTGAGCCTGTGGACTGTAGCTTGAACCTTCAACCAAGTTTGAACCCTAATGCCGTCGAGACTCAAACCAGTGAAACGCAAGCTGTGGAACGCCGTCAAATGCAATGGAGGAAATATTCCCAATCGCGATTTTTATATGACATCCCCAAAAAACGAATCTCAATGATTTTCAACAATTTTTGTGATATTTTTGATTGAATTCGCCGTATAAATGCTTCCTGAATTTCTAGATGAATCTCAACAAATTTTATAATTTTTTTGAAGTTCAGCGAATTCTGAACTAAATCCTTAGAATTCGCCGAATGCGGTGACACTGCATCTAACCACCACATCCTTCACTCTCTTACCATTTTATATCTTGGAATCCACTCCCTTAGTCCACTTGTGTCATAAGCATTAATTGCAAGGGCTTCTGCAACTCAAACATCCTCTCCAACAAAATTAAAGAAGAGGCAATTTCCAGCTCAAAGGCTTGAGGAACTCTCTCGAAAAAGACTTAAACAATGCCTCTGAGGTTTTGTGGTCGCATATAAACATCTACTCTATAGCATACGTCACCAATTGTTTCATCCAATCAAAATTTCCAACGTCCTTTAATGCATTGTTCATTACATGCACACAACAAGGTGTACAATAGATTTGCCCATAAGAAGCCTCCTAAATTTTCTACAAGCATTAGCTGCATTTGTAACTAGTTGCACAACATTAGCTGTGCCAACCTTCTCTATAGCATCATTTAATATTTGAAACTGAAAATGAGTTTCCTTGTGCTTTCCAGAACAGTCATAGCTCTCTGGAAAAAACGACTTGCATCACATGTGACAATGTTATTGATGAGTGTGTAGTGCCTAATGTCCTTTCATCTATCCATGATATAGAGCACCCCATATTCAATCCATATCTTTTTCATCTCCATTAAAATATTAGGTTTTGAGTGAATTTTTGTGCTAAAGATAACTAGGGAAAGGGCCCTAGACCTGCAAAAAAAACTAAAATTCTAGACCTGCAAAACCAGTGGCACATTGGGTCCTTGAATTAGAAGTGCATCTTAACATGCATATACCACAAAGACTTCTTTTATCAGTTGCCACTCAACTCACTAAGGAGGATAACGAGATATTCCTCTCCTTTGTCATTGTGAGAACAACCTAGCATGATTCACAAGTCCTTGTAGCATTAGGATCCCTTGATCAAGAATCCCAAAGACTATCATCTCCCATCATCTACTATCTCAGCAACCGAAGTAGTGTCTATTCTAATCCCAATTTTTTTTCAAGAATGATATCTTCTTTGATTATAAGACTAATCTGGAAAAGAGATTTCTGGATCCATCATGTTAATTAAAAAAGAGGCTAATCTCTCACAGCAACTATATTATCATGAGCCTGATATATGCAAAAAAGGCCTTGGGTACAAGAGAAAAAAGAAAGGCAAAGCAGCATCCCAATATTCCTCCTCTCTCTCACATGACATTTGCATATCCAGACAGATTTACAAAATCATGTGTAAACACATTTCACATATGACTTTTCCATAGACAGTTTCGACCTTTTGCAGATATTGTCTCCTTGACTGAAATGAATGCATGTTCTACCTTACTGCCTTATTCCATGAGAAGTGCGTAGAGTATAGACATAAGGAAAATGCAGTGGGCTCATAAGTCATTTTGATTACAATCCCTCATCTGTTGCAGCTGCAGGGCATAGCACACTCATTTACTCGATTCTTCCATTGGTATCCACACAGATTTTACAGATAAGTCTAGGCAAGGAGCAAACATATGTCATTCAAAGAGTATTAGCAATAAATCTATAAGTCATTGGCTGGGGGAAAATTACATAGGCCACTCAACAATGCTTAAAAAAGATTATACACAATATTATAGTCAGATTGCCTAACTTAGTCTACAATTACAACATCGTAAGGATTGTTATCCTCCGAGGTGTCATCATCATGCTCAGGAGGAGGAAGGATGTAGGAAGAGAGAAGCTTGCCTCAGGAGTAAGCTCCACTTTCATCCTTTGTGCCTAATAGAGACTGCCCAATGCTGAGGACCTTTATGCCACCCAGTATCAAATGCTGATGATGTAAAATCTCCTCCTCCACTGCCTGAACAGAGCATTCTATGTCGGCATGATCTTCATGAAGTGTAAATGTACGAGCAGCATTGGACATCATGTTGGCACAATTGAGGGACAGAGCGACATCAAAAACATTCTTTCTGCCAATAGATTGACCAGGGTCCAGAAATATTTCTTTCATGAGCTTACCAATGTCTGTGAGTTCCACATCATCAATTTCTGCATGCTACATCTGGTGAAGCCACAATCTCATGTATGGATTCCTGATTTCCGGGTCCACATAATTAGAAAACTTCTCACCAAGTATACCCTCGGTCACTTGCTCTCCCCTTTTATTGTTGGACTCTGCATGAATCGTTGTTCCCAGAGATGGGTCTTCCATCTTTTTGATGCTTCTTTTTCCTGCAGATGATGCAATATCTTAAAGCACACAGGATTAATGGATATTGCAGACACTCTCTTTACCTTCCTTTGCCGTTCTCTGCTTCTCTTTTCTCCACCTCTTTGTAAATGTTAATCTCCATGCAAGCACCACTGTTTATGATTTCAATGAATCGCTTCACCATTATATGGAGGTGGGTACGTCAGCTTGCATGACATCTAACATTAATGGCATGCTTTCCATTGAAATTTAATCCAACTTGAATGACATTATCAAAGTGGGAGAGGGTGGTGAAATGATGGTTCTAAGGGCTGGCCACGTCTAACTATGCCTCCCTTGTCTTTCCTCTTTCTTTTAAATTCTTTCTTTTATAAAATCTTGTAATCAATTAACCCTGCGGTTGGGAGATATCTTTGATTAAAAACTTTTGCAATTATTTGGGAAAGGGTGGCTCCCAGAGCAAAACATTGATTTCTTAGATCAACAACTTTATTTGCTGCCTAGTCTGCAACTTGGTTTCCAGCTCTTCTTACAAGCTTGAATTCTATATAGTTCACTTTGGAGCATAGCCACTTTACTGCATTGAATATCTCATTATTCTCCATGACTACATTACTTCCCCATTCATGGCATTGATGATGATTTGTGAATCTCCTCCTATGATTATCTCTTTCCGTCCCTTGAGAATTACCATTGAACACCTTTGAGCAGCACCATTACTTCTGCTTTGTTATTGGTATCCTTGCCAATTTCCAATGAAAATATCATCACTGGCTTCCCACAGGTGTCTTGGAAGGTTCCCCCATTGCCAGCTGGCCCAGTATTTCTCTTAGCCGCTCCATCAACGGTCAATTTTGCTAGGCTGGGCTCTGAAGGAGACCAGCCTACACTCTTTTGCTTACCCTTATTGCAATCAACCCATTATTGGGAGAGGTCTGTTCAGTTGGACAGGTGAAAGTTTTAAGTGTTTTTTCAATCAAGAATGAAGATTCTCAATTTTGTTTTTCCTAGAGGCACATAAGATTGACTTGCTTGGCATGCCTTGCAGAATGCCTCCTTATAATGAGGTGATTGAGCAATATGAAATGGCATACCATGGGCAAAGATTTTTTTTCCAATTGCATTATCTTTCTCCTTACATGCTTGCACTGTATACATTTCTATAGTCGGGTTTGAAGCCTTCCTTTTTGTTTTAGACAACCCTTCTTCTACTCCACATTAATAATTGGAATATTAGGAGCTAGATAAGCAACCCTAGGAGCATTTCTCAAAGAGATGCTAGAAGGGGTGGGGTTACTAGATGCTGATGGTGAAGAACGACCCCTTTCCAGAACCTTACCATTTCATCACTCGTCAAGTGTAATTTTTTCACAACACCTAATCCCATGACCTGGCATGTGCAAAAAGCGTAACCTTGGTGAGGCTCCCATTCTGTGATGATTGCAAATATTACATTTATTTGGCTTGTTTGTGTCAAGCATCGCAAACTGAAATAGGGGTTTGAATGGGTTGAATCATAGTTACGAAATCTAGCCAGATCTGCACAAATTCCGGCATGATCTCTTTCATTGGCCGGTTTGGATAAGTTCGTCTGGGTCGGCCTTGTTTTTTTTTCAATTTTTAAAATTTTTAGGTTTTTTGAAAAAAAAAGGCCCAAAAACCATAGATATTATATAATATTAACATTTTATACTACTTTATTATTGTTTTTCATTGTATTTGTCAATTTTGCATATTTATAAAACTATGCTAACATATTTATATATATGTATGTATATATATACTGGATCGGATTTTTTTCGAACTCTTTCAAGCATTCTGGATTTTCGGATTTTTTTACCTCCCGAATGGATCCGGATTTCCAAACTTGGTAACTATGGTTTGAATATTTGTATCAAAACCTGTGGGTAGCCACAAAAAATCTAGGAAAATTAAGCAAAAAGGTTTTCGGCCAACTTACTGCGGTCTGGGTCAAGCCCTGATAACCGCGGTTATCGACAAGTAGCTAACTGCGGTTACTCGCCGATAACCACGGTTATCAGGTCTCAACTTGGTTCTGACACGGCAATTGCACAAACATAATGAGAAGTGGTGAAAACAATGTCATTGTGCAGTTTTTTATATTGTGATTTTCTGCTCTGCAATTTACTGATGCTGCCCGTGGGTGTTGATACAAGTTTTGATTGTGAATTGAGCTGTCTTGTGATAATTGTGGATTACTAGAATGTGCGGTGCATCTTGCATGGGTTTATCAGATGGTGTAGATTAAACATGCTATTTGGCCATATCATCAGGCAGGCAGCAGTGAACCACAATATTACTATCGGCATACAAGGCCTTCCTGGATTCTTTATTTCCAAGTTTATAGTGGTTACAGCTTAGTGAAAGTAAACAGGTATTTTATGCAAAACAGATAGCAGTAGTTGTTACAGGCTGACATCAATAATATTGCTTTTATCACTCCCATTTGTAGTCATCACAGCTGAGAAACTGTCACCATTGTATGTATTTCAGTGCATAGTATGCAAAGTGAAAGGTATACAGTATGCTCAATCTATTTGAGCATTGTACTCTTCTTTTTGTTTAAAATTGAGCATTGTACTCTTATTTGGTCAAAAAACCTAATAAAAAACATACTTATGACTTTGAGTTATGTGTTCTTTACATTTATTTCATTTTTTTGTGTGTTTTGGTTTATTTTATGAATTTATATATTTTTTAAAGTATCTATAAAGTTGCCAAGTAATTGCCGAGTCCCGAGTACGGGTCAAAATTTTGGGCTGCCGAATAATTGCCAAGCATGAGTTTTTAAACTATGGTTTGAATGCCCCCCGGCATATGGCTTCAACAAAGGTGATGGGAAATCAATTTGGGAGGCACTAACAAGTGAGCACCATGTTTGTGTTTGAGTCCCTTCCCCCCAACCAACTTCTATACTCTGTTTCTCTCATTTTTATCCCATAATAACTTCTCAACTCATTTTGTATATTGTTGAAGATAAAAGAAACAAACTCAAACAAAATGCTAAAATTTTAAGATATGCATCAAATACATAAAAAATGGAAAAGAAGAATGCAAGTGTTATTACCATTATTACCATTTAAATCTGCTTCCAATGTGCTGCATTCCTTCCCTTACCTTTAAATTTCTCCTCTTCTTCTTTCTTCTCTTTTCCCCGTTTCATGCAAATGCATATGAGTCTAATGAGGGCAGCAGGGTTTTTGTTTTTTTGGAGGGAGGAGGGGGGTATGGTAGAGTGGGAGGCCTTGGTGGGGCCTCACTCTATTTTGTTTTATTTTTTTATGTTTTTGTTTTTGGGCTGTAGGCAGTATAGGCATCCCTAGGAAAGTCATTCTATGTCTCATCGTGCCCTGAGACATCCTGGGGGTTTCTTGACATTGCCCCCAACTGTGTGGGGGAGATCATGAAGCTCTTGGCATGCTGGAGAGTAGTCTGGGACTCCCCTCAAGTGTCCTAAGGACAATGAGTCATCCCCAAACTTTGCAAGAAAACGAGGATGACCTTGAACGGCTCTTGAAGGAGCCAAAATGCTTTGGGGATTTCAAATGATTTGGTAGGGCCCACACTGTTTTTTATCTTTATTTGTTTGTGTTTTATGTTTTTGTGCTGCAGGCCATATTGGCATTCCTAGGAAAGTCAACCTATGTCTCATGCTTCCCTGGGACATCCTGGGGACTTCTTGACATCCCCCAATTGTGTGGGGGAGATCATGAAACCCCTGGCACGTCCCAGAGTAGTTTGGGACATCCCTCAAGTGTCCTGACGACCCTTGGACATTCCCAAACTTTGCAAGAATAAAAGGATGCCTCTGAATGGCTCTTGAAGCAGCCAAAATGTCCCCTGGATGTCAAATGCCAAGGTCCCAAGTGGCTAGGGACACCAAGGTGACGTTTTGTCCGTCCTCAAGTCCCTGAAACACATGGGACATCTGGAGTGGCACCTGAAGGGCAGGAGACACAGCCTCATGGAACATTTTCAAATCCATGATTTGATGATCAGATTATGTTTGTCCCAAGTTCCCTGATTCTGCAAATCCATGATTTGATTAAATGCTACTTTATATCGTGTTAATTTTTTCCATATATCTGAAGAATTAGACCTTGCTAGAGCATTATACGCGGTTCGAGAATCTGAGGCTAGACCATGTAATGCTGATATCTGTATAATTATAGTCAGGATGTTAAAGAGGAGATGCTTCTGCAGGTCTAGCAAAAAATGCTTGCAGAAGTGTATGGGGAAATGTGATAGAATGCAGCAACTTGGTAATGGCTGGTATTGAGATTGCTATTTGCAGCCCCTACCAGTAGCAGCACATGTTGCAATCTTTTCTGCAAATGTATCTGAGTAGTTAAAAGTCTGAGCACGGACATTTCATTTTGTGATTAAATTGTAGAGTTATGTAGTTTCGAATTCAAATATTTGCAATGTTCTCCAAGCTCTGGGAAACCTTCCTACTTGGGGAGTTATTGTTTATCATGTGATTTGCGAATATTATTTATTAAAGTTGACAAAATAATCGCTAACTTCTACATTAAAATTCAGTTCTGTTTGAAGGAGTATGATCAGCAAAGGTTTCGATGCTTCTGTGAAGTTCAGGAGTGGAACTGGACGGTAGCAAATTCTTATTAGTGATCTCAGTTATTATTAATATTTCTTGTTTTAATGTATTATTTTCCCTGAGGATTTGGTTAGTTTGAGTAACCATCTTTTTAAATCTTTCAAAGAGAAGGAAACGCCTGTGCACATTCATAAAGTTAAAGTTTTGAAATAATTCTGTTGGAGGCTGAATGTCATATACTGTGCTACCTTGCCACCTTTTATCAACATTTATCTGTCCATCTTTAGTACAACATGTAAAGTTATCATTTTTACTGTTGTAATTTCTACTGTAGGCAAATAACTGAAGGTGTATTGGTTTTCTGTGCCAGGTTCATATTGGGTTTTATACTTGCCTCAATTCCCTGGTATGTGGGAGCATTTCTTCTCTTTTGTTGCAGACAAGACTACAGAGAAAAACCTGGTCTTCTGGCATGCACTATTGCAGTAAGCATCAAAAAGTCCCGTTAATTTTGTTTGAAATGCATCATATTAAAAGTACATTTGATGCCATTTACAGGAGAAGGTTTATAGATATGCATTTGGATGGACATACACTAAAATGCAAAGCTTATGTGAAATTTTTGAGCGCATATGCTCTGTTTTCCGAGATGTTAGTTGCAGAAATAAGTGATCTAATAAATACATATTTTGATAAATATTATGGTATTCGATTAATAATGATTTTTTATATCAATGACACAATAACAATGTCATATATATTATTAAAATGCGAATGATATATATTTATTACATATTAGATCATAATTCATTATTTTATTTCAGTGTAATATTCTTAACTTTTTTGTTTAATAACATATCTTCTCTCATTAAAATGCTTTGCGCTCAAAGCTTGGCCGGAAAATGTCTTCTGGCTTGATGTTGAAGATTTGATATTGTATAAACATTTATTTTTGAGTTTGGTGAATCTGTGTAGGGGTTTTAATGTGGATATGCTGGTGCCAGCTCTTCCATCACTGTGGTTCCATTCTTGCTTTTTCTTTGTTTTTATGACACGTTGGAAGTGAAAGGAGACGGACAAAAGCAACAAAGTTGTTCCTACAACCATTCTAAGTGATCCCGACTCTTTCAAGATACAGATTCATGGTAAAAATGACTGTACATGAAGATTTGAAGGGTGTAGTTCTGCATCATCAGATTGATGTTGTAATATTTTATGAGCATGGAAAGATATTGCTATTGATGATATTGATACTAATTCTAAAACCTATTTCTATGTAAACTAATAATTTATAGCAATACAGAGTATAAATATACTGCCCATAACGAACACTGCAACGGATGGGCAAGATTCAACCCATATTTTCACTGAAATCTTAACTTGAAACCCCATCCTAGTCAGCATAAATCAATCTTACATAGAAGTTTAGACTGCTGGTAAAATAAAACTGTAGTTATGGGGACTTTGGGAAAAAAAAAGCATTCATGACACTCAATCCCTGAGATAGCTACCAAAGAGAGAAGCCATATATCACATAACAAAACCCAGAGGCCCAATTCTATGTAAGCTTATTGTGTCTGGAAAATTTTAATTCTTATGAGTCTCTGACCATCTTCAGGTCTTCAGGAAAACTAGAGACCTACAGCTCTGCAGGAAGGGTAACTCCAAAATAGTCTGCCAAAGTTCTGACAACCTTATCCATAATATCCAGAAATTTTGCATTTCTTCAACCATATTGACCACAGTAATAAAATAGATCACGATGACAACTTTTACTTCCTTAATTCCTTTCTGAAACATAAGGAGGAGCTGCTTCCTATTGCAAGGACTCCATGACCAGGGTTTTGGGTAGAGTATGGTTATTCCTACTGATTTTGGTGGAACCAGAGTCGGGAAAAAGCTTATCAATTTTAGCAGCAGAATTAGATTCACATTTCCTGTCCTGCTCTAACTCAATACAGATTGGTTCTGATAACCATTTGAGGATGGCAGGGTCCCCTATCCTGTTTCAGCCTTTTCTTGAACTCTACCCCCCACATTGTGTGCTATACTGCCAGCCTCCCTATGATCTGAGAAGGAATCAAAACAATTCCGAGTAACTTTAACCATCTCTTCCCTTTGCATCAACATTTTTCTCTTTTCAGCCCCTGATTGAGCGAAATTCTCATACCCATAGTTTGGCATTGAAAAGAAGGAAAAACTAAAATAGAAAATACTAGTAGAAAATCTACTTGATACAATCCTTCTTTAAACCAAAGGAGAACAAAGACAAAAGGCTTAAGAGCCTGAACAGAAAAACCATAGGCAAACTTTTCTTAGAACTGCTGAGAGGAATAGCAAAGTAAAAACATTAGGGAACGGCCAAAAGCTTACCCAAGTATTCAAAAGTGCCTCTGACAGACTTGAGACCTGAACACTAAATACTTGCCACAAACGGTCAAAGAATCAGATATCAACCGCTTCCAACTCTTCCGGAATTGAATCGAATCAAGCTCATTCTGAAAACCTTTTCTGCTAAGAATTATAGCTCTTTCTACGCCAATCGAGGAACTTATCATATTATGAGAATGACAAACACTCTTTATCATAATGAATTCCTTCCCATCGGACCTACCCCTTGCTCTATTCTGTCAACAACAGGCATATTGAGAAAAAAAAAGTAGCTGTCCATTAGTTGTAATGAAATTCATCAAGGCAAATCTTCCATTTAATTTTGTTGAGAAATTTGAATTGGGAGTTAATCTTCAAAGGTTTTAAAACCCCTTTCATAAATACTCATTCAAACTCTCATTGTTCAGAAATTCCATATGCTACTTTCTTCAGAAATTCCCATGCTGCTTTCTTCATTCCCATGATTAGCACATGGCCTGAATATCATATGGATCTAGTCTTGTCTAGTTAATGGAGTAATGTCACATGGATCTAATCTAGTCTAGTTAGTGGAGTAATGTCATATGGATCTAGTCTAGTCTAGTTAGCAAAGTTATGTCATATGGATCGAGTCCAGTCTATCTAGTGGTCAGCAGCCTTATTGCCTTTATGCTTAACATGATTGAAGACATATATCAAAATGAGTTAGTAAGGGATACTGCCTTAAATAACAGGGTTAAGCTTTCAGTTGTGGCAGCCCTTATTGATTATTGCCTTCAAGACTACTTTGGAGTCTCCTTCAACTTTTGAGTTCAAGCCACATATTGCTAATGGCCAACTGAAAACCTTTCCAGATATAGTAAAATTCTACCAATTTATTGGTAGTCCTGCTTAGATCCAAGTGGAAAATTCAGCCTCCCCCATATGGATAAGGATTACATTTTGAGGCCTGATTGAAATTGAGTTTAATCCTTGAGTTTTGTGTAGTTTCCATTCTCTCAAGGGCTTGTTGACCTTATTTATTCCAGTTCCATTAGTAGGGGATAACCTTTCTTTTTGTTATTTTAAACCCTTTTTGTTTTTTCTGATCAAATCTTGATTAGCCACCATTAATTTAAAAGTAACTGTCTTAACGTTACTCAATCGTTTATACTTGGTATCATTGGAATTGTCTATAATGCTCATATAATTTTCTGAAAAAGGAACCGAGATATTATTTCTCAGCACTTGAACATTAGTGAAAGTTTCTTCTTGATTGTGTTCAGTTTGAGGAATTGAATCATTATTTTTTATTTCCATCATTTTCTGGTCTCTGTTGTTGAGATTTATTCTGAAAATATTCAGTTATTAATCATCTCATCTGTCATATTTTCTTCTGAACTCTCAAAACTCCTTGTATGCTTATAATTTTAAGTTCCTTACCATGGTAAGGTTTAATCTTTCCATGGAATTGTCTCTGATGCTCATCTAATTTTCTGAAAATGGAACTCAAGACATTATTTCTCAGCACTTGGACATCAGTGAAAGTTTCTTCTTGATTGTGGTCATTTTGAGGAATTGGATCATTATTTTTTATTTCCATCATTTTATGTTCTCTGTTGATGAGTTTTTTTCTGAAAATATTCAGCGATTAATCATCGTATTTGTCATATTTTCTTCTGAACTCTCAAAACTCCTCCTTGTATGCTTATAATTTTAAGTTCCTTACCATGGCAAGGTTTAATCTTTTTTATTTCTTTCTAAAACCTTTTTATGCATTTATCCTCTATGGTTCCATGCTTGTACCATAAATGTTTAAATTTTTTTTATTTTAATTGAAATGATTATATTCACACCATATAATCTTGCCTATATACTTTAAAGACTTTATTACCAATATCAACATATTTGCAGTTACAACTGAGAACTTGGTCACAAGAATCTATTAATCATAACATAATGTGTACAATGCCAATGTCATCTATCATTATGTGTGCATGTAACAAGTGATCTGATGTTTTGATCAAACAATTTCTGTATTTACTCATTTCATGTCAAATTTTTTCTTAGTTCCTTTTGAATTATTTGCCAGTGAGTGATATCTTGGTCTTTGGAATTTTGTCATTTATTTAAATGGCTGATTTGTAGTTCAAAAACTGTTCGAATGGATATGATTTGAACAAAAAAAAGAATCAGGATGTTCTTTACATCAATGTTTTTAGGTTAGGTTGGTTCAAATCCCAAGAGTGTGACACTTTTTATTATCTATTTTGAAAATTTACAGTTAATTGTACATTTGCAAGTGTAACACACAATTTTGTCTTTGTATGGAAGATTCTATGTTTTATAGCAGATTCAAAGGATGAGAATTTTAAAGAGTTTCCTCCTTGGTTTCCTTAAATTACATCTTCCTCTACTGAATTTGGCACTAGGACCGGCTTTTTCTTAGTGTAAAAACCTAATGGAACTGGCTTGGTCTTCAAAATCAATTAAAATGTTAAAAACTTAGGCAGTAGGTCTCAATTAAACCACCCGACAAAGAGTGAATTTTGAGGGATTCTGCATTGCACCATGGATCATCTCCATGTTTTGTCAGTGTCCAGGAGGGTTGTCTTTTTGCATACAAAGTCTATAATTGGAAATTTGTATGGCATTCAGAGGCACTTTTCACAGATTTTACAGAACTTTCAGGTCTTGGAATCCCTCTCTAACAAGAGGTCTCCCACATATCTGTAACATATTAAGTCTTCATATAAGTGCATATTAGCTTATCCTTCTCAAGCATAAGGCATATTCGACACTATAAGCCAATCCACAAAAATCTAGGAGTTGCAACCACACCTTATTCGGCTAAAATGTAGTGAGAGGCTACTGATTCGTAAAAGGCTTCATAGGACAATCTCACCATCAACATATTTACATCTTAAAACAAGGAAATAGGCATCAAAGAAGTATCTAGGTTGAACCATTGGAGGCTTCATAAATACCAGTGCTCTTTTTTGAGATTTGTAGCTGTCTCTTTTTGAGTCAATATTTTTATTTTCTTGATTCATTCTTGTTGTTTTTGGATATGCAAAAGAGGAAATTTATATTATCACTTGTAATATATTTACAGTACAGTCCCTTCAGCCATTCAAAATGGCCCATATATCAGTGTTAACTTTTATTAAACTTGATAATTATGGGATATAGCCGATTCCTTGATAACTAACTTCTTAGTAACATATATCTGATTATTGAGAGGCATATAAATCACTCCCATCTCCGTACCAACATCAGTTATCAAAACATGTGTCTCATTGGCAAAGACAGAACCATTCATCACAATATTTTTCCAAAAAACCAAAATGAGGGATTCACAACTTTGATACCACCACTCAGATGCCAGCAGATTACAGACACCAGTACATGCTTCATAAAAAAGAGTCACTACCCTTATAAGTAGACCCTTTATCGAAGATCATCTCTGAGCTTCTGATTTCCCAGAAGCTAGATCCTTGGAAGCTGCCAAAGCCTTTTAAGATGGCATTGACATCAATATTGCTGCACCCCTGGATATACTCATCCAAATGAGGACAAAATCAATCCCATACATTTGCTTTACCAACATTTCTTTTGTCCAAGACTTTAGTGCATTAATCAACTAAAATCGAGATTGGGGTGGGATGATTTTGAGGAAATTCTGCGAGAGATGTGTCATAACTCCATAGCTCCTTGTCTTCCACCTTCATACCAACTTACACGCCACCTTCATACCATCAGATTTGTCATCCTTTGTGTCTTGGTCATTCCTTTGACACCCTTCCTAATTGGTCTACTTAGTCACCATCTTTGGCCCGATTGAAGACGTTCTTTTAGCACCCTATTTTGGTGGGCATCATCGATCAGGGCAAAGACGTCTGATTTATTTCAATGTCTTCGACTGGGCCGTAGATTTCGGCCCAAACTGAGTTTTGATTTTAGGGATCCTTACCCCTATTTATAGGTTTCCTCCAGTCATTTCTAAACAAACTTCTGCTTTGCTTGCGCTTGCAAATACCAAAAGAAGACAAGTTGCAATAAAGGTGATCCGTAATCTGCATGGATATTCCATAGCAACACTCACTAACATGGATCCTTTACACTCCTAACCCATACCTGATTGTTACCTGATTGTTTCCTTATTGTTATGCATTACTTTACTCACTAAATAGAGATATATGGTGCTGTAAATGGAAGGGATTGAAATAATTTGCAAGTAGGAAGAACACAACAAAACACAAAACACAATAGTTTAGCTTGGAGAAACCTAATTTGGGAAAACACCAATAGAGTGAGGTGCTCACTTATCCTCTTTCCACTATATAATTCTCAAGTATTTCTCAAGTATAGGGTTACTTCCATCAAGTGGCCTTTATGGGCGGAGATACAATTCAATAACTGCCCTAAGCTTGCACAATGCTTTGTCCTCTTATAACATTTCTTAGACAACACCACCACCACCCAACAATCAACCATCTAGGAGAACGATGAGAAACTTTCCTTATTGATGATTGGACTTTACACTTGAGTTGCACTACTAAACCCAGATGACATCGCTTCCATCCAATGCCTTTCTCTATCCCAGGGGCCTGTATTTATACATCAACTCAGCAACAAGTACACGAATCGTCCCAAGAGAAGAATTGAACCAATAGAGAGTTAAAAATTGACCCACGTTTGCAACTATTACCCAAAGGACTTAGAATGTGCGATTCTCAGCGGGTTTCTTTGAAACGCCACGGCCCCATCACGGGTTTATCTTAAAAACTGTGACATGAGGTTTGCATCAAAACAAAGAGTTATTCCTAGTGTGTCGGCATCACTCTGGGCCTTCCTTTGACTCTGTAAACTCCTCATGTACCTTCTTGACTGATGTTTTTGTGAATCATCTTCAAGAAGTGTGTTACAAGCATTTGTTACATAGATGAGAATAATGGAATTAATTAGTTGGCATAGCTAATATACTAGATCTGAAATTTGGACCATGCCTCCCCAAATCTAGCTTTTGGTTCCCAAAAGCTTTAGGAACTCTGTAAATGAGCAAATTTCTTCCCCACTTTCTTCCCCTCTCTTGGAGGTGTATTTGCTGGATACTTTTTTCTAGCCTTATGAACTTTTGTGTTCACCTTTTCATTCCCCTTGCATGGTTACTTGCCTTTCTTCAACAATCGCTGATGAAGACTTGAATAAAAAAGAGGTCAACCTAGTAGTAATTTCTACTTTGTTAGTAGACATGCCATGCGAAGTATTGCACACACCTATCCCCTTATCTTTCAAAAGGACGAAAGACAACTTGCCACTAGCATTGAATAACCTTTTACCTTGAGTAGTATTTACCAAGAAGAACTAAGATATCCCTTCATAGACTTTGATAATGTAGCTTTTCCCATCTTTGACCAAACGGTACCGATTTGCCCTTCTTATGAAGATAGCATTGTGCACACACACATGTAGGGACTGCCAAAGACTATGCCACAAACATCAAGAGGTACAACATTCATCACAACTTTGTCAATTAAATGTCCATTTATTGCAAACTTGACCTTACATTGCTTGGAAATCCTTATCTCTTCTTGTTTCACCCATCTTAGAGTATAAGGAATAGGATGATTATATACTTCCAATGCAAGTTTATCTAACAACTCTTTGCTTATCAAATTTACTTGAGAGCAAGAATAAAAAAGATCATCTACCTTTGTCTTCTTAATCTGAACTTTGATATGGAAAATTTTAGAAGGTTCACCCTTTTCTTGAGTGCCATTGTTACGCAAACATACCTTCTCTTGAAGTGAGGCAAAACACAAGCTTTCATCCACATTAGAGTTGCACCCCATCCTCTTTTCCTGAATAGAGATCATAACTTCTTCCTTTTTTCCTTTAAAAGTCACTTCTCGGGATGCAACTTCCAACAAATCTCATTTGTATGACCATCAACATCACAATGCCAACAATGCTTTATGCATTCCTTGTTGGCAACAAAAGTAGCATTTAGCCCACCTTTCTTTTTAGAACCATTTGAAGAGGAAGACGAACCCTCATCTTCATTTATTTCAAGATAATGGGCTTGGGAACAAGCCTCATCTATATCTTTGGGCTTGGGAACAAGCCTCATCTATATCTTTGGGCTTGGCAAGTAGAATGGGCCTCCTCAAGTGACTATGCAATTCTCCAACATACTTGATCAAGATGTTTCAATCATATGTATCTTCACCCATTTGGATTGACATCTTGTGAAACTTGTTGGTATACACTTGCACACATTGTCCTTGTTGTTGCCTCAAATATTGCCAAAATAATAGACCTTTCCTTTTCATAGTGGTTAAGCTTTTAAGGGGATTATGGAATGTAAAACCCTAGTTTGCTAAAGTGCTGGAATAATAAATCAAAGAATAAATATGTAATAATTACAGCTTTTGATTTGCACAATAATTGACTTTTCTGATTATTTTATAAATATCAAATGAATTGCAAGAGATGTACTTATCTGGAAATTGATTGAGACAAACAAATTATAGGCTAGAAAGTGGTATGGAGATCGTGCAGTGTCGTGAACCAAAAACATGAGTCAAAACCCCTCCTGGACAGTAGCGCACTGCGCTAGTATCCTCTCGGGCACGAAAGTGTCCTTTTTCAAGTAAGGACAATGATCTTGTGGGTGGAGCTTTCCCTGGTCTTGAGACGCCTGTGCCTGAGTGGATAAATGATGGTTTGTCTATTCATTGCTTTTAATTGATTTGCATGCGAAACCTTAGGCCTCCATGTTTGTTAGGGTATTTGATGAGTACAAGTAAAAAAGAGTGGCGTTAGCAGGGTAGGCTGGACGTGACCTCAACACTCCATGTGCTAAGAGTTGCCTATATGCCAATACCTCGAAAGGGGATCAAGTCCGATGTAGTTCTCCTAATCTAAGTGCTGGTGCAAGTGCAAGTGAATGCTAGTATGAGTGTGGATTTGAGTGCTTTGAGTGTGACTTGAGACTAAAAATCTGAGTAATTTGAGCTCTGCGCTGTTGTAGATGGGTGTGTGCAGAAGTAGGGTGGAATAGGGATCAATGACTTTGATTTGCACAACTGTCTCTGAGTTTGTTTATGAGTATATGCATCTAATTTCCATCTAGTGGATAAGTGATTGAAAGTGGTCTATATATAGTGTTTTGGTGCTTGTCCAGAAATGAAATAGGTCTAGGCCGACCCTAGGAGTGCTTTGGGGAACGAAAAGATATCCGTTGGGAGAGTAAGGAGCAAAAGGACAATCGGTCCCTAGGTCAATAACACAGTGCGTTAGTGTCCAAAGGGCCATGCTAATGTTTAGGGGGTAGAAGCTAGTGTACAAAGGGCCTGGGTGTCTAGGGGATGGTTTAGTGTTGCTTTTGGTGTATTTGGGAATAGTCTGGACTTGCACAAAAGCTCTAAAATGATCAAGGAAGGCCCTAAGATAGGTCTAGGGCTAAGCTAGGACAAAGTGGTCTCAAGTGACACTTATTGCACTTAAATGACATTTTAGATGACTACATTTGCCCCCCCTTTATTCTAGAAATGCAACAAAGCCAAATGACTAGGATAAAGGAAAAGAAATGTACCTGGACTTAAGAGACGAAGCCTATGAGTCTAGATCTGAGTCTGCGAAGCATGATCCATTGCGTATCCTACAAGTGAAACATGAAGGAATTAGTCCTTAAGAAACATCAAAACCAAAAACAAAATTGAGTAAATAGATGAGAGAAAGAGAAAATTAATGAATACACCTCGGGTACATGAACCAATGCTAAACCCTAGGGACATCTTGTGTGTGCATGTGGCTGATGATCAAACGGTGAATAACTTGGACCGAGCTGATGGCTTGCTCAATCCTCATGTGTGGTTGGCTCATGAACTCGAGCTGGCCTTGACTCCATCATTGCCCACCTCTGCTTGGTGGATCATAATCTGTGAATAATTTGGATTGCACTGATGACTTGTCCAACCCTCTTATGTAGGTGGCGCAAGAACTCAAGCAGGTTATGACTCCATTGCCTACCCATGTGTAGTAGATGCATCTGAGATTGAAACTATGCAGTGTAATTGAAGCTATGTGATGTAACTGAAACTATGTAGGATGGCTCTGGGGCCACTCGGAAACTCTGAAATGTAAAACGGCTCAAGGGCCACTCGGGCACTCGGGAATGTAGCTCAAGGACTACTTGATAATGCCAACTGTTGCATATGGAATAAGGCATCAATCTGGTGCAAATGGTGTCTGAAGTAACAATGCGGAGAATGACATGGAGCTGCCATTCCATTTGAGGGTACTGGTGTCAAACTGAACATATGAGAACAATGTGCTGCGCACATGCCCCCAAATGTGATATTTGTGCATATGAATTATGGATTGAGTCATAATAATCTGTTTGAGTATCTGAAACTGAAACGAGTGTTCATGTCGTGCATGATGCCCTCAATCTGAGCAAAACCTATGTAATTCTACGTATAACTGAGCATAAACTAAGCATATCTGATAATTTGTGATTGATATTGTGCAAACTTGGACTGTACCTACTGTACTTTTTGGCAATTTTGGAATTTTCTATTTTTGGAGTTACTAGACAATGGTGCAGTCCCTTGGACAATTGTGCACTGCGTTAGTGTCCTTTGTGTTGCGCTATTGACCAACTGTGTTGTTTCTGTGCAAAACAAAGATTGATCTGTATGTGATTGTTTTCACTGTGTTTCCCTGAATTTGAGCTCTGTATTATGTGTCTGCATACTGAAAACAGTGTTTGGAGTGCATGAAGATGGCCTGATCTCTGTGACAAAATCGTGAATGCTCCCTATTTTGAGGGGAGTTGTTGAACCTCTGCAATAACTATCCTCAAAAGAAAAGCTATGCAACCTGTGTGTTACACTGAAAACATATGATATTTGTGTGATAAACCAATATAATGTGTATACATGACATCAGAATGTAAAATAATTTGAGCATAAGTTGATAATGTGTGATGTATGTTAGATCTAGCATTCACATTGTTGATTGTTGTTAAGATAGATGGAACAATATAAGCATGTATATGGACAACAAATTTGAGTATAATTTGAGTAACTACCTAGGGGGATGGGGCATGATGTCCATCAAGGCACCCAAGGAGGAAGGGGAGATACACGAGGTTTGTCATGCCATTGAAAATTGAGTGTAAGTGTAACAAGCATGAGATAAGTGTCATGGCCATGACGCATATATGAGAGCATACATACAAACACATGAGACACACAAAGTAGGCCAAGGTGCCACAATACAAGGGACATGGGCACATGTCACTAAGTCTGAGAAAGAGCAAATATACAGTGACATGTTCAAATGTCCACATACGTATGGAGCAAGCAAGGTTGGCTTAGAACCACATGAAAGGACATGTTCAAATATCTACATACACAATCAAGAAGGCACACACAAGGACATGGACACATGTCCAAAGCATATACACAATGAAAGAAGTGGCTTAGAGCCATAGAACAATGACATATTCAAATGCCCTTGAATAGATGTAGAAGCAAAGAGACAATCAAATCTAAAGTAGGAAAGCTAGAAATGAAAGTATGCATGAACACGTGGTACAAATACGTATAAGAGCAAAGATGTACATAAGCTTTGTCTTTAGTAGTGGTAGTGGACAAAAAATCTAAGCAATATAAAATAATCAATATCAAGATATAATCAATGCTAAATCTATGATATGGAGTATAGAAAGATATAACCTGACAAATCGGAAGCTATGCAGTATTTTGCCCTCTATGGGCGAATGTATCAATGCTGGATCTATGTATCTGTGTATGTGCCCCCAATGGGTAGATAGTAGCAAATCTGGATCTGTGTAGAGGACCTCAGTCTTGTAGTGATCTGCAAACACTCAAAGAGAACAAGTGAAGCATGTATGTATGATAAAATTGACTAGACTAACATAGATAGCATATGTAGTACCTGGCAAATATAAGGAATGTAAACATGGAAATGCATACAATCTAAAATTTACATTTTTTGAGCAAATATTTGAATGTTTTTGTATTTTTTGAGGGAGAAAAGTAAGAGAAACTATGTACAAGTAGAGAGGAACATACTAACCAATGAGTCTCGTAAGACACTCACTATCAAGGTGTCCTATATCAAATAAGGGAAGAGTGACTGCCCACGCTGTGCGAGGAGGTATCTTAGATCTGTGAATCGGATGTACTGAGTAGTCTATAGCTGAAACTGTCTGTGGAGTGGGTCTATGAATTTGTGGAGCTGATTGAATAGGCCTGTGAATTGTGGGGTTCTTAGGCACCCATCTGCTAGAAGAAGTTGTGACTGGCATGGGTGTTCTATGCTGTAACACTGATCTGGATGATAATGGGGTAAAAAGAGGCTCTCTAGGATCCACATGTCTCTGATGCAGGGGTCTCTCTAATATAGATCTTTGTGGGAGAGTATGTGTATGTGGTAATGCGATAGGAGTAGACTCACGTGCACTGGTGGCTCAACTTATATTGGAGGTGTGCTAATAGAAGCTGTGTGCGGAGTGGTAATTGGTGTCTGTTGTGTAATTGGCTGTGGAATAGGTAAGGGGTACTCATATGGAAGGCCCTTGAATGTAACCACTTGATTAACGTGGATATATTTAAGACATCCGTGTACAGTGGATGGAATGGCTTGAAGCTGCTGTATCTAAGACCTACTCAATAACATGTCAAATGTGTTAGCACTAAGTACCACTAAGAATCAGGGGGCCACATGTGTAGGACCAACCTGTAATGGAAGTACTATCTCCTTGATGGCACTTTGAACATGGCCATTGAAACCACAAATCACTGTATCTGTCTGAGAAATATCCCGCTCTAAGTAACCCAAGTGTTGTAGAAGTGTGATAGTACACATGTTAATACTTGATCCGTTGTCAACCATGACACTCTAAATAGGATGATGATCAATGTAAGCTCGTACAAAGAGTGCATATAAATCTGAGTCATCATTGACGATCTCTTGCTCTGAGAAAATGATGAGAGGTCTAGTTGGCACTGTAGTATGATACACACCAATGATATTATTGAGAGGGTGTGTGTCCATTGTATGATTATGGTAAGATGCTGGTGGTGGATGTGCTTGATAAGTAAAATGAACACTTGAAGTCCCTGTTGTCTCATTAGTCGTATGCTTTGGAAACAGATCTGAAAATATTTTCAATGCTTTTGCTTCCGTTGGTTGTGTTCTAAGTGCCTTTGTAGGAGAGCTGACATCAATGATATTAGCATCTATCAAATAATGTATCTAATGTCATAAACTAATGCGTCTATATGTAGTATGGCTTGGTGCCCTGTGATAGTCACAAAATGCATTGACATCATAACTCCTTGGAAGAGGCCTAGTCATATCAACCTCTTTGATGGGAGGGAGAGAGATGACATTGCATTCCAAGAGTCGCTGGAGAAGACGTGCTGGCGATTCAGGAAGATTTGTGAAAGGTCTCCTTCGAGGAGTTGATAAAACCATGCGAAGAGCCAACTCTGAGACTGCATTAACCCTTGTCTTTTGATCATTCTTGTTTTTAGTAGGCTTCATCTTATATGGGGGTTTATTAGAACTCTTATTAGTTAAAAATGATCCAGTTGTGTACTTTAATTTGCCCATGGAGAGAAACTTGACTTTTTTGTTCTTTTACTGTATGGCATAGATCTATGAATGGTGGAAACTTTGTGAATAGTATGGCTTCATGTAATGCCGGTAATAAACTTTGCTTGAATATGTCCTAGAGTTCTCTATCTACCATGGGGCTAGTCATCTTTGCTAATATAGTTTTATATCGCAAGACATATTCAGCTATTGGTTCATTTGATTTTTGCTTGAGTTGTGCAACTTGAGCATATGAAACCTTGTCATTGATATTGATTGAAAAGTGTGCTAAAAACATATCTGCCAGTGGATTAAATGCTAAGATGGACTGATTAGGAAGATCATAGAACCATTGTAATGCATAGTCCTTTAAACTGCGAGAGAACAACTTAGTGAGGAGCCAATCATTGGACATGTAATCCAAACATGTTGCGTGAATAGCGTGGAGATGATGCTCTGGGTCACCCTTACCATCATATAGAGTAAGCTTGGGTGCCACAAATCCAGAGGGCAAAGGAGTTGTCGCTATATGCTATGCCAAAGGTGTATGTAGGAGCATATGAAAATCCAATGCATAAGATGGTCTAGTAGCACCCTGTTGAAGATGTAACACCTTAGATTGTAGAGAATTGATCTCTTGTTGAAGGGATTGTACATCTGAAGAAGAGGGATGTGTACTAGCCACAAGAGGTTGTGCCATTGGTGAGGGTTGACTAGTTGTAGCCAGTTGTTGCAAATTTGAGTTATCCTCATAGTAGGCGTAACAATATTAGTATTTGTGTGATTGGAGGATTGACCAAGTGATGTGTTCTTTATTTCCGATATAGCTTGCAAAATCTGTGCATGATCACAGGTTTGTTCCTGAAGTCTATCTCTGAAACTTTCTAAGACCTCATCTTTATTAATTATTAGATTGTTGTCAAGTCCTATGTTGTGTATCATCAATATCTTGATTGTATTGCTTATGTTTTGATGTATTAAAGTCCACATAATCAGGATGTGAAGGATCAACGAGGGGGGTTGTAATTGGTCCTTTATCCATGGTATAGGTTTGAATAGAAGAAATCTGGGTATGCTCAATAGGGTTACCACTAAGCTTAGCACTTCTTCGTAAAGGAAGAGATATAACTATTTTAGATGGCATATAGTCAACAAAACGAAAGAGGGGTGCTATAACAAATATATGAAATTTGAAAAGCCTAGCACAACAAATGGAAATATGAAAAATAAGGATACAAACCCTAGGAGCATTTAGGGCTAGGGTTTTTGCACTATTCAAAGTAAGTTGTGTTCACCAAATGGTTTAGCTTTTAAAGGGATTATGGAATGCAAAACCCTAGTTTACTAAATTGTTGGAATAATAAATTAGGGAATAAATATGCAATAATTATAGCCTTTGATTGGCACAATTATTTACTTTTTTGATTATTCTATAAATAGCAAACAAACTACAAGAGATGTACTTAGCTGGAAACTGACTGAGACGGATGAATTACAGGTTGGAAACTGGTTTAGAAATTGTGTAGTGTCATTAATCGAAAACAAGAGTCAAAACCCCTCCTAGACAGTAGTGCATTGTGCTAGTGTCCTCTAGGGCGCAACAATGTCCTTTTGCAAGCAGGGACAATGATCTTTTGTATGGAGCTTACCTTGGTCCTGCGACCCCTGTGCATGAGTGGGTAAATGTGGGTTCGTTGTCTATTCCTTGTTTTTGACTGATTTGCATGCAAAACCCTAGGCCTCTATGTTTGTTAGGGTATTTGATGAGCAAAAATATAAAAGAGTGGCGCTAGAAGGGTTGGACATGACTTCAACGCCCCACGTGATGAGCGTTGTCTACATACCAATACCTTGAAAGGGGATCACACCTGATATAGTTCTCCCAATCTAAGTGTTGGTGCAAGAGCAAGTGAATGCTAGTATGAGTGCTGATTTGAGTGTGACTTGAGACTATAAATCTGATTAATTTGAGCTTTGGGCTGTTGTATATGGGTGTATGCAAAAGTAGGGCATAATAGGGATCAATGACCTTGATTTGCACAACTACTTCTGAGTTTATTCATGAGTAATTGCATCTGATTTTCGTCTAGTGGATAAGTGATTGAAAGTGGTCTATATATAGTGTTCTAGTGCTTGTCAAGAAATGAAATACGTCTAGGCTGACTGTAGGAGTGCTTTGGGGAACGTAAAGATATCCATTGGGAAAGTAAGGAGCAAAAGGACAGTAGTGTGGTCCCTAGGTCAATAGCACAATGCGCTAGTGTCCAAAGGGCAGCGCTAATGTCCAGTTGGTAGACGCTGTTGAACAAGGGGCTTGGGTGCCTAGGGGATGGCTTAGTGTTGCTTTTGGTGTATTTGGAAATACGCTGGACTTGCACAAAAGCTGAAAAATGATCAATAGAGGCCTTAAGATAGGTCTAGGGCTAAGCTAGGACAATGTGGTCTCAAGTGACACTCATTGCATTGAAATGACATTTTAGATCACTACATATAGCAAATAGGATACAATTGTCTTTTTTTCAAGACTTTAAACTCATCCCACTTACTAATTGGTGGTAGCTTTTTCACAACAAAGGAACGAACATAACTTTTAAACCAAGTTAAAACATGATTGGTGAATTTTAACCTTGCAAAAGAAATATGTTAACTCATTAAATTGAAGTATACCTCAAGTTGAGCTAGCCAATGGTCGAGCTTCTCTGCATTTATCTCTTCTTCAAATGGTTGAATTTAAATCTCTGCTTCAGCTCTGAATGAAGGTGGAGCTCGGCTGGTATGGAGCTTCTTCTCATGATCAAGAGCTTCCAACTCTTCCCCTGCCTTCGAAGCTTCCATAGGAACACCTAGCTTTGCCATGAGAATCCTCATAATGGACTCCAAATTATCAAGTTTTGCCATGGATAGAGAGTTGTGAGCAACGCCCTCTTCCAACTCGCAAAACCATTCTTTGTTTGTACAAGATTCTTCTTCATTAGAATGGACCATTCATTTGACTTATTCCATAGCCTTGTGGAAATATCTTGCAACAAAGGAACCAAGTCAGCTTCCCCACTAGCACTTGTTGCCCGGGTAACAGGGATAAAATTGCAAACAAGTCACACAAAACAAATCACACACAATGGAATATGAACCAACTCTGATACCAATCTGATCCGTAATTTGTATGGATATTCCATAGCAAGAATCACCAACATGGATCCTTTATACTCCTGAGTCCTAACACATACATGATTGTTTCCCTGCCGGTTATGCATTATTTTGCTTTCTAAACAAAGATATAAGGTGTAAATGAAAGAGACAAATAAAATGTAAGTAGGAAGAACACAACAAAACACAAGACACAATAATTTAGTTTGGAGAACCCAAATTGGAAAAACTCCAGCAGAGTGAGGTGCTTACTCCTACTCTTTCCACTATATAAATCTCTTTAAGTATAGGTTTACTGCCATCAAGTGGCCTTCATGGACATAGATAAAATGCAAAAACTGCCCAAAGCCACCAAAATGCTTTGTCCTCTTACAACACTTATTAGACACCACCACCACCACCTAACAATCAACCAGCTAGGAGAAATGAAAAACTCTGCCTTATTGATAAATGGACTTCACACTTGAGTTGCACTACTGAACCCAGATGAATTCACTCCCATTTAATGCCTTACTCTATGCTAAGGGCCTATATTTATACACAAACTTAGCAACAGGGGGTTACATGAATCGTCCCAGGAGAAGAACTGAATTGACAAAGTCTCCAAAATTGAGCCACCTTTACAACTGTTACTCAAAGGACTTAGGCTGCGCGATTCTCTAATAAGCCGTGGTGCTGCTGTGGATTTCTCTGAAAAGCTGTGTCCCTGCCACGGGTTTTTCTGAAAAACTACGGCATGAGGTGTATGTCAAAATAGAGAGCTAATACCAAGGTGTGTGTCCCAAGTGGTATAGGAATATTTTCTGAAATTTGGCAGAAAAAGAGATTCTATAGGTGCATGTGGATTCGATAGCATATTAAAGGGGGTGCTTGGAAGTGTGATTCTTGCCAGAAAGTAACAATGTTGTGTTTTGCCATTTTTGTGTTTTATGCCTAATATTATATGAAAGTCTTGCTACAAAGTTTATGTTTTCCACATTTTTCTCCAAATCTCTCTTCCTTGCTCACATCTCGATTAAAAAACCCATTCTCAGAAATAATCTGTTAAAAATGTACTAATTTCTATTCTACCTGATGAGTGGTTTTATACTTCCCTTACGTTGATTAGCATTTGGTGCAATTTTCAGATTTTAATTATTGTAGGATTACTTTTCCAGCTGCAATAGATAACATGTTAATTGCAATACCTTTTGCAGGCTATTCTTTCAGCAATTGCAGTGATTGTTGGTGCAACTAAAGGTGCAGATGTGTGGTAAAGACCTTTGATAAGCAGAGAACCATGGAGTTGCATAATAATTCAAACCAATATTTTATTTTAGTATTCTTGATTTTTCACCTGTATGTATATAATTTTGTTGATCATGATACAAGCACTTGCTCAAAATGTAATGAAATTATTACTTGCATTTTACAGAACATAGAATGTGCGACAAAAATGACCTTGGAATTTCTTTTATTTAGCGGCATTTGTATTCCGCGCATGCTCAATATGTATTTTGTATTGCTCATCTTATGACAAGAAATAATTTGATTGCCTATATGACAGTCTTCCAAACGTGTAAAATCAGCTGTCTTTCAGTTATGTTATAAATATTTTACAGAAAAGTTTAGCTTTGGTGGTTTGTTTTGGATAAACTGTCTGTTGTGTGAAATATTTTTCCAGCAGGGAAAGCTATAAAGAAGTTATGTCTACAATGTTATTAACATTTAACGAGTTGATGGTTCTTATTAGGTGACCCGGCCTTCACATATACAATTTCTGTCGTGCTGTCATTTTCTGTATTGGTGTTTGAAATTTAATCATGACTCATTTTAGAGCAATTTTCCTCGTAAGATTTTAATTAGAATGATAGTCAATAACTAAAAAGCCAAATGCGCTAAATGAAAAAAATGACTGTAGCCTAACCATAAACTTTAAAAAGCCTGTGGGAGCAAGGTAAAGTTCTCTTGGCTACCATGCTCCCTAATATCCACTAATAATCTTATCTTAAATTGGCAGTCTTTTCTTTGGGTGTAGAGTATGGTGCATTAGAGATAACTTTGAACATGCTGCAAATGAGATCAGGCAGTTTATATATGCGTTCCGTTGTGGTTGTAAACTCATTCTTCTAAGCATAACATCTGAAATGAAAGGTTAAAAATTAGGTTTGCTTATTTATCTTATCAATGCGTTCTGCCAGGCAAGTGGGGTACACATTGAAGCAATCTCTTACAGTTCCACGGCAGCATTAAAGTCCACAGTTTTGTTGTATTATTGGTGGTTGAGTTAATATTTGCTTACACAAAGTGAAACGCTAAAGTATGAAAGACCGTCAAAACTATTGAGAGTGACAAGTAGGTTTTTTTCAGTTAAACATTAGCAAACCACAAACAGAATTGGACGACAGAAAAAAGCATACGAGGAAGTGAGAGAAAGTTCTACGTGCTTGCATTTTAGCAGTTGATGATTTCATACCACAACCTCTAAATATGTATATAGCGTGCGGGATACCAAGCTCTGAACCACAAAAAGATACACAGGTTTTACTAAGGTAATTATCATTAATGGGAGTTTCGTAATCATTAGGAGAGTGATTTCCTTTTATTGTACCTACTTTCTCATTATTTATACACATACATATTTATAAGTGTCTTCTGATTCACACTTTTTGGGAGTGGGACCATCATCTCTTCTAGAATTTTCTCCTTAGACCCGCTTTAATTACTTGCAGGTATAAAAGGACATTAGGTGGGTGGAAGGCTTTCTATGCTCTTCAGAATAAGTGCCGTGAAGCGGAGTTGTGGGATTGGAAAACTATTCAAACCTTGTTCGGTCTTCTTGTGCTACTTGTTGTTCTTTACGGGTGTGAATTATGGGCCAGCAGCACTACTATAGCACAATGGAAACAAATTGAAGGAATCCAAAAGCGTTTGATTACAAGCAAGATTAAAATCAAAAGCACGGTTCCATATGACATCATGCTAAGTGAAATGGGCGCTGTTCCTATCGAGGCACTTGCTATGGTTCGCCTTTTAAGCTATTTAAAAAGAATCGAAAAAATGGAAGAGGATAGATGGCCTAAAGTTGTTTTTAGTGATACACTATGTAAGCGAAAAAGGACATGGATGCAACAAAACATCACATGGATGAGTAAATGGAATATTCAATTCAATATGTGCCCCACAAATAATAAAGAAATAAAAGTCTTTGTTATGGAGAAATTTTACAAGAGAAATTGGGGAAGTGAGATCGGGAGGAAGAAACTATATTATATAAATGAGTTCAACCCCACTTGTGATCAACTCCAAAAAGCGTACATAGGAGCCAACATTTCTTGGAGGGCTAAAATTCTTATTACTCAGTTGAGAACCAACTCTCACCAACTTCGTTGTGAGACCGGGCGTTGGAAGAGGCCAAAGGAGGCTTGGGAAGAGAGAATTTGCAGATTTTGCAATTCTGGGAAAGTGGAAACTGAACAACACTTTATTCTAGAATGTGAGGCCTACAAAGATAGCAGAGATAAATTTGCGGATACTATATGTGACAGTTCTTGGCATAACCTATTCAACGAATAGGGGGGCTCATCATCAGCCTACACAAGAAGCGAACAGTGCTACTTAAATCTGCTTGAGTTGTCTTGCTGTCCCATAGGCTATTTTTAGTCTCGTGGACGTTAAAATTATTATTATTATTATTATTATATGCAGTCTCCTAAACACTAATGAGGCTTTTTGTCGGAGTCATCTTTTGCTTTGGGGCCTTCTTGGGTTTGCACGAGGCTAATTAGATTGCACCTTGGGCGAGTGGTTGGTATTTTCATGGGACACTTAAAGATTTGTTACGTCTCCGAGGTCTTGTCATGTCTCCCCCTTGGGTCTATTAGTCCCCAAGGTCTCCCTCTATATGGGGCCCATTGGGGCACCCTTGGGTCTTACCTTAGGGTTGTTTGCACCATCTATTACTATAATTGAAGCACCCATGATATGCACAAGAGAATTGTTCTTTTCTCAAGGGTTTTTGTGGTTTTGGTTAACTCCTCGTGTTAGAGGAGGTTACCTGGATTTGCCATTGAATGATTATTTCCCCGATTTTGCTAAACATCCAACTAAAATCTTGTCTTGGGCCCACAATATAAGGCCACATATATAGTAATCCCACATAGTTACACATGAGCAATAATCCTTGCTTGGGCATACCTAGGATTATGTTCTTGGAATATGCAATCATGACATACAATTGTTCTTGGTTATGCATAGAACCAAGTATTGGGGAGTAGGGTGTTTTCACGCTCACTTATGCACTATTTTCTCCTCTTTTTTAGATGTATAAACATTTTATTCCTTTTGGCAGTATTTGCTTGTAAGTGGTTGTCCAATAAGGAGATGACCAACAATTTGTTTCTCTCACCTTGCCAAATAAGACGTTATGGAGCTAGCGTTTGGGTTTTAGAGTGATGTGTCACTCTTAATATGGAGACCACCTCTCTCCTCCTCAAGTCTTAATCTAGATCTCAAGACACCTCAAAACAATACACCCTTTGAAGACACTAGAGATGAGCAAGAGAGGATGCCCGACAATGGACCGATGTATTCGATACGCATAAGAAGAGGTAAAGTCTTTGAATACCTTCTCTTTGATGAAATCGTGAATGTAATCCTTGAATGCCATAACATAACTGTGATTTTATTTTTCCCAATAGGAATCTTGTCCAAACAAGATTTTTACAAATTGAATAAACTTAATTGGGAGGATTGGGGTTAAATGTATAGATGTCATGTATGTTTCCTTCACTAGAACACCCTAGGGTGTACTACAAATATGGCACCTGGATCATTTGCGGCCAAATTTTCTATCTGCAAGCGTGGAACTTTGATTTACACCCCAAAGGACTATCTTGATCAAAATACCCAATATGGGTCGAGATACCCTTCCTCAACCTTGTTTTTCATCCATTTTTGAAAGATATAGTAGGACACCTTGGTCTTACCATTTGGTGTAAGAACAATAGTGACGAGTTTCCTAGCCTCTGAGTTGACCCTAGGGCTTGTGTTGAAATGGATCTTTCAAGCCCACTTTCTTTAAGTTGTGAATTTGGTAGGCCCAAGGTTTGAGGTGTTATAACCAGTGAGAATTCTCAACCAACACATTGCTTGCTTTTATTGCTGAAAACGAGGTCACCTCATCAAAGACTGCACTGATAGAAGCAACCCTATTAGTAACAATGATAACCCTAAGACCAAGATTGTGAATCCTACTTTGAATCCTCTCTCTCCGACTCTAACACTAATCGACAATTCAACATGCTACTTCAACGCCAAGCCATATATAGCAAGCTTTAGTGCCCTTTGATGACAATGACCCAATTCTGTGTCAACAGAGCCTTGGCCATATTACCCTTTACAATTTTGAACCAACATATTTAACCAACTATTAGACACACTCTCTCTCTTTCTCCTGTAGGAATTGATAAAGATAAACTTTCATGTGTGTTAGGAATACAAAACACAGAGCAATATTAATGAAATAAAGACATAATTAAAATGTAGAAAACACAACACAAGATAGACACAAATTTAACATGGTTCACCCAATATAGGCTATCTTTATACAAAAACAACAAATTCTTCTCTCTATTCAGTCCATCAAAATGAAGGGATAAAACCTGCAATACATTCACTACAATCTCCTCTTCACTCACATACAACGTGCTGCCGTAATTACAATGCCCTCATATCAAAAGGAGGGTTATATATAGGGCAAAAATGCATAAACATAATTTCTACCGTCAGATTTGAAACCTAATAGTGAACGATCCAAATTTACTATGAAATTACAATATTTTACAATGCATTTTTAACTAAATTTTGCTTTGAGGGTGTTGCCCCCAAACCTCTGCTAAGGGGCTTTGATGCAGGAGCATCTACGGGTGCATAATATATTTCATTTTATTTCAAGTATAATGAATGAGTTTTCCTACAATAGTTGTAAATCAAATTGTAATTTGTTAAAAAATGATATTTTGGGCAAAATAAGCCGTATATGGAATAAGGCAAATCAAAACATAATTAGTGTGTATTAGTTGGATTATTGGATTGAAGGATATTGATAGGCTGTTGAAGCTGTTGAAAAATTTCAGGAAGACTTTCTAAGCATAGTATAGCTGGCGCCTACCTTGGGCGAATTCATTAAAGAGGATAGAGGGACGAAGAGGAAAAACAGGGAGGATCTCCTTGGGGAAAGCAAGCCGATTCGAAGGAGGATCTCCAGGAGGGAGAAGAGGAGAGAGATGAAGATGAAGGCAGCTGCAAAACATGGTGTGAAATAACATAAACAGGGAGAAGCTCGCCCAGAGGAGTTTTGGAAGGATCAACAGCAGCATGTTTGGATTCAGATAGTAGTTCTTCTCCCACTAGTAACATTAGAGAACCATTTTGAATGAAATCTGTAGTAGAGATGATGGAACAGAAATCTGTCGATTGGAAACTGGCGTCAAGGATTTATACAAGACGTTGAAGCCATCAGCGAGGGGAACAACAGAGTTGCCTGTGATTGCCGGAATAGCAAAGTCTCTTGGCATATTGACTGTTGAAATTGTCACTACTCGTTTTTCTTTTGAAGGTCGTAGGCGAGCTGTACAAGCACAAGAAGGAATTGCTGCCTTGAGAAATAACGTGGACACTTTGATAGTGATTCCAAATGATAAGTTATTGACAGCAGTTTCACAAACTACCCCTGTCACGGAAGCTTTTCATTTGGCTGATGATATTCTTCGACAAGGAGTTCGTGGCATCTCTGACATAATCACGGTTCTTGGGCTGATTAATGTTGATTTTTTTTCTGATGTTAGAGCTGTTATGACAAAGGCTGGGTCCTTTTTGATGGGAATAGGCACTGCAACTGGCAAGACAAGGGCTAGAGATGCTGCTCTTAATGCCATTCAATCACCCTTGCTAGATATTGGTATTGAGCGAGCAACTGGTATTGTGTGGAATATCATTGGAGGAAGTGATTTGACATTACTTGAGGTAAATGCTGCAACCGAGGTGATATATGACCTTGTGGATCCTAATGCAAATATAATATTTGGAGCTGTCATAGACGATTCACTCAATGGACAAGTAAGTATAACATTAATTACAACAGGATTCAAAGGCCAGGACGAAGTAGAAGGAAAAGTAGCACAGGGCATTCGCAATCTATCATATGGAGATGCAAACTCAGGGGCTGCTCGTCGTTCCTCAGTAGACAACTGCTTGTTTACCTCCTTGCTTAGTTAATGGTGCTAGTGAAGACTAACAGTGAAAGTCTTATTTTGTTCTTTCTTGGTATGTCGTATAGACACCAGAATTATTCAGTGTTTCTGGTGAGTAATAGAAATGAAAGTAAAAGGAAAATTTGTCTTGTCTTCAGATTTCCGTAGTGTCATGACATGATTTGTTCATCTGGTTGTGTTGAATTGTGTGGATTTCATTTAAATTCTGACTGATTTCAAATCCGGGGAGTTTTGGTCGGAAGGAGTAGAGGGGAATTAATATGAGAGTACACAAATCGACTTCAGTTTGTACGATAAAGATTGGTGATGGCTTGCGATGCACTTCATTCATGGACCATTTCATTGCTGATAGCTGTATTTTTCAAATTGGTTCTGGCCTTTATTTTGCTTGCTGACTGAGGTAGACCCATACAAGCTGAATACAAAACAAAGCTGAGGTGACAGTGCATCAATTTGGTATCAGAGCTTGAAGCTCTTGGGATCTGCTGAAGAAAAGGTATGAGTAATCAGTGATATTTGATTTGAGTTTATTTTGTTAAGAAGCAAACAGGTGAAAAAGGAAGGTTTAAAGCCATTAAGGCTTAAGAAGAGAAGAAGCCAAGGAAGGCTTAGTGAATATCCAAGAAGAAGCTTGGATAGTTTGCCAAAAGACTAAGGTGAAATAGACTTAGGTGAGGTAAAGGATGGAGTTTGAAGAATTGAGAAGAGAAGCTTGGAGAGCTCAAAAGTAAGAGAGCAAGTGAATGCTCAAGAGAAAGATCCAAAGCAAGGTAAGCTTGGATTTGTGATTTGTGTTTGTTGAAGTGTTGTATAAAGAGTTGCTGCAGGATTGAGAAAATGATCAAAAGACTAGGATGCAAAAGGCCTAGGTGAGATCAAAAAGATTGTCAAAAGACCAGTAAAGGAGAAAGGCTTGGGTGAGACAAGGGATCAAGAGACCAAGGTGGAAAAGACTTGGGTGAAGATCTCAGAGATGGAAGTATTGTTGAAGACACTACAGAGCAGCAAGGTACATGAGGGCACCAAGAAGAAAGCAAGCATCAAAGGTATGAACAGTTTTGTAATTGATAAAGAGATTGCTAATTTGAAGAGAGATTTAGCTAAAATTAAAGATGAATATGAGTCTTGGATGCAGATGGACAAGCAAGCATGGGTATGGCCAATGAGGAAGAAGTTGAAGTGGCCAATAGATCTCCTAATGAAGAGGAGAAGAAGGCAAAATGAGATTGCCAAGAAGAGAGAAGCCCATAGAGGCTTGAAGAAGATAAAAAGGTTGCCAAGAGAGCAACAAAAAGAGGAAGAAGAAGTTGTGAAGAAGGTTCTCATTGAGGAGAACAAGATAAGAGAAGAAAGAAAAGATGAAATGCCAGGAATAGCACTTGAGAAGATGAGAGTG
This sequence comes from Torreya grandis, assembly GCA_037957365.1. Classification (NCBI taxonomy): domain Eukaryota; kingdom Viridiplantae; phylum Streptophyta; class Pinopsida; order Cupressales; family Taxaceae; genus Torreya; species Torreya grandis. The sequence goes on from JARHVA010000265.1 coordinate 3,292,561, forward strand.
TTGGTGAAGAGAACACTCATAGGGACCTTGTGGTATGTTGTTTTTATTTCTAATATTGTCTTTGAGTGGGTAATTGCAGGTATGAGCAGCTTTGTGAAGGTCAAGAGAAAGGCCTTGAAGAATGAAGAGATTGGTACAAGAGAAGACACCAAGTGCAGAAGTGAATGTGTAAGGGAAAAGAAAAAGTTTGCTATTGTTGATAAGGAAGAAGAGATGCATTGGTTAATGCATGAGGAAGGTGTTGAGGAACCCCTACAAGCAAAAGGAGAGATAGAAGATGAAGATGACTTCCATGATGCCATTGAATGCCAAGAAGAGGAAAGAGAATAGCCAAGTATAAAGGAAGAAGAAAGGATAGATAATCAAGAAGCTATGCAAGTCAAAGAACTAATGGAGCAGCCCATTAAGGAGGAAAAGGTGAGTTCAAAAATTGATTTTTCTTATAAGCATGAAACTATTGATATGCATGTTAGAGAAGCAAAGAGAAAGGTGAAGTTTCCAATTAACCATGGATATGTGATGCCTAAATGGTGGAAGAAGCAAATACAAAGCATGAAGGAAGAGGTAGAATGCAAAGTGAGCAAGGCCAGCCATCAAGCAAGACAACATGAAGATGTCAAAGAGCAGAAATTGGTTGGTAAATTGAACAAGTGTCATCCTAAAGCTATGAAGAAGGTATGGATGGCTAAAGGTGAGAAAGAAAACTTCTCAAAGAATAATGAGGTAGAGCATGAGGATACAAATATGAAAGGTAAGTCAATTGCTTGCAATGAATGGGATAATGATTTGTTTGAATCATTTAATGATATGTTTATGGAAAATGAAGAATGGAAAATGTCTATGAAAACTAATGTGCAGCAAGGAGACAGTTCCAAGAAGATGGATGATGAAAGTGGAGATGTGAAATCAGTTCACATGATTGAAGAGGGTAAGGAGACACAAGGTAAGGGTACTTCAATTATATTTGATGAGTATATTGAAGAAGTTGGCTTGCATGAAGACAAGCTAAGAAAGGATGAGATAAGAGGTAAAGGGCAAGTAATACTTGTGAGTGATAAGCCCAAGTTTGATGAAGAGAATAGTGAGATAGATGAGATCTCACTAAAGAAAGAGTTGAGAATGTTGGAGGAGCTGTTTGGTTATTCAAGAGAGATGAATGAAGGTACAAGCTATGGTGAAGACACCATTGGGAAGAGTGAAACAAGACAAGAGCAAAGCAAAGAGGCAAGGGCAGTTTTGACCAAAGAACAGAAGAGTGAAGGCAGCCAAGAGACTTTATGGTCTCAAATTTTTACTTCTAACATTGCCTTTGATGTTTTGAATGCAGGTATAGAAGATGAAAACTTTGGAGACACATATCAAGATGCAACACAAATATGGAAGAGTGCAGCTGAGAAAGAGATGAGAAGAAGGAAATACAAGAAGAAAAAGAAAAACCAAAGAAAGAAGAAAGATTGGTTTGAGACAACCAATGATTTTGAAAATGACTTTGCATCATGTGTAGGAATGAAAAAGAAGTCCAAGAAAAGAATCAAATGTGGTGCTATGGAACATGTGCATCAATATGAAGAAACAATTGAGGCAGAGAACAATGGATGGCTTTTAATTGCAGCCAAAAGAGCAAATAAGCATACATGAGCAGGGGCTCATGACAAGTTTCAAGCATGGTAGTCTGATGCAGGAGCATCTACGGGTGCATAATATATTTCATTTTATTTCAAGTATAATGAATGAGTTTTCCTACAACAGTTGTAAATCAAATTGTAATTTGTTAAAAAATGATATTTTGGGCAAAATAAGCCGTATATGGAATAAGGCGAATCAAAACATAATTAGTGTGTATTAGTTGGATTATTGGATTGAAGGATATTGTTAAGCTGTTGAAGCTGTTGAAAAATTCCAGTAAGACTTTCTAAGCATAGTATAGCTGGCGCCTACCTTGGGTGAATTCATTAAAGAGAATAGAGGGACAAAGAGGAAAAACAGGGAGGATCTCCTTGGGTAAAGGAAGCCGATTCGAAGGAGGATCTCCAGGAGGGAGAAGAGGAGAGAGACGAAGATGAAGGCAGCTGCAAAACATGGTGTGAAATAACAGAAACAGGGAGAAGCTCGCCCAGAGGAGTTTTGGAAGGATCAGCAGCAGCATGTTTGGATTCAGATAGTAGTTCTGCTCCCACTAGTAACATTAGAGAACCATTTTGAATGAAATCTGTAGTAGAGATGATGGAATAGAAATCTGTCGATTGGAAACTAGCGTCAAAGATTTATACAAGACGTTGAAGCCATCAGCGAGGGGAACAACAGAGTTGCCTGTGATTGCCAGAATAGCAAAGTCTCTTGGCATATTGACTGTTGAAATTGTCACTACTCGTTTTTCTTTTGAAGGTCGTAGGCGAGCTGTACAAGCACAAGAAGGAATTGTTGCCTTGAGAAATAACGTGGACACTTTGATAGTGATTCCAAATGATAAGTTATTGACAGCAGTTTCACAAACTACTCCTGTCACGAAAGCTTTTCATTTGGCTGATGATATTCTTCGACAAGAAGTTCGTGGCATCTCTGACATAATCACGGTTCCTGCGCTGATTAATGTTGATTTTTTTTTCGATGTTAGAGCTGTTATGACAAAGGCTGGGTCCTTTTTGATGGGAATAGGCACTACAACTGGCAAGCCAAGGGCTAGAGATGCTGCTCTTAATGCCATTCAATCACCCTTGCTAGATATTGGTATTGAGCGAGCAACTGGTATTGTGTGGAATATCACTGGAGGAAGTGATTTGACATTACTTGAGGTAAATGCTGCAGCCGAGGTGATATATGACCTTATGGATCCTAATGCAAATCTAATATTTGGAGCTGTCATAGACGATTCACTCAGTGGACAAGTAAGTATAACATTAATTACAACAGGATTCAAAGGCCAGGACGAAGTAGAAGGAAAAGTAGCATAGGGCATTCACAATCTATCATATGGAGATGCAAACTCAGGGGCTGCTCGTCGTTCCTCAGTAGACAACTGCTTGTTTACCTCCTTGCTTAGTTAATGGTGCTAGTGAAGACTAACAGTGAAAGTCTTATTTTGTTCTTTCTTGGTATGTTGTATAGACACCATAATTATTTAGTGTTTCTGGTGAGTAATAGAAATGAAAGTAAAAGGAAAATTTGTCTTGTCTTCAGATTTCCGTAGTGTCATGACATGATTTGTTCATCTGGTTGTGCTGAATTGTGTGGATTTCATTTAAATTCTGACTGATTTCAAATCCGGGGAGTTTTGGCCGGAAGGAGTAGAGGGGAATTAATATGAGAGTACACAAATCGACTTCAGTTTGTATGATAAGGATTGGTGATGGCTTGCGATGCACTTCATTCATGGACCATTTCATTGCTGATAGCTGTATTTTTCAAATTGGTTCCGGCCTTTATTTTGCTTGCTGACTGAGGTAGACCCATACAAGCTGAATACAGAACAAAGCTGAGGTGACAGTGCATCAGGCTTCCACATAGGTCGCCACCCCACCTGGGCCCCCATGGCAACCATAGTGCGGGGACGTTGCGCCCCCCACACCCCCCCTGTCGGGAAATGGGCATTATAATAAGATCAGGGTCCACCATCCAACAATGTGGACATTGTTGTAGGTGATGGTTAGTGTGTTTTTCGCAAGTGCAAAGAATCTAGTTCTACTTTGACTTCTCCCATGTCCTCTCAATCTACAGAGGATCGATGTTCCTTGACACCTGTGCCTTTAAACAACCATGAGCTTCAACTCATAATGTGAGATGTTCATAGGGTCTCATGTTGCATGTCAATATCTCTGAGTAGATATACTTATAGTATGGACAAAGGATAAAAGCAACCAATTGTTTTGAATAATATATTCTTAGCCCTCACAAATGGTAGTGAGTCTCTGGAGTTGTCCCAATGCATTACAAAATTCTTTCTTGGAACGTTAGGGGTTTATCCCTTTTTGGCAAAAGATATAAAGTTAGACAAACTTTCATTGATCATAATCTTGATATTATTCTCCTTCAAAAGGTCAAGATCAATGAAGTCAACCTTTCTCATGTATTACATTATATCTCAAAAGATCTATTTTTTTGCACACTTCTCATGATGAAGGGGAGTTTGTCTGAGGTCTAGCACTTTGGCTTAATAATGATATTATTAACAAGGTGAGTTCCCATTGCATCAATGTGTTTGGGTTATCTTGATGCCATGAAACAAGTTATTTGGCATTTGTTCTCCTTCAAGAGGCATTTGTTCTCCTTCAAGCGGTTGTCCTAGGTCTATCACCCTGGGTTCAAAATGCTATCACTGACAAAGGTGAGGCCTTGCTACTTAGTGTGTTTGACTCACCTTGATGCCATGAAACAAGTTATCTAGTATATGTTCTCTTTATGCTCTAAATGACAATAATCCCTAGATCAACCTATGAAATTTGGATGGAAAAACATCTCCCACAAGTTGAATGGATCATCGATGGTGACTTTAACATGGTGGAGCGACCAGTTGATTGTTCTTCGAGAGGAAATCATTGTGTATCTCAACCTGAATTTGATGCATGGATTCTTTGTCGAAATACATTTGGGGGTCTATGATCCTCTGGTGGGAAAATATTTCGCTCATCAGAGTTGCTAGCTCACCTAGTCAAACAATAAAACTGACAATGAATGAAAACTCATCAGATTTGACAAATTCTATCTTAGCCACAACTTCCCCCTCTGCCCCCGCACCCTCGCCCGCCCCCCTCCTTCACTACTTGGGACCCTAATCGCTCAAGACTTATATACCACTCTCTCTGACCACACCCTTGTTATTCTCTCCATTCCTCTCTTTGTTGATACTAATACATCTTTAAGAGCTCTCTTTCAAGCTTAACGTTTCCCATCTCAAGAACCCAAATTCCCTACATACACTTCCCCTAAACCTAGACAAGATGACAACTGGATCAATTGGTCTTGTCTTATGCTCTCTAAATGTGTTGCCTTCCTCAAACAATTTGGCAGATTAATAGCTAGGCACAAAGAAAGAAGGGAGTAGACACAAGGTAACTTTATGAAAAGAGCGTTGTCTTCATGTCTAATCGTAATTTTTTTTGTCTACATAAAAATGTTGGCTCTATAGAAACACAACTTTTGAAATTTGAAATTTATAGGGGCTAAGGAACCAACATCAGATCTCTCTTAAGCTAGATCAAAGGAGGAGTTAAGAACTCTTTTCTTTTTTCAATATCTTAAACATAAACACAAAAAGGAACACATCCTTACTCTACAAGAAGCTAATGGTAGAATGGAATCCACTCTTGATGGTATCAAGCATGTGTTGTCTTCTCATAGTCAAGCCTTGTTTCAATATACCACTATTGCAGTTGTTGTTCAATTTGAAGTGGATAAAGTAATAAAAAATTGTATCCCATCTAATGATATCAGTCAAGGGTTCGACCGCCTCCTCATTCTCGAGGAACTTGAAAGAGCTGTGATTTCCATGGCCAAAACAAAAACTTGGGACTTGATGCACTGTGTGTTGAATTTTTCCAATCCTTGTGGCCATTCTATCAAGTCTACCTTGACGCTGGACACATTGGATCATCCAGACAAAAAATTAATTGCGGTCTCATCAAGTTGATACCCAAAGCGATCAATAGAGATTCTATTGTTGGATGGTGTTCTATCACTCTTCTTAATACCACCTACAAGATCATAGCCCAAGCTTTAACTGCAAGAATAAAACAAGTGGTTAAAGACATTGTGAGACTTGAACAAAAAGGTTTTCTAGGAGGTTGGTTTATCCTTGAAAATCTGGCCCTAGCTTAGGATTCTATTGATTGGGCCTCCCACTCTAGACAAGACACTATTTTTATTAAGCTTGACTTTGATAAGGTCTATAATAAAATCAAATGGTCCTTTGTTCTAAGACTGATGCAATGGCTTGGCTTTGAAAACAAATTGATCAATCACGCCAAATTGCTTTGTTGATGCATCTACCTAAATTGGTGTCAATGGCTTTCTCACGGGCTCATTTTCTCTTCAGAGATCCATTCGGTAGGGGTGTCTTCTTGCTTCATTCCTAACTACTGATGCTATGGGATACATGTTTGAAAAAGTTCACTCATTAGGCCAAATTAAAGGGATTGCTTTGCTTCATGATAACTTTGTCCTCAACATTCACTTCGCCAATGACAACATCTTCTTGCAAAAAGATGCTGAGGTGAATAATGTTATGGAAGTTATTTCTATTTACTGCATGGTCTAAAATCGAAGGTGTCAATGAATAAATTTGAATGTATACTAATAGGTACATGATCGGGGAGACAATTCGGGTGGTATAACGAGCGCCAAAATGTGGCGGTACAATGGACTGCGGCTGCCGAAGCGGTTGGTGTAAGGCCCTGGAGCGGGCGGCTGGTAGACCGGGTAGGGCTGCGCGTAGCTCTGTATTGTTTTAAATCTTGGATGCCAAATTGTCGGGATACATTTAATTCCTCGAATTCTGTATTGTTTTAAATCCTCACCCGTTATGTCCTCGAGCTCTGTAATGTTTTAAATCTTGGAAGTCAAATTGTCGGTGATAGTTATTGCTGCGAATGCTGTATTGTCTTAAATCTTCCCCCGTTAATTCCTTGAGCCACTCAATCTCCCGCGAGATTGGTGACCTTCCACATCCTCCCCATGCTTTCAAAATATGTATAAATGAAGAGGTAACTCGAAATGGAAAGGTAGACATCTCTTCTCAGAGATAAGCATATATTTTGTATTTGCAATTTTTGATTCAACAAAACATCTCTTTTCAGAGATAGCGTTATTTGAATTGGATTGTTCTTATTTCTGAATTATCTTTCGACCAAAGCTTTCGAGTTTTGGATCAGTACATGTAATCCTTCTATTTAGATACCCCAAGATTGGAAGCAACTAAAACATGGGGATATCATGGGATATTTGGGTATCCCCTTTGGCATTGGCATTACCCTTACTTAGATGTGGTATTGGTTTCTTCCTAAGTTCAACAAGAATATTGATAGTTGGGAAGTTAAGTTCATGTCTATGTTATGACATGCACAAATTGTCAATAACATATTCCTTGCTACTCATGTCTATTACTCTTGTTGTTGGATGCACATCCAATTCTTGCTATCTCAAGTTGATTAAGAAGGCAAGACACTCCATGTGGGCTAAATGGGATGGTAGTGAGGTCATCACTGCTACATCGTGGTCTCTTTGTACCCAACCTAAACATAAGGGTGCTTTGGGTATCATCAATCCATGGACTCAAGGAAAATGCCTTGTTTCCAAATGGATTGTTCGAGCCTTTCAAGGCAATGGACCTTTCAAAATCCTTTTAAGACATATAATTCAAGTCACTTTTGCCAAAGGAAAATGGGAGACAATTAATCTTCATGACAAACTCTTGAATTTTATATTATTTAAAATCAAAGGCTCTCCACTTGTGGTTAGCGCATGGAAAGTATGGCAAGAGACCTCTCAATTGCTTAATTGGAAAGACTCTTTAATGGGGCATGGGATGAGCTTCTCCAGCTCCTCTAGTTAGTGGAACTAGTTGATCACATGTAATGACCTACCTCTAGCCCTTCAAAAGCCACTACGAGGGTTCAAGCTTTTCAGTTGAGGAATTTGTACCTTCAAATATCTTTAGAACTAGCTGATGATGGAGTGGTCTCCCTAGCTTGCAATTAAAAACCCCTTCCACCTTGTAGAAAGAGACAAACATACCATTGGTTTTATTGTTTTTCTAGTCCATGAGAATCTTCTTCTTAAGATATTTGCTTAAATTCCATGCAACTTTATTAAGTACTGGAGATGGTCTAATGGAGAGAGAATTGACCAATTTCCTCTTAAAGCCACCTACCTCATGCTAATTCTTGACATACGATCACAAAAAAGGAAAATTTAGAAATGGAATTGCAAAATTATTGAACGTAACTATGTCCAAATTTGTACAAACATATGGAACTCTAAGGTTGATTTTAATGCCCAACTTCTTCCCTAGAGAGTGATTGAATGCAAGCTACCTAATGTTGATAGGCTTAGATTTCTCTGAAATAACAAGCCAACATGCCCCTTCTATAAGAATGTTGAAACTATTAAGCATCCCTTCTGGACCTGCAAAGCTGATAAATCCCTTTGGAATCAAGTGCAACTTGATATGCCAATGTTCTTTTTCAAAAAGCTCACTTGGGAAAACACGATTCTTGGGATTGGTCTTTCTTATAATGTGATATGTGAAACTTTTAGACAAATTATTGTCAAACACATATGGAAGAATAGATGTTATGATTTATTTTTTAAAAACACTATCTTTTAGGGAGTTGTTATTCATTCTACTTTACTCTAATTTTATTCTTCAAATTGTTGCTTTGAACTATGGGATGTAAACCACTCTTTAGGCAATGAAAACTTGCCCAGATAGCTAAGTGTTAAGTTTAACATCAAAATTTTCAACTTGCTGAAAATCATAAAAATATATATAGAAAATTGGAAGATATCAACCATATAAGGATCAACGTTGAAGTGTAATTTGAATCTTTATCTTATTTCAAGGTTTGAATCTTTATCTTATTTCAAGGTTTGCTCTGTTTGTAGATTGTTTCCCTTTGGAGGTTTACTTTTGCCTATCATAGTTGTATCTTCTAAAACAATGACTAGATAAATCATGACTTTATTAGACTTAAAAGACTTTCCCTACACAACTATTGGGGAGGTAGTTTAATTCAAGACATAAGAAACAAATCCATTTTTTTTCCTTTGTTCACTTTAAAGTTAAATTTCATATTCCCTATAGGCCCTAGAAAAGGGTTAGAAAAGAACATATAAATTTGTTTTGAGGGTGGGTTGATTGATACAATCTGAGCTCATGAAAAAAATAACACAAGTTTTATGCTTTGTTAAATCAATATAGATTGTGAAGCCTTCAAAACATATAAATAATTAACATATTGAGATATTTAATTAGATATTTTATTAATAAAATTGAACAATTTAAAATCAAACATTTATTTTTTATAAAATGAAAATAAAATAAAAAATAATTTAAAATCAAACATATAAGAACTTTTAAAATGAAAACAAAATAAGAAATAGTATTAAAAAAATATTGGTCATTTTATATTCCACTTGTTCATATGATATTGCTAGTTTAAACAAGAAAATAACAATTATTAAATTAAAAATATTCACTTGAAAAAAAGTGAAATTAATAGATGGAGTCGCCTAAAAGAAATTTTATGGACCCTTTTCTTTTGGTATTACACAATTTAATTTAAAATAATTAATTTATTAACATTATAATAATATTGGATTAAATTATATACAGTGGTTATCTTAGTAAATAATATTTTAAATAAAGTTTAAGTTTAAATTGAGAAAGTGTGTTTGGAGTTTACTCATCTTTAGATTTTGTTTAATCATTGGAGTAGCACTTCCTGTGTAGTTAGTAGAGTCCATTTAAATTCCCCTTGTCACCGATAACTTCTATAAGATTGTAGACACGAGTCACAGAAGATGACTTAATCATGTAGCAGGCGCTGCAATGGTTCTCAAATTTTTTCCATCTTTAGGACCTCAAACTTGTGACCATGGAGGTGCAAGTGGTAGTGGTTGGGATGATGACAACAAAGGTACTGGTGGGGATGGCAAAGGTGGTGCTGATGGTCACTCTAGGTGGTCCACACCACTGTAAAGGAAGTTTCATTGCTTGACCCTTAGTATTTCTCTTACTATGTAGGACAATTCTAAAGATAAAGATAAAGAAAAAGAAGAAGAAGATTAGGGTGTACCTAATTTTGTAGACCCGCCGGTTATTGGGGGTTAGGGAGGATGGGTTCATAAGCCCGACATTCCCTACTTCTTCCTCTTCCATCCCTTGTCATGACTCCTATTGCTTAATGTCAACTATGTTATGTGGCTTTGGGATATAGCTCTTTGGTTTCATTACTTTGTTAGTTGAAAAATACTTTATAAATCTATTAAGATATTGATGTTATCTTAAAACACCTGCTGATGTGACTTCCGGATTGTGACTTCTTTCACTCACTTTTTTCGTTTAAATAACTTCTATATCTTATTAATTTTTTAATATAATTTAAATAAATTTTCAATCAAATAAATTATTTAAATCAAAATAATCAAACAATACTTACAAAATTTATTAATTTTAAAAAAAAACAATCTTCTACCTAAATAAATATATTTTAATTTAACCTAACTGAACCTAATTTAATATATCAAAAACACATATATTAATATATAAAACATTTAATAAATATAATCAAATAAACCTTAAAACAAACTTTATGAGAAAGCTATAAGAAAAATATTCCATTTTAATTCAATATATTTTATAAAATTTTGACTTGATGTTCCAAGCATATATATGGCAAGGGCATGGAGGGGTGTGAGAGTGTAGTCTTGCACATATTTTTTTAACTTGATATATAATGTTTCTTTGTGAGATTTTTTTTACCAAAGTCATAAACTAAAAATAAAAAATACGAGAATAAACTATGTAGACAAACGGCATGCTTACTGATTCTTTTCAGTTTTACATATTTGGCTTCAGGCATATGAGGATCTTTTATTTAGGAAATACTTTTTAAAGTTAGGATATATATGCTTGACCAAACAAATGGGAAAGTTGCAAGTAATTTGTTATTAAAATTGGGACTATTAACTCATTCATAACATTCTCTATATTTGGCCTAGTTTCCTTGGTTTTCGCTTGTTCATTCTTTACAAACTCTTTCCCTTTTTTTCAAGGTCTTTCTTGTTAAATTGAGTCAAATGCCCAAGTCCAAAAGGTTGGAGAGGATTTCCATCTTGTCCTTCATCTGCAACCAATCTATTATATATATAATTATACTAGTAATCATACATGAATAAAATTGGTAATGTATTAAGTGAAAAGAGTTATCGAGTCCCCAAAAAAATTAGGAGTTAATCTATTTATATCGGCGACTCCAACTAAACATACCCAACACCTTACACCTCAAATAGTCAAATTACACATGTAGGGAAGAGGATGGTAAAATTTAACTAACTCGGACACCCACCTTTCATTAGTCAAATACATTATTTTTTTGTCAAAAATTAGACAATAAAAAAACACAAGAATAAGATAACTTTGATATTGCAAACTAACACCTAATTTATCAATTTTATTCAAATCGAAGAGTGATTATTATACAAGCTTGAACTCCTATAAAGCAGAAGTCAACCACTATCTCTCCTATTCTCGGTCTTTTATCTTATCAACAACTAGTAATATTAGACTATGACTAACTAATAGATTAATACAACACTAAACTATGTTGTACTAACTTAGGTTTATCTCCAACATTCTCCCCCTTAATACAAACATAGTTTAAAGGGAAATGAATGGTATTGCAAGAGAAATAAGACATATTCTAGTTTGAAAGAAACAATGTTGGACGGGAACATATCGCTAATTCAATAAGGGGTAGTGGGAATGGCCTCAATACAACTCTAATCAAGGATAGAGACACACATGCTAATCCAAGATTCTACTATAGACACCTAAATTTTATACTAGACACTTTGGTAACATTAACTTTGACACACTTTGACATACTTGGAATTTGCATACACATTTGAGTATTGTGCAAACTTTCCCTTATCCATTTACTCATCTATTGTCTTGACCAACCTCATTTACTAGACACATATTTAGGATCGCCCTAATATGTGCAAGAATCTTCTATAATCCTAAACAAACTTTTTCTAGATCTCAGATTATCGATCTTCACTTCTAGGGCAATACCAACAATAGATGGATGGTTTCAGTTTACCACAAGTGTATGCCTTTGTTGGTAATGTCCAAGAACACTCAATGACTATTTTTCAAAGTGGAATTCTCCATTAGGTTGGCCTAGACACATTCATGGGATGATTAAAGTGGGAAACATCAAAGAGTTAACTATAAATACAAATCAATTTTAAGGTTATACCCATCTTGGCAAGTCCTAACAAATTTTAGATATCAATTAGCACTCTCTTGAGACATTATCACAAAGGCATACGTAACTAAATATCCCACAAAAGATAAAATTTAGAGCCAAAAACACAGGTTAAAGCTGCATGGTGCCAAGTGTTGAAAGCCAAACATTGTATTGTGTTCTAGATTGATCATGATGGTGTACACACACACATAGGTGGGAGAATTATGTGCAATTTGGGCCTTATTTAGAGTATTGGAGTGTAAGAAATACTCAATCATTTAGTGGGAAGATGTTGAGTGTTATTCAACCCTCCATACTAATCCATTTTCCAAGGGTCACCTTGGTGTCGAAAATGCGATTAGGGTTTTAAGGAAAAAAAAAGAAATCATAGATAAATGCCTATACTGAAGGTGAACACACATACATGAGGTGTCTACAAGTGTAGGTGCAATGTTTTGAGGTGTCACATAATTTCAAAATCAACATGGACACTAACAATAGATCCTAGATAGTATTGGTCAACATAAGAGTCTAAGTTTCATTATCAATGTCAATGCATGGTTTGAACTTATGTTTATTGATATGAGAACTTACAGAGTAGAAACAAAGTAGTTCCAAAGACAATGACAAACATAGTGAGCAATAGAATATCAAAATAATCTAAGTACCTCCTCCCCTTAGTGTTTTCTCAATTTCTAGTCTTTTAAGTGCAATATCAATCTCCATTCTATTGGGAATAACTTGTGCATGATAAACTAATACAAAGGAGAGACATGCTATGCAAAATTTACACATATAAAGATAAATATGAACACACAAATACACACAATTTTCACCTTAGAAAACCCTTTTTGGTAAAAAAACCTAGCATAGTAGCCATCTTGATTATAACATAAACTAAACCGTCTTACAATGTTAAATCAAGTCACAAGGTTATGTGACCTTTATACAATGATTTTATTGTTTATTACAGTGCACACACTTTATTGTATTGAATATTCAACAATCACTCTCACTCTTATTCTTGATAAGAACCATGCCTTTATTTGGCACTCACTTTGTAATGCCTACACAATAGGGGAATATGCATTCATCAACTACTAAGCCAAGTGATACACACATAACACTCCTCAATAAATCTATGTCAGAGCACCACCAATACATTGATACTTTAGTCTGATAGATACAATTAGACAAGTGTGTGAAACACCTTAAGAGAATCTTCATTCCTTTACATGTTGCATAGCTCCTCGCAACACCTTACTAAAAATCAACCACTGTGCTTCACTTTTCAACCTTCCATAGTGTAATGAAACTATGTTGAGTGTCCTGGAAAAATATACCATCATTCTCGCACACTGAAAACCTTGCATAACTATCATAGGTAATCTCCATGCAAGTTTACATAACCATCTTTGCTTGCATAATAAATTTACATAACATCCTACACAATCATTGCTTGCATAAATATCTTATGCAACACCTCCCTTGCGCATAATTACCCTTACATAGATCCATGCAAAGTTGATAAATCTATGTACAATATCCCACATGTTGAAGACTTTGCATAAGGGAACATGCATTCATCCTTCAACAACTTTAGGCAGCTAGGCTCAACTATCTCATGCACCAAGAGAACATTTTGGTGCTAACTACCTTGGATAGAAAATATGTGACATTTTCCTTTGTGTCGACCTTATCTAGATATATCTTTCTCTCTTCCACCATTTCCCTTAAAAAATGATATCGTACATCAATGTGCTTCATTCAATAATGATACTTAGGGTTATTTTATAGACATATTAAGCTTTGACTATCACAATTTATCCTTAAAACCTTTTGTGTGAACCCAAATATATAAAATAAACTTTGAATCCACACCACTTCCGTACTTGCATGATTAGTTGTGATATATTCAAATTTGGTGGTAGATATCACAACATTATCTTGTCATTTGATCATCCACTTTATAGATCGACCAAACAAGTTGAACACATACACATAGATAAACTTATGAAAATCAAGATCTCTAGTCTAATTAGAATCCACAAATCCCTGTAGATTCAAAGTCTTTCTTTCACTAGGCGTGCCTTGTATAGACACATAAATTTGGTATTAGACACTTGATAATGCCATTTTGACCAATCTTTAATATACATGACTTGTTTGTACACAATTGAATCTTGTTCACATTATCTCCTAGCCATTCACTTACTTATGGGATTGACATTTCTGAATCTCTGTCATTCACATACATTATCTAGTCTAGGCCCAAATAATTTATCATCGTAAGCAAACTATCACTATTCTCTAGATCATTTTATTCTCCATCCTTGATAGTTCTAACAATAATTAGATGATACTGGTTACCAAAAGTGTCTAACTTTTCTAAAGGCATTTGATTTAGGAGGATCTGGGTCACTAGATCAAACTAAACATTACCACAGTTACACGTATAACCTTGTGCTAAATTCAACAACTTGGGTAGGAGGTTCTATACTTACATGTCAATTTTTTCCTTTCAATTCTACTCATGTGTTACCACATAGCCATTACAGTGCCAACTTACTATAACTAAGAACTCATTAATAACGACAATGAGTGATGTCACTACACTTTTTAGTTAGAAAGTGATTGTTATCAACTATTATAATGGTTCAATGAATGATTCATCTTCTTGCATTATATAATAATGTACACTTCCATTATTTGTAGGTTAACATCTTAATAAACAACACCATAGAAAATTAGAGCTAAGAAGTATATTAACACCATACATATGATCTCTTGGGTTTGTATAAAACTTAACATAATACAACTTTGCTATTACAGTTCTACATTGGTTGTCATCTTGTTCTTTCTTTCCTTGTTCTTTGAAAATAATGAAATTTCATAGTCTCTATCATTCAATAGTTCACTTCCGCATATAACCCTCTTAATCAATTTAAATAGGTTGTCCATCGGGTCTCCTCCTAGGCCCCAAATAAGTGGCATTAGAGCATACAAACTTTATATCATTTTTGAGTGGTATCACGGTGTTTCCAAATTTCATCATTGTTTGTATGCCCACTCATATGAGGTCTGATTATAGGAAGCTATAGCTCAAGACTTATGACCTTTAATCATACCTTCTTTCACATCCTCAAATGGGAGACAAATTTTCAATGATGCCAACTTCAGAGATGTTCTAGAAAATGATAGAGGATGCATTGCAAAGATAATGCGAAGGTTTGGAAGATCACCATGCACATGAGCGAACAAGTATTGTTGACCATTTATCGCTACTTCTCAAGCATTAGACTACTCCAATTATCTCTCATTCTCATTGGCCATTTGGATAAAGATCATACAAGGTACAAGTCAGTCTAGACATCCCTATGTTTGAAGGCAAAATAGATGTAGATGGACATATAATTTGTTTAACCTCATTTATTCATACAATGTAGTTAATCAATTATTTGACCAAGAAAATATTACATTCTATCTTTTGAAAGTTTATTTATTAGTCAAGAGACAAAGTGAAAATTATTTCACTTCACATGAAGATGAAATCAATTTAGACACATATGTAGACACGTGGAATGATTTTGTAGATATACTCAAAGCAACCTATTATCCTATTGGAAACTATGAGAACCAGTACATCAAGTTCTCTTAGTTGCACCAAGGAAAAGAGTAATCTTTGAATAAGTACACAAATACCTTTCATGCTCTGGTGTCAAAAATTTAGATTCAAGATTCAAAGCAAACTATTGTTTCGAAGTATAAGTTAGGCTTGAGACCTCATTTCCACCCAGACTTGGATTTCCTACAAATATCTTCAATTGGAAAAGCCTAAAATTTTGATTTCAAGAGTGAATCAAATGTGAAGACTAAGACAAAGGATTCAAAGTCTCAATCCAAGAAAATTTCTAAATATTCTAAGAAAAATTCCAAATTAGGGAATACCTCCAAACACCCCCCCACAAAAGAAGCAACAATTATTAAATTACTTGAATAAGTAGTCCAAGGCTGGGAAGTGATGCTCATTTCACAACTCTAACAATCATTCCAATGAGGAATGCCATACTAGGAAAAATCTTCTTGTACAAATTGAATCAATAGGCAAAACCACTACAACATTGGATAAAGGTAAGCAAATCATGGATTATGAGCCTAATGCCATGGTTAGTACATCAAACATCTGTACTACCCTTGTGGAAAAAAAGGAAGCATACATATTTTCCATTCTCAAATGTGGATCAATGCCCAACTAGTACACTTCATTATTGACAACCAAAGTCAAAAGAACTTGATTTTAGATTGAAATTACCATTGACCTCATCCATAACCATACTCTATTGGATGGTTCAGTACATGATCTGAGAAACATGTCACTTATTAGTGTCAAGTGCTTCATTAGAGGTATGTGATGTTTTACTTGGTCAACCATATATTTATCATCGACATGTAGTCTATGAAGAAAATCCTATAAATGATATTGTATATGTTGGTGATATGAGATACCACATATCAGGAGTATTTCCAAAACTATCACTCATTAACGCCAAGCAATGTAATAAGCTAGTCAAATATAGTAAAAAGTTTGTGCCTTTGATGGTAAGATCTGGACAAAAGAAACTCCTCGCGACACTAATTTATATTGCATTTCCTAAAGTAATCACAACAAAAGTAATAGAGTTGAAGCTCAAGTTGGAATAATACAAGGACATATTTTAGCTATAGCAAGAAGTGCCTACACACTGTGCGGTGAAGCGCACTATTGATTTAATCTCTAGACTACCTCTTCCTAATGATACTTTATAGCATAGATCCTTTCTAGAGAATGAAAAAATCAAGTGTTAAAACCATGAACTAATGATAAGGGACATTTCAGGCCCAAATCATCACCTTGGGGTATCCCAATTATGCTTGCACCAAATAAAGATGACACATAGAGGTTGTGTATCAATTACTGAACACTCAAAAGGATCAAAATTAAAAATTGCTATCCTCTTCTAAGGATTGAGGATTTTTTGGACCAGCTCCATGGTGAAAAATACTTCACTAAAATCAATCTCAAGTCTGGGTATCATCATATTATTGTTGATCCTACAAATGCATGGAAGATAATATTAAAGGATAAATAAGGCTTGTTTAAATGGTTAGTCATGATTTTCATATTTACCAATGCTTTAGCTACATTCATGTAGATGGTGAATGATATTATAAGGTCATTCACTACTTCATTTTTTGTAGTCTACCTTAATTAAATCTTGATAATCAACAAAACATGGGATGAACATCTATGCCTTTTAGAGCAAGTGCTTGACACTTTTTGGAAATATAAGTTATATGCAAACATGGATAAATGTTCATTTTTCATGCCAAAGATACATTATATGGGATACATTGTAGACACACAAGGAGTGCACATGGACTCGACCAAGATTAAAGTAATCCAGGAATGGCCAAAACAAAATATCTCATAGAGCTTCACAACTTTTTGGGATTGGAAAATTAATACAAAATATTTGTACTTAATTTTTATCATGTGACTTGGCCTCTAAACCAAGTTATCCAAGGTGGTGAAAAAGCAAAGTTTAAATGAACTGTCGCACAATAGAAAAAATCAAAGAATTAAAACATAGATTCTATTATGCACTAGTGCTTACTTCATTGGACCTTCAAAACTATTTGAGCTTATGATAGATGCCATTGAATTCACACTTGGATTAGTCCTCACTGAATATGGTCATCTAGTTGTTTACCAAAATGAAATGTTTACTACACTAATAAGGAACTACCCAACATATGATCATGATATTTATATTATTATTCAGATATGTAAGCATTATGTTTTGGGTAAGGAGAGTGTGATCCAAATAAATCACAAGCCACTTTAGTTCTTACAAACTCAGAACAAGTTTTAGCATAAGAAATGGTCTTTTTAACTTCAATAGTTCCATTTGATTATCAAGCATAAGAAGGTAAGTGTGTCATGTCCCATTTTTTATTAATTTAATTTTGTGGGAAAAATGCCCATTCTGATATTTTCCATAGAATAAGGAATGATTTAAGAAAATAATTTTATTTAATATTGATTATTTGAACCCAAAATATTCATTTTTTCTTAATTTTGATAATAAGAGCCAAGTAATTAATAAAATATTATTATTGAATGATTTATTATCTAAAATGGGGCATGGTATTATAAAGATAAGGATAATGATGTGTGTTTTAAAACAAATTAATAAATTAATTTTGCATTCTTATCCTCCATAAACACTAGCAAATTTGGAAAATTCTTGGAATAGGACAAAAGTAGGAAAAACATAATTAAAGTAGGTTATGGAAAGTGGAGAAAGATGACAAATAATAGATTTTTTGATTAGATTTTTATCTTTATAAAGATATGATCTAGATTTGGGCGCCCCTTTTTGGAACTCTTGGTTATTCATATTCCTTAACTTCATTATGAATGATCTTTTGTCAAACTAATAATTTTCTCTTGTGAAACATTGTGTATGCAGCGTTATTTAGATCATCTTGGAATTAAAACTCTTAGATGAAGGTGGTCTTTGGATGAAAACCTAAGGATCCCAAGGATTTTAGGATGAAACCCCTGCGATCCATAGATATAATTCCATACAGGAGTTGTTACATAACTTTAAGGAGTACATATTTCAATTAGTGTTCAATATTTTAATCAGATAGTTGGTGTGAGTAGAGAGTATAAAAACATTTTCAAAATTGTGGGTTTTTTATAAAAGATAGTAAGTGTATTTTTGAATTATTTTTAGGTTAGTTAAATATTATCTAGTGTTTTTAATCAATGTATTAGTGTTGTGAATTTGAGTAGTGTTTTCAGTGTTACTATGTAGTTATAGTTAAGGTTTTTGCCCAAACTTTATATTCTGCTTCAAAACTATTGTGGAGTGATTATTTCACTAAGTTGTAATTTTTTTGGACTTAATTTTTGAAATACAAGTTAACATAGGTGATGGCTTATAATTAATATGTTATTCCACAAAAAATTCTAAAATTTGGATTCACTAGCTAGTGTAGAGAAATACATAAATTTTACTATAATTGTTCCTAATATAAATTTGATTACAGATTTGAAATTTTTGATATTAATTTTAGTATGGGGACATGAAAATGGCATCAGAGCCGAGATCTTGCTAGTCTATTAGGGAAGATAACCGTTGTTTTAGTTTATTCATGTTGCATGTCAAGTTTTAATGGTTGAATGTGTGATATCAACCATTGCATGTTAGTTTTTGGGATTGCATGTTAATTTTAGCAGGGTAAAATTTTCCTATTGATATGAAATCATGGGAGGATTCATTGAATCTCTAATTAATAACTAAGGACTGATGGACAAACTAGGAAGAATGGCTAAATGGCAAGAAAATTACAATAATCATGATGAGTCATTCAAGGCTACCATATCATATAGAGACTATTTTGATCTTATGAGTGGGAGAGAGATTAAAAATAAATTGAGTGAAATTCCATCACCCAATTTTGATGGTAGCAATAATATTTTACCTTGAGATTGGTTTTAGGAATTACAGACATATCTTTCTCTCAATCTTATGAAGGAGAAGTATGCCATCCAATATGCTACTTTGCACCTTGAGGGAAATGCTTATTACTGGTGGAAACATGGTATGGCCACACAGGGACATGATCAAGTATGTACTTTTGAATATTTTTGTCAAAATATACTTGATAAATTTGAGCTTAGAAATGAAGAGAAATTGAAACCAGAAGAATACCAAGCCATAGAGGTTGAAGGTAAAGATTCTTTATCTAAAAAAGATATTTTGGTGATTTCTAATGAGTTTACTTGTCAAGACAATGTTTATTTCAATGAAGTCAATGAGAAATCAATTTTACATGTTGAAGATGAAGATTTAATAATTGAAGAGAATATCCCAATTATTTATAATGGGATCCAAGAGACACCTACTACGACTCTAAGGATTGCAAAGAAGGACTGAATGCCATATGAGAAGAGTAAGCAAGATAGTTGTATTGATAAGCATGATTTTGGGAAGGATGCCCCCATTGAGACTTATTCTATTGATGATATTCTTCATGATAAGGGTGGTACTACTACAAATTCCTCAGAGATTTTTAAATCAACTATTGAAGGTAACCATTTGATTGTTTCTTTGATTATAACTTGAGGAATAAGGATGTTGGTCAAAGCAATGATTTATTTTATCATTTTCATATGATGTCATTACAATGTGTATGTCATGATGATAAGTATTATAAAAATATTGGAAATATGAAGGGTGAAAAGTGGAAGGGAGATCTTTTTTCTCACATCAAAATGTTTCGTACATGATGGTGTGGGATCTGGGTGTTTTAGCCAAATCCAACATATAAATTGAAGGTGAAAATTCTCTGGTAATAAAAAGTGTTTTTTTGACTTCTAATGATTGCATGTGTTAGCAAGAAGGTGATGAGGTCAAAGAAGAAATGGATTTACTTGACGGATGCTAAAAGTTCAAGATGGAAGAACATACACTAACCTCCAAACTTTCAAAGGGTGAGACAATGATTGGTTTTCAGAGTAGTGTGGTGGATGGATATGGATTTGAAGAAGATATTCTGAGTTGAAAGGATAGAGATGTTGGAGGTATATCAACAATTCCAACCTTAACAACGGTGTATGAGCTCATGATTGGTAGCCTAATGTATGAAATTAATGATCGCATTTTAGATTTGTTGTTTCTTCTTATGTCACTAAAAAAATTTGGTCATCATGGAAAGCATTATAACAAGGGTGATAGAGTAAGGGTTATAACTTACAATATAGGGCATGAGGACTCTTTGATTCAAATTCAAGATGATTTTTACACATGGGATTAGGGTGGTATTTTGAGAGTCAAAGTGGATAGAGGCATTGATATTATTAATGAGTTCTCCATCTCTTACATTTGGATTGAAAGAGAGTTTATAAGGAACCATATGGGGTTTATTGAAAATTATAACCCCTTTCTAAAGGGAAAATATGACAACAACATGATGTGTACCATCTATGAAGCTTTGAACCAGATTCCCAGGGTTGAAGAACTTGTTGATGAATTGAAAGAGGCATTTTATTCATCAGGGATTAATTTGGGGACATGATAAAATTGGATTCAAGTGAGGGATATGGATATGTATAGGATAACAATCATGAGTCACTTTAGGCACTTTGAACTCATGATCATGCTAGGTGATTTAACTAATGAACTAGCCATCAGGGTGAATAAGGAATTTAGTAATCATTTGATGTTTTATAATAACATTTTGATGTGTAGTAAAGATTGGGAAGATCATATGTGGCACATAACATTGACTCATGAAGTTTCAGATCAACATGATCTAGATAAAAAGGATTCTCTATATGATTTTGAGGTTATAAAGCTTCTTTACTTGGGCCATGTAATTAGTGCTAGATGCATGCATGAAAATACCACACTAGAAGACTTTGATAAGTGGGATAAGGTATTAAGCTTATTTCATATCCTTATTATTTGAAAATTTTCACAAATAGTTGTTACAAAATGTGATGCTATAAGAAATGGAGTTACAATGCAAATGCGTAATTCCATAAAAAATGAAAGAACAAAGTTCAAAGGCTCAGAAGAGAATTTCCCTAGTTATGATGAGGAGATATTTTCCATCATGTATGTTTTGAAAGAGTTCAGACATCATCAGGTTTGTGGTAAATGTGTGGCGAAGATAAATTACACAAGATTGAAGTTCTTCTTGGATCTATATGAGTGAAGTGATGAGTCACATAAATAGGTAAGGGAAAACAATGTAGATGTTGATGTATTTTTTAGAATGATTATTGTTTGGTATGTTTCTACCATTCATAGAGATTGGAGGTTTCCCACCATGACATAATATGCTAATGAATTATTTACCACTAAAATTTTAGATAAAATTGTGAAGGGTGACAAATATGTGCTAGTGGATGGCCTTAGGGAGTACATCATCTTCCATTAGAATAAGTTATGGTTTGTATGTTTTGGAATTTAAAGTTTGGTGGTGTGAATGTTGTTGTTATAGGGTGATAATTGATGTTCCTCTACTATATTCCTATTGTTATAAATCAGTACGTGAAGCTGAAATTAACATATCTCAAGTTGAGGCATCATGGATAAATTGGTTATACCTTGAAGATTACTACAACCATGTCACTCAGCTCAGGTCCACTGTTCTAAGATTTACCAGAGTGCTAGGAAGGAAGTTGGATAAAGATACAATTAGAGAGTTTACAGAAGCTTTTCAAGAGAATATAGATCAACTTGAGAATTGGAGAGAAGAGATCATTCTCCTACATATCAAAGAATATACAATAGGTTGGTTGTCTTCATTTCTTGATTCAAGTCAAGAATGGAAAGGTTTAATCATGCATTGCATTGTAGATTTCCTTCAGAATTGCACCTATGATTTGGTAAGTATTGCACCTTTATTTGATATGTATTCTCATGAAAGCAAGTTATGCTTCAAAGAGGTGGTTAAACTATATGAATTGTAAAAGAATGTTATAGATGATAGAGAGAAAAAAAATTGCAATGCACTTTGGCAGGAAATGTCGCACTTGACAAGTACAAGTTTCAAATTACATGGGAAAAATAGTTTGATTGGCATGGAGATACTTGAGTATTTTGGTTTGCACAATGTTTCCTGAAAGAAGATAAATCATCTCATAGGTACAATATTTAGACTCTATAGACAACATGGTATGAATCATCACATTGGCATGGTGATTTCTAAGCAGCTTGGGTTGCAATTGATTAAGGACAAGTAATTTTGGGAAGGATAAACATGTCATGTCCTATTTTTAATTAATTTTTTTTTTTTGGGAAAATACCCATTTCAATATTTTGCACGGAATAAGGAAGGAGTTAGGAAAATAATTTTATTTTATATTGATTATTTGTACCCAAAATATTCATTCTTTCTTAATTTTGATAATAAAGGCCAAGTAATTAATAAACTATTATTATTGAATGATTTATTAGCCAAAGTGGGGCATGGCATTCTAAGGAGAAGTATAATAATGTGGGTTTTAAATAAAATTAATAAATTAAATTTATCTTCTTATCCTCCAAAAAAGCTAGCAAATTTGGAAATTTTTTGGAATATGACAAAAGCATGAAAAAAAATTAAAGCAGGTTATCAAAAGTGGAGGAAGATGACAACTAATGGATTTTTGATTAATTTTTTTGTCTTTATAAATCTAGGAGTTATATTTAAGAACCTATTTTGGGATATCTTGGTTATTTATATTCCATAATTTCATTCTAATGGATTTTTTGCCAAACTAATAATTTTCTCTTATGGAACAATGTGCATGCAGTGTTCTTTAGGTCATCTTGGAACACAAAATCTTAGATTAAGGTGGTATTTAGATGAAAACCTAGGATCCCAAGGATTATTGGATGAAACCCCTATGATCCAAATATACAATTCCATATAGTATTTGTTATAGAGCTTCAAGGAACACATATTTTAGCTAGTGTTCAATATTTTATGCAGATAGATGGTGTGAGTAGAGAGTATAAAAGTATTTTTATATTTTTGGGTTTATTAAAATATAAATTAAGTGTATTTTATATTTATTTATAGGTTACTTAAGTATTCTCCAATGTTATATAATCAACATGTTATTGTTGTGTATTTGTGCTCTATTTGAGTAGTGTTTGCAGTGTTACCATTGTTTGGAATGCATAAGTGCCCAAGATGATATTGAAGTCATCCTAAAAGTATAAATATGAAACTAAATTATCAAAAAAAAAAATTTGATAGATATCTACAAAATATATGTCAGATGGATGTAATTCCAACCATGTATTAACTTTATGTCCACATGCATCGAGTATAGAAAGGAGATTTTGAACCAATGAATGATTCAAATAATATGAAATTGGATTTAAAATTTTTCATGTCCCCTAATGAAATTAATACCAAAAAATTCAGATCTAGAATTAAATTTATATTAGGAACAATTACCGTAAAATTTATGCCTTTCTTTATACTAGCTAGTGAACCCAAAATTTGGCATTTTTTATAGAATAAGATAATAATTGTAAACCAACACCGATGGGAAATTTTATTTTAACAAATTAAGTCTAAAAACATTAAAACTTACTAAAATAATCACTCCACAATAGTTCTGATTCAAAATATAAATTTTTGGCATCTTCTTCTGCACCTGCATGTGATTGGGATCATCGTTCTTCAAGGAGGGGTAACTGATCCATGAGGATTTGGGTCACTAGATCAAACTAAAAATTACCTCTATTGCACATCTTGCCTTGCACTAACATTAAAAACTTGGGTAGTAGGTTCCATGCCCACATGTCAATTTTTTCCTTGCAATTCTAATCCTACATTACTGTACATCTCCTATAGTAGCAATCATCTCACCAATAACATAAATCAATGAGATCACTGCACTTTTGGGTTACGAAGCTATTGTTACCAACTATTGTAACAATTCAAATGACACTTCATCTTCTTGCATTGTATAATAATGTACACTTCCATTCTTTGCAGGTTAGAATCTTAATGAGCAACAACATAGAAGAATAGAGTTATGAAGTATATTGATGTGAGACATCTTATCTCTCAGATTTGTATAAAAATTAACATAATATAACTTTGTTATTACAGTTTGACATTGGTTGATATCTTATTATTGCTTTATTTTTTCTTTAAACATATTGCACTTTCATATTCTTTGTCATTCAATGATTCAATTCAGCATATAACCCTCTTAATTAGTTTAAGTAGGTTGTCCACTGGATCTCCTCTTGGGCTCTAGATCAGTGTCCCATGCTTATCTGAATGATTATTTTTCAAATTCAAACCCTTTCCTTGAGTTGGCCCACATGTTTCACATGTTGATTATAGAGGGAAATTACTCAAAGAGTCTCTTATATACACACAACAAATCTAAGTTTATTTCTATCTAGCACTCACCTAGAAATATACTTGCACACCAAGGAATTCATTTCCACATCCTTAAGGAATTGATGTAAAACATCAAAATTTGAAAACTCATTAAATTAAAAGTCACCAAGCTAAGTTTGAATACTTTTGAAAGCTTAAAATCATAGATTGTCAAGTGTCAAAAGTGACATAGGTTGCATACATTCTAACATGCCATTTTTGAGCAAGTTAGGTGGAAGAATTACGTGTGTTTTAAGCTCTTTTTGGATTATTTGAACCTAAGCAACACTCAACCACTTAGGATGGGTGGTTAAGGTTGTCCAACCCATCTTGTCTAACCCTTTTTTATAGTAGGAACAAGTGTTGAAAGTAGAGATATGGTTTCAAAGTGAAGGAGAAAATATATGAATTTTTGCATAAGATTGAACCTATGAAATTGTGTAGGAACCATATTAATAGGGAAGCACAAAACCTAGTGTGGAATAGATTGGAATAAACATAGAGGATGTTTTTGTCAAGTAATATACTAATCCAGCCATCTTGGGTGTCTGTACATTATTGGATATGTCTAGGTAGGTTTTGACAGTCATTCCCTTGATATGAGCAACCATAAATCCTTTCTAGGGCATTCTTGATGATTGTACACTATCATAAACTAGAATAGAAGTTAAAAAAGATAAGTACCCTATCATCTTGCTCATTTATATTAATAACCAATGCAATAAGTCAATCTTACTATGCCTTTTACATTTACATCTACATAAGTTAGACATTTTTTACAGTTTAAATATTTAAATGTTTTAGATTGTTTAGACCACTAAATCCAAAATAAGATAAAACATATTGATGAACTCGATCATTATTTTTAGTGTGAAAAACCCAAGGTATTTATTCCTTAGGATTTCATCCTTCTTCTTTGGGTTTTCATTTTTTTGCCTTTAGGGTTTGATTTTCAAACATGATTTCTAATTTCCCTCTTCTTATAGGTGTAAATTTGAAGTTTTTCCTTTTTGCCCCAAGGTTTCATGATTATTCTCCTATTAGGGTTTCCTCTATTAGGGTTGTGGTTTATCCTCATATATATTTAGATGATATTTGATTAAAAAAGACTCTATTTTTTAAACTCTTGAATGTTTTTACCATTCATATTGATTAGATAAAAATCTATTTGTATTTCCTAAAAATATGTATGGATTTTATGGAATTAAGGTTTTTCTAATTTTATTAAGTTTGGTCTAACATGTGAAAAAAAAATATATTTTTGAAAAAAATATTTGTTTCATTTATCTACTACTATTTAACAAACACCTAGTTTTGTCTCTAAAAATTCTTCACAGTTTTCTTGGGGTAGTTAGTTCTTTATTTTGGGCATTGTGTCATTACTATAATGGATATACATAATTTAATATTTCTAATTCAAGGTATGATTGCCATAATTAGATGTTTCTTTCTAAAAATAATTAATATATTTCAAAATAATGTAATGAAATGGGTCACATTTATGTTCAATAAAACTAACGTTGAAAGTAATAATGACATATTCCTAACTCTCCTTAGTATCACACATTTTCTAAATATCAAATCTCAAGGGCTTCCATGTGTGACTTATTTCATTCCTCCCTAAAGTAGTCATAGTTACCATCCCTCCAATATTATTTTCCCAAGGCTTATATTAGATAAGGATGTCCATGATATCATTATCCTAAGAGGTAGGGTGCATCCTCTTATAGAATTTCATATGAATATCAAAGCTGAGAAGCCTAGGGTTTGTGATTATAAAGCCACATCTTCCCAACCTATGATAAATAGTGTGCCGAATACAACCATCCATGATTATTTGAATAGTATGAGGTAATCCATTGAGGTGTTACAAATGGAAATAAAGAATTTATGTGTGAAGTTCACATCGATTGGAGATCAGATTGCACATGTCAATAATCATGAACATGCTAATGTAAATTACATATCTGGTTCTCCATCCAAAACCTATGTGTCTCAAAATATTTCATCTCAAATATGGGTTAAGAATAAAAATAATCTACAACTAATGAATCACAGATTTTGCATAAGCATAATCAAAATTCAAGTGAAATTCTAAGGAACTTCCTCTAAAACAAGTTGATAACTTTGCCTCCTATGCATCTTGTAAATAGATCAAAATACTATTTTTCTTGTCATATAATTCATGGACATCTACAAATACATGTTGTAATTTTAAAATAAAAATACAAGAACTTATTGATAGAGGTGACCTTACATAAGATACATTTATTAAATCACCACCAGATACAAACACACCTTATATAGTTAAACAACCTACTAGTTATGCGGTTCCATCTTCGAAGGTCAAGTTACATAAAAAAATATTGATCAAAAGCACCATTACAAAAAATAGAGTTACATAAATAAAACTTACAACAAGAAAGGTTACAAAAAGAAAAGGAGTCTAAAAAAAAGCATGCCTAAGATATATATTCCTAAGAAGGAAATTCAAAATCAATATATACCTAATAATACTAATGTTACAAACATGATTTCCATTTGGGGAACTAGAAATTCTTCTTCATATCTAGATCCTTGATTGTTATCCCTCACATAGGTGAAAAGTAGTACACCAATGTCAAGATTGATAATAGTTATGAAATAAATGTATGTATCATGACACTTCTCAAATCTCTTGGATATGACATTGAATAGTTGGATAAGATTACTTCAATTGAAGTATGCATTGGATCCATTGAGTTTCATATGACTCTTGGTTTCAAATCATGCTTTGTTATATTCCACATTGGCCCTACTTTGGCTCAACACAATTCTATATTAGGAAGGTCACAAATAAGAAAAATGGGTGAAACACTTGATAATAATCATGACTATATTAAATTAGACCTAAAATGTGGGAGTATTACCATTTCAAAAGAGGGAACATATTCAAAGCATGAATAGAAAGCACAATTTATCTCCTCAACTAATATTCAGGAAATGATACCTAATTATTTTAATATCATAGTAGAGGCACATAATACTAATAATAAAGAAAATATTAATGATAAAAATAGATCCAATAAAGTAATTCCACAGTTTCATATAGTGCCTTATGATTATACAAATGAGTGAAACAATGTGGATTTAGTTAATTATGATGTTATGGCTAGTGATGATGCTTATGGGCATGATGATAACACATTTATGAATGCAAGGAATTATTATCATGATTATAATGTCAATTGACATGCTAATGATATATCATTTTTTGGTAATAGTGATGAATAAGGATATCCAATTAATACTATAACTAAAGATCTTCCAATTCAAAAGTATGTTATAATAAACAAAGGGATGGATGGTACACATCGCCCATGGCATATGAAATTCACACAGATCGATCTAGGATATACATATAACTATGGAATTTATGAGATATTGGTCGGCCTTAACATTATCTATTATACATACTTCCTTGATGTTTGTTTTATTGCTTATCCCTTCTATTCTTCTATGTTGACACATGTGTACATTTGCTTTTGCATTGATCATTATTCTATCCCTTGGGTTTGTTTTCACTTGGACCTTACCTTTTGATTGTTTATCTTGATTCAGACATCTATAAAATCTATCCTAAAATTATACATCCTTTACATCAGCCTCATCTTGGTGCACATTCTTTGTAACATACTACTTGCTCACCCCTACATATTGATTATCTATACTTTTTATGTCCTACATTGAATTTACATTATCATATATATTTATGCCTACATATTATGACACAAGTATATAAATGAATTATTATGCAATAGGGGCATATGTAATCTTATTTACATATGCTATTTTAACATAAGATGTTGTGATTCACATATAAAGTGGGGTCCTATTGTTGCCTTCACTTCCTCTAGAATTCTATGTTACTACACTTGGTGCACACTATCCCTTGATACAGGATATAAATTTTTAAGATCCCTTCCATTATTCCATTTAAAATTCTTTCCACTTGGGTTTTATTGACTATATACATGTGCACTAAAATTAAAAAATATAAGAAGTCAAAATATTCAAAAAATAAAGCATCAGGACCTATGCTAAACATGTGTTGCTAGTTTAGATGATTCATTTACGATGTATCATATACATGGTAGATTGTATATCCAATTTATCTATGCACATGCATTTCATGGTATACATTAGTGGGATGCATGAATATATGACATGTATATAAACATATTCCAGACATTCCTACACCTAGGGGATATATTTCTACATTGGGGGCATAACCACATTAGGGGCATCGTGGTAATTATTCAAATAAACTATCTTTATTTGATGATTCCATTGATCATACCTACACTAACTACATTGTTTCTTTGCCTTATGGATTATGATTAGTGGTAAACCGAGGAGCCCTAATCATGATGAATTTAGCTCCCCCTTTATTATATATGTGATATAAGCTGCTCAAATTTGACAATAATTTACTCTTCGTATACTATTTTGAGTGATATATTCTATATATAATACCTTGATATGTGTGATGATGACATAAATTGATTGTGTAGACTAGCCTTGTTTGTATAGACTAGCCTTGCTTGTTTTATGCATGTTTAATGTTGTTATGTGTTGCATGGTGTGATATTTGAATGTGTATTACAATGTGTGACTCTAACTCTACGTGACATTACATGTTCATTTTTAGGATCCTTCTCTATATGACTCTTACTTTATGTGACTCTGACTCTACATGTTATTTTTTGATATTTGTGTGACTCTTTTTCTATGTGACATTGAGTGTACATTGTGTGACTCATACTTTGCATCAAATCAAGTGTTCATTGTTTGGCTCTTACTCTGTGTGACATCAAGTGTTATCATGAATGTTTCTATTATTTACTGTGTTTGTCAAGACCATGACATTGCACATGATTATGTGTGGATATATCTAGCATTGTCTCCTAAAATTTTGATGGCATGATTCATAGTATGCATTCTTCTACTTGTGTGTGATGCCATGATACATAACATGAATCTTTTACATGACTATTACTTAGTGCTTCTATGACCATTTTTAAAATTACTATTATTGTGTGACTTATTTATATATCTACTTAAAATGACACTTGGATGCCTTAGGATACATATTTCATATATTCTCTCTCATGATTTAATCTTTCTATGATGACATAATCTAACCATGTTAGCGCATGCTTTACATGCTTACATATTATCTATATAAAATGATGCATATACATATTTATTTTGAGATGATTTATTTGTATGATACATACCTCACCTCAAAATGAGGGCATACATTGTGGACTTATCTTAGAGTTTCAAGCCTTAAAAAATTCAAAATTCAAGCACATATTGATTTAGATTGGCACAAATTTACTTGGGGGTATATGCAGGGCATATGTGAGACATTATACATGATTATGAGTAAGAGTTGACATACTATGATATTATGACTCACATTATATGATTATAATGACATGTTATTAGATTGAGTGATAAATTATATCATTCTTTTTACTTAGATACACTCAAATTTACTCAAGTTTATTCAGACTTATTTAGATTGAGTGATAGATTAAGTAATTCCATTTACTCAGACTTACTCAGGTATACTTAGGCACACACATTGAATCTAAAATATATCTACATTGAATGATTTATAATACTTAGATTTAATCAAATTTATTAGAACATGTTTCAATTTCCATTCTCAAAAAATTATAATTAGTGTGGTTGACGTTCTATGTAGCATGAATTCTAATAATTTCTCCATATTCACTGAGGGTTGGGGCATATATATTCTCAACCCATGATTTTAACATTGGCATCTCCTTAGGGCATAATAACCCCATTACATAATGAAATTAGAGGGTATATCAATTCATATGCCTCTAGGGGTATTCCTTCCTTGTTTTTTCAATTTCAAATAATTGAATAATTAATTCAGATTTTGTATCATGAGTAGACATTGATTTCTGCATGTTTTATTGTAGGTTGGCATGGAGAATTTTTTTTATGAAATATATCTATATATTAAATTAACAAAAATATACAAATAATTCACAAAAAAATAAGGTAGTATGAGAGGACGCCACGACACACTAGGCAGATCCTAGGAACAAAATCAAAGTATCAAAATCTAGGCAAAGCCTAAAAATAAGTCACAAAGTATAAAAAAGAGATAAATTTTATCTAAAAAGAGAAAGGCCAATAGGTGGAGGATCCATATCATCAGTGCCCCAGCTTGAGTTTGGCAAATCATTACCATCTAGAATAGGCTCTGAGCTAGTAACTTAGGTAGTATTTGTATCATCATTTGCTTATGTTTAAGTGGGCGAGATAACCAATGAGAGCCTAGAGAACTTATCTATCACATTTTCATGGCATCTAAATGACATCCCCTAAGCATATAGGCATGGAGGAGGAGGAGTGTCCTAGCCATCTTACCCAATAGGGGAAGGAAGCGATGGTTTCTACCCTCACTGCTACCCACAAGGGGAAATATGTTGGTACAAGGTGCCACTATGAGAGCAATGCCTAGAATAGTTATGATGATGACCACCACAAAGTGGCCGAGGCACTCTATCATCCAATTTGAGATCCCTAGCTAGAGAAGGTGGAATCCAAGCCATAGTACAAGGAGCATCTCCCCAATGGGAGAGGAAATCTTGAAGATACCCAAGCTCCATAGCCACTTTATTGGCTTAGACTTGAATATACAAAAGAACATTGGAGATGATAGACGATTTATGCAAAGTAGAAACATTACAATCAGTAATAACATTATTAAACACATAATTATTTCTTTCCAAATCTAGAAGAGAATCTCCACTCGAAAAGTATGCTAGACTTGCATGTATTAGAAGGGCATCACGGGTTTATCTCCAAGGAGGATATAATACCAAAGGAATAATTTGGGATTGAAAGGCCTAAAAATATTGTAGATCCATGTCTAGACCCTTTAATATTTTGAATATTACCAAAAAAGATGAGGAAATATCTCAAGGTGGCCACATAAGGGGCAATTAGGTAGGTAGACTCCAAGATGAATGAGTCTTTTTCCAATAGGTAAGCCTTGGTGTAGTATACACCAAGAAAAGTGAGCAAGCTTAGGCTCCACACAAGCCCCCAAAATAGTGTTGAAGTGAAAGCTCCACATTTTAATAGATGAGTGTATCCCCCATTGATCGTTAAGCTTATCAACCATGGGAAAATGGGGGGTGAGCCAAGTATAGCCCAATCAAGGAGTGTAGTTGCAGAAAGGGGTCTCAACATACCATTTCTAGTCCTTCCACAATGGTCGAGTGGAATGGATCAATATTTTATGGAGCATGGAAGTTGGGACTACATTGAGAATCACCTAATAGGATTCTTGATCCGCATTGGCTAATTGAAATTTAGCTTTTGCCTCCTCCCAAGATAGACAAGAGTGAGAACACATGTAAAAGATATCTTGTATGGAATGAATTCATCTGTGAAAAAGCTTGAGGGTGTTGATCTAGGGGACTTCTACCAGTGGGGCATGGAGCATTTTGAATACTTAACACATATCTTAAGATACCAAATGCAATTACACTAAAGTATTAAATTTATTACCATTTATTTTTAATCTATCACTTTAAATACTAGAATAAAAGGGGGGCATTTATAGATACATAAATTTTTTATTAAACACTTGGTAATATCAGTTTTAACCAATCTTTAACATGCATGACTTGTGTATACACAATTTAATATTTTTCACTTTCTCTTCCATGCATTCACCTAATTATGGGGTTTACCCTCCTGATTTTTTGTGATTCACTTATAGAATTTCCCTAGTCTATGCCCAAATTTTTTACCATCCTAAGTAGATAACCACTATCTTCTCCATCTTGGATAGTTATAGAAATAATTAGATGATACCAATTACTAGTAGTGACTTGCTTCATTAAAGGTGTCCTAAGCTTATTCTAATGGATATGTAATTAAATGCTAACCCTTCCCTTAGGTTAGCCTACATGTTTCAAAGCTTAGTTATAGAGGGAAATTACATCAAACCGAAGTCTATTCCTATTTAGTACTCACTTATAAATATACTTGCACATCTGAGGAATACATATTTTTATTAGTGATGCATGTGTCAAAATTGAAACTAGGGTTTTAAAGTGAAGGAAAAAAAATCTAAATTTGTACACATGACTAAGCTTTTAAAACTACATAGGAGCCATCTTAACAAGTAGGCACAATGACCTAGCATAGAACAAATTGATAGAAACACAAAGGATGTTTTCAGTAGATAATAAACAAATCAAATCATCATAGGTGTCTACACATTATTAGACCTATCCAGGCAGATTTTGATAATTATTCTCTTGATTTGAGTGACCATAGATCCATTCCAAGGCATTACTGATGACTGTACATTATCACATACCAGAACAAAATTAAAACAAGATAAATACCATATCCTCTTGGTCATTTTTATAATTAGAAAGTGAAATAAGTCAATCTTACTCTACCTTTTACATTTAGATATGTGTAATTTAGACATATTTTATATAATTTTAATATTTAAATTTTTTAGCTTATTCAGACCACTAAATCCAAAAGAAGATAAAACACCCTAATAGAAAATATCATAGTTAGAAGTTTCACATATATACCTGAAGATATTGTTCACCACCACCCAATGTTCCTTGGCCAAATTGGACACGAATCTCCTAAATACTCCCAGTAATTATGAAATGTTAGGTTTTCTTTAAACCTTTACATGCATCATGCTTCCCACTACACTTGTATTTGAAACCTGACTCATGTCCTCCACCTCCTCATGTGTCATTAGAAATTGCACAATTGATAGCTTCTGAGCAACTCAAAAATGTGGTCCAATATATTGAACCTTTCCTATAACATTTAAACGTAATATTTATGGTCTATCTGAATATTCTTGTACACATAATCTCATTTGATTCGATGCCCAAGATGAATCTTGTAGCACCAAGATATTTCATGTCAAATTTCACAAACACTTGTGAATTTACCTATATGATTATGTACTTATCATTTATGATCAACAACATGTCATACACATAAAATAATATTATGAAAAATTTATCACCCTCTTCCTTATAGTAAACACATAGATCAAAATCCGAAGTCTAACCACATAACCATCAAACTTATGATTCCATTGAGGGTGGTTGCTTCAATCCATACAAGACTTTTTCAGATTTTATACCAAGTCTTATTTCCCTTTTACCTTGAATATTTTTGAATGAGACTTATATATTTATTATTCAAGATCTCCATGCATAAATGATGTCTTAACATCCACTTGATCTATCTCAAGATTATATGCAACATCAATATATAAAATAAACCTAATTGAATTCAATTTTGAAATAGGAGATAAGGTCTCACTAAAGTCAATTCATTTTACCTATGATAATCCATTTGCTATCAAGTGATCCTTCTACTTCTCTAATTTCCCTTACACATTTTTCTTCTTCTTGAAAACCAATTTGGTGCCTCTAGGTTTTCATTCAAGTGGTAACTTTACTGAATTAAAAGTCTCATTATTGTCTAGAGATTCCTTTTATTCCTTCATGGCCTTATTTCAATACTTTATCTTTGTGTAACTAAGAGCTTCCTTCACCATCTTGGGGTCTCCACCACCAGTCATTGATAATATGAACACACACAAAAAAATGCGATGGGGTATACCTTTCAATAATTATTTCAACCTTTTTTGATCTCATCAGAGTAGGAGTCATAGGCTACTCCTCTTCTTATGACAATTCATCCATTAAACCATACTTTGATACAAGATCTTCAACGTCTACATCAACCTTCACATTTTTTATTATTTTATTTAGTTGCTTCTTTGGTTCTTCTAGCATATAATTTTTTTGCATCTTCATAAAGACTAAATTTGGGATATAGACTACCTTCTTAGTGTTGGGACTCCAAGTTTGTACCCTTTGACAACACTCCGATACCCAACAAAGATGAAATTCATAGACTTAAATTCAAGTTTCAATATTTTGTCCCCTTTTGATGTGAGAGTATGCTTCATAACCAAAAATTCATGTGTTAAAAACACAGTGTCTTACTTTTACATTTTTCTTGTGGATTCTTGTCAACCAATACTGATGTGGGTGATATGTTGACGAGGTATAAAGCAATAGTAATTAATTTAGTCCAAATTTTTTTCTCCAAGTTTTCATCACTAAACTTAATTTAGGCCATGTCCATTAGTTTTTTATTCATTCACTCTAAAAATTCATTCTTCTATAGTGTATATGGAGTTGTATTTTTTAATTTAATACCACTTTGCCGATAGAATTTTTCAAACTCTTTGGAACATTACTCACACCCATTGTTTATGTGTAACACTTTGATCTTCTTCCCTATCAAGTTCTACATAAGGGCTTTGAACTCCTTGAATTTATTGAAAACTACAGATTTATTCAAAATAAAGTATATCTACGAGAGTAGTATTCTATGAAAGACACAAAGAAGATTGACCTATTTAATGATGGGACATATACTTGTATGAAAACATCACTATGAATCACTTGCAATATTTCACTTGCTTTCACAACATTTTTATGGAATTTCACTCAACTCTTCTTTCCATAGATTTAATGTCCACATAATTTGAAGTCCAAAAGACAACTATCCATCCATTTTTCCATATCTCTAGTCTGCAACAATTAAAATCCCTTTTCACCAATATGGTCCAACCTCTGATTCTAGAGCATTGTCTTATCCACCATAAGTAATGCACAAGTTCCTATTTTATCTTTGGCCTCAAGAAAAACAATGTTGTTACATGCGCTACTTACCATAACCATGTCATGCATGAACAAATTAGCCATGCACATGCCTATTTCCACTACCATGGATTTGTTCACCATTTTTCACTCATCTTTTTTGAATGAGACTCAAACACCATAATTATTCATTTTAATTACAAATATTAAATTCATCGCAAGGCCAGGGATGTCTAGATCACTTGGAAAAGTTTTGATCCTTCCATATCTAAACTTCAAATTCAATTTTCCTCTTCCCATGAACCTATAAGTTTAGTTTTATCTCATTAAGATATAACCACCATCATATTATTCATATTTTTAGAACCCCTCTCTTGCATGAGTCATATGACAGGAGGCTCTAGAGTTAATCAACCATGCATCATTATATGTATGCAATCTTGAGGTTATGATATATACATCTCCATCATTGTCACTAAGATCTTCTCACTTAAGGAATGTGTAACAATTGGTGGTTTGGAGTTTTCCACCTTTCTATCTTTATAGTCCTTCTTGAAATTCCATGTCTTGTGTAATTCCAACACTTATTCAAGGATCTATCCAGAGTCTTGGATCTACCTATAGACTTTGAGTTCTTATCCCAAGTATTTCTCTTACCTCTTTATTATGAGTGACCTCACACAAATAGGGAACCATTTATTTGATAACTTTTCATAGATTTGTGATTCATCTCCTCTGATAACAAAGCTACATATTCCACTTTTAGCTTTGATGTAGTACTAGTGACTTCCATCACTAGATTATCCCACGTGTCTATAAAAATGCACAATAATGTGATACACTTTTATTCATCATCCATGTTGAACTCCATAGATGATAATTGACTTAGAATAATGTTGAAGTTATTCAATTGATTTGAAACTGAGTCACCACCATTCACTCATAATGAATAAAACTTATTTTATGGGAATAATTTGTTCACCAATGACTTGGATACAATGTACCAAAATTATCCCAAAATAATCTTCATAGTATTTTCACTCAAAACATTCAGTAACATTGAATTTGATAAAAATAATCTGATAAAGCTTCTAGATTTCTATCAATTTTTCCCATTCTTCCAATTTCATTCCTATGGGTGTTGTGTCTGCTACAAAAATCCATAGATTCTTGTTTACTAAGAGATATTCCATATTGAGTTTCCATAACTCAAAATTTTAACCAATGAATTTATAGATCTTTATCTTAGTGCTTCCAATCATCTTATTTACACAAGTTTATTTTCTATACTTCCCACTTCAAGGAAACCATTTATCAAAAGTTATGCTAGCTTATACAAAGCTTAAAATCCAATTTTGATACCAAATGTTGATAATAAATTATGCATGATAAAATAATACAAAGGAGATATATGATATTTGAACCTTACACATAAAAATAAATACAAACACACATATACACATGATTTTCACCTAGGAA
The DNA here is from genome assembly GCA_037957365.1 of Torreya grandis. Classification (NCBI taxonomy): domain Eukaryota; kingdom Viridiplantae; phylum Streptophyta; class Pinopsida; order Cupressales; family Taxaceae; genus Torreya; species Torreya grandis. The sequence continues at coordinate 3,329,720 of JARHVA010000265.1, forward strand.
AACACTTTTGAGAAAAAAAACCCAGCACAGTAAGCTTCTTGATTATAACATAAATTAAATCATCTTAAAATGTTAAACCTTGTTGCAAGGTTTTGTAACCTTCATATAATGATTTTACTATATATTAAAATTCACACACTTGGTCATGTGTATTAAACATTTTATAATCATTCTCACTCTCCTTTTTGTGAAGAAATGTGCCTTTATCCACCACTCCCTTTATAATGCTCACACAACATGGGAATCTACATTCACAAATTATTGAGCCAAGTGATAAAAGTGTAATACTACTCAACAAATCTATGTGATATTACCACAAATATGTTGCTAACACTTCTTCAATATGATAGATACAATTAGAAAATTGTATGAAACACCTTAATATAACCTTCATTACTTTACATGCTTCCCAACTCCTTGAAATACCTTAATGCAACTCAACAACTATGCTCCACTTTGAAACCTTCCAAACTATATTGAAACTATGATGAGTGTCATGTGTAGCTCTACCATCATTCAAAATTGATAAAAACCTTGTGAAACTATCATAGGAACTCTCCACACAAGTCCACACAACCATCCCTACTTTAATAATCATCATATGCAATCAATGCTTGTAAAAACACCTCCCTTGTAGATAATTCCCATTACACAAATCCATGCAAAATTGAGACATTTCACAATATCATTTTACATTCATATTTGTATGATTATTTCCCTAATTTACATAATTTTAATATTTATAGTTTTACTTCATTTAGATCACATTAGTCACAAAATAAATGAAACATTAATCTAAATATTGGAATGATGATGGCATGTAGGAATTTGAGATGATTATATACCCAAAGATAAACACTCTATTACTAGATACTAGGTTTATATCGAGGAATCCCTTAAATTCAATCTTTGACTATGAAAATTCAAACATTCATATATATAAAATACAAAAAAACTAAAAAAAATAAAATATTTAAAAAGCACAAAAACATAATCAAAGACATCTCAGGATAAGTCAAAAAATGACCACACGCACAAAAATATCACATCAACAGTTGACAATAAAGCAAAGAGAGAAATGTATAGATTGTACCATATCTTGTTTGATTAATATATAGGTTCTCTTCAATAAAAAAAAGTTACAAAAACCAAGACCTATGCATTCTATGATATTTCTAGTATACATTATTCATTGAAGTTATTTATCATATACGTGGTGAATTACATATCAATTTTCTACACACATGATTTTCACGATATACATGAGTGGGATGCATAACATACATGTTAGATATCATGTGTGGACATACAAACACATGACATTATTTAAACCCATGGGATACCTTTCTACATTCGGAGCATGCCTACGTGGGGGGTATATTCACACACTAATCAAGTTCTATATCATGGTAAAATAATACACACAAATTGATTTTACATATAATTTTTAAAGTGCTATTTTATATGGATATTATGCTTTTCTATAATGGATGATAACAATGATTGATTATGTGGACTAACATTTCTTTCTTTGTGTGTGTTTATTGTTAATGATTATTACATTGTATTATAATTGATGTGTGTTATATTACATGCTTTATGAGTGCATTGATTGTATTTTTTCATGTCATGCATCAGTTGTGTCACAAGATCCTCTAGCCCATGTCATGGCCATTCCATGTCCATGTCAGGTCAAAGTCAATTCATGTCTTACGTGCTTATATGCTTCAAGGTCATGATATTGTATGCATATGGATGGTTACATGCATTAATGTTGTTGAGCTTGGTGGCATGATTTTTATCACATATACTTGTATTATGTGTGATGTCATGATTTATATCATGCATCAATTGTGATGCTTATTACTAAATGTCTAACTGATATATCTAATTGACATGAAACTTGTATGCACATTGTCTTGGATTACATGTTTTACACATGCTTGAATGATTATATTATGACATATATTATCATGTTTCTATACATAATTTACACGATTACATAATTTATATAACACATGGTGCACATAACTCTTTCTTTTGAGGTGAGTGAATCATAGGCTTCATCCCTCATATCAAAAAGAAGCATATAGTAGACTTGTCTTAGAGATTTAGGCCATGATAGATAGATAGTATATACTTTAGGTCAAATTATGTGATTCAGATGGGACATATTAGATATATTGAGGCATACGTGAGGGATATGTGGGGCACTCTACATAATTATGAGGAATAATTGAGATTATTTAACATTTTTGAGATAAAATATATGGGTCAAGTTGAGTAGATTTAATAGATTAAGAAGTTGAGAGACATCTTATGACACTATGATAAATAAATTCTGGAACTATATATCACTTTGAGCAGTAGATGGATCAAATTTGTGGCATGAATGTTTTTTATTCAAACACTTTTCTATTTTATATATTGTGGATTGATGGGGACCAATGGTATTACGTAAACATTTTATATCTATAATATGTCTGCAACAGTTGATGTGGCGTTCTATTTTGACATACAAACTTGTTTTAGGGTTCTATTTTGACACACATGCCTATTTTGAGGTTCCACCTTTGCATATAGACCAATTTTGGGGTTCCACAAAATACTATGATGATATCCAGAGTATTTTAGTTGAGGTTCTTACAAAACTCAAATTATAACATTTTTCCTTCTTCAATGGTGGTTGAGGCATAAATAATCATTAACTATTGGTTTTAGTAGTTGTAATTATTTGGATCATAATTACCCCATGGCATTCTCCAAACGAGTTCATCAAATGAAAACTTCTTTCAGATACCCTCAAGTGTATTCATTCTTTGACTTCTCAGTTTCAAATGATTTAATGACCTTAGATTATTTCAATTTTTTTAATGATGAATGGACATTGATATATGCATGTTTCCTTGAAAGTTTTGCATGGCTAAAGTGAGACATTTTGGGCATAATTTTTAATAAGTGTGATTAATCACATGTACAAAATTTGTTCTTTTATCCTTTTAATATAAAAATTTCAATACTAGACTAAAAGGGGGGCATTTTTAGACACCTAAATTTTATAATCTACACTTTGGAATAATCAACTTTGGCACACATTTACATACTAAAATTTTTCATACACATTCAAATATTGTGTAAACTTTCACTTATTTGTCTAGCTACCTACTGTATTGGCCAACCCAAGTTATTAGATACACATATTTAAGATCATGTTAGTCTATGCAATAACCTTGTGAATCCTAAACAATCTGTCACCATACCTTAGATCATTGATTTTCACTACCAAGACAATATAGGAAACAACTGGATAGTTGTGGTTTATTATAGGTGTCAGCGTTTGCTAGTAGTGTCTAGGAACACTCAATGATTATTTTTAAAATTGGCAAGTATCAGTTGGTCTAGAAATATTTCATGGGTCGGTCATAATGGCAAATACAAAAGAGTTATCTATAAATACAAATCAATCCTAAGGTTATACCCATCTTGGTAAGTCCTAAATTTTTTGAGAAATAAAATAACACTCTAATGAGACATTATCACAAAGGCATAAATATATGAATATCTCTCAAAAGAGCATTCCTAAATTTGAGTCTAAATACAAATGTAAGTCAAAGTTGTATGGTGCCAAGTGTCAAAATCCAAACATTGTGTTTCATTCTAGATTAATCATGATGGTGCACACACACATAGGTGTGAGAACTATGTGTCATTTGAGGACTCTTTAGAGTATTGAAAATTATAAAACACTTAAACACTCAACATGGAATGCTTGGGGTTGTCTAAACCAAAACACTAACCTTTTTTCAAGGGTCATCTTGGTTTCAAAAGTGTTACTAGGGTTTCAAAGAAAAGAGAAGGAAAATAGATATCAACCCACCAAAATAAATGTTAGCACACACACAATAGGTATCTATAGGTGTAGGTGCAATATTCTAAAGCATCACAAACTTTCACAATCAATAAGGACACTACTGACAAAGCTTGGATAATACTAATCACAAAAAGGGTATATGTTTCACTAACAATGTCTACATAGGGTTTGAGCTCCCATTTCCTAATCTAAGTGATTGTAGAGTAGAAACAAAGTATTTCTAAAGATAATGATGAACATAGTGAGAAAAAAATATCAGAATTAACTACATACCTTCCTCCCCTTAGTTATTTGTAAATTTATACCTTTTTATATTTAAATTTATATGATTATTTCCCTAATTGACACAATCTAAATATTCAAAGTTTTAATTTATTTAGATCACATTAATTTTAAAATAAGTAAAAAACATAAAAATAAAGGTGGATAGGGATAAACATGTTATCTAGACTCTATAGCTATGAATGGAAAAACACAATTCATAATGACATCAGTCAAACTAATGTGTATTAACCTTTACAATAAATAAGGAAGGACATACACACTACTCACCGTAAGTGTGGCATGGGCTTCCTCTTCTCTTTTCAAATCTTCTCCTCTAATTGGTTGGGCCTCAACGAGCAGGTATAAAACAACTAGTAGGACTATGTCCTTAGTATAACATTAGTTGGTTTTGGCCACCTCATTGAGCCTCACATTTTAATCCACTATACTTGATCATTGCCACTTGATCACAAACAAACAAAAAAATGGTTACCACTATCACTGTATGCCATTCTTGGATTTAGTATTTTTGGTGTAATTTTTTGAATTGTCTATATGTTGATTATGTCATCAATACCATTGGTGAATAATAAATATTCATGTTATATGATCTTTTAGGCACATTTGTTTTTGTGATTATAAAACATGACAACCTTTGAGTTATTGGCAAACATTAGATTCTAGTTGGCCTCTTTCCTTTGTTTCCTCCAACCTCCTATAAATTTGGATCTATCAACCATAAGGATCTTAATACTCAAAGGTTTCAGCATTTTTAGGTTTGTTTTTCATAAAATCCCCCCATAAGAATAAACACTTATATGGTGCAGGGTACAACCGCAAATGCACTCTTGTATATATAAGTCTTTTCTGATCAATTTTAATAGTTTTTTTCTTAAATCTTAAAACTTAAGGAATTAAGATAAATAATTTTGACAAAATGATTGCAACACTATTTTACAATGTGTGGAAAAGTTTTTATCAGAACTGACTCCTAGTTTAGAAGATATGATATTACTTTAGTTTTCTTGGGTAAAGTAGGGAAATATTTTTAAAATTTCCAAAGTTTAACTATAATATTTTTTTATTTTAAACAAAGCTCAACCCTAAAAATATAATTTCTTTATAAATCACTAATTATATATTAAAAACTTTGCATTAAATTTATGCAATTGTACAGATGCATTGTGTATAAATGTCAAATTTGTAATGCCTTACATAGGGGATTATTTTTTATGATGGGAGAATTTATTTGATATAAATGAATAAGGCTTTGATCTATCTCTTTCTCTTTGTGTGTCTTCACATCTTTTACAGATTGCTCTTTTATTACAAGATTCTTTCACGCTTGTATTCTAATCTTCTCTTGCACCTAGATTTGCTCCCCAAGGAATCACTTATTTTTAAACAAATATTTCATCATAGTAACATACATAATATGAAAAAAATATACAAATAAAATTTATAAAAATTATTTTTATTTGACATCTAATAAAATGGACTCAATTTGGTATTATATACAAACAATACATCTATTTTAATAAAAGATATATTTAATAGAATTTAATGATGACTTTGAAATATCGTAATAATTCCTTTGCAAAATAATATTAGATTATCACATACACAAATTGTCTCTTTCCCTTCAATTATGATAAATAAAAAACCACAATCTTTTTTCAACCACTCATTTCTAATGCAAACTAATTTAAATACACATAAAACTAAACTAATAAATACTAAACTAAACAATATACAAATAAATACACATGGATTTGATTAATTGGGGAAATCACACAATGGAGCAACCACTTGATAAATATTGATTCCCATATACTCTCTTTGGCTCTCACATGCTCTCAAATCTCATGTTTTAACTTGATCTCTCTCTCTCTCTCTCTCTCTATATATATATATATATATTAAAAAATTAGACAGTTTATTTTAGTCATAAATAAATAATTATATAATCTTGAACTCTTAAAATAGAATATTCAGTTATTATCTTTCTTATGTTCACTTTTCTATTCTAATCTATAAATAAATTTGTTACGACAACTCACATGCACACACATAACTACTAATTTATTAAATTATGAATAATTAATAGAACACAAAACTAAAATATGTTATATTAACTTAAAATTAAATCCAACATCATAATGTTGTTCATACATGCAAGCAACAACCACCTAGCCAACCTATCTTGGGATCACTCCATACTTTTAAACTTGCACTCACTATATTTTCATGACAATGCAAGAACCAGAGGCACACATCCAATCAAACACCCAGTAAGTATCATAGAATTCAATTATTTGTTTACATAAACCCAATCCTATAGATATATTTCAAATATAGACCCCAAATAACTCTAAAAATGTTTCATAATTCAAATTTTTAGCAGAGGTTAATGCAACTTTAAACGGATCTCATCAAAACACAATATTTTAATAGGGGAGAGATTATCTTACCAATACTGCAAAGCCTTTCTTCATAGACTAGAGCCAAGTGTTACTTCACTTGTTTCCACATTAAATGCAACACACTTGGCATGATTTCAATCAAAAATTTAGCCAAAAGTCAACCTGGTTACACCCACATCTTCCATCTTAGCTTTCTCATTATGAATACCCTACAACTCTTGATAAAATTATAGATTTTAGAGCATTCAAGGAGTTTCTCTTGTGTTAATAATATGGCCTTCTCTTAATTATCTAAGTATTTTTCTTGAAAGAACCTACTCCATAACATATCTCCTATTTTATATATTCTCTATATTTATTTGCGTCCCAAAAATAAATTCATTTCTTTCCAATCACAAAATTTAATCACTCCACATTTCTTTGGGAAAAAAATATTTTATCACGCTGCCAGCTTTATCTTTTCTTTTAAAAAATTTGGACCTTTCCACATAAAGCTTCTTTGTAAGCTAAACGTGATTACTTTAGCTATGAACCCAAGAATTTTAAATAGAAAAATGATATAACTTGGAATTGCTTGAAGGGAACTGTATTGATTAGGAGTTCCTTGCCAGCTAATGACAACCACTTTCCCTTCCAATTGGACATTTTTTTTTCTAAATTCTTTTCAAGACTGATTTCTAACTTTTTGTCTAGTTGTAACATGTTATCTATCATTATGCCCAATCCTTTTGTTAGGTTAATAAAAAAAGTTTGGGGAGATGGGATACCCGTGTATTAGCTCTCTATAAGTAGGTTCAAAAAATTTATTTATAAGTGTTGAGAATTGTGGAGATTAATTTTAAATTATTATCATTTTGATATAATATTCTTTGAAACCAAACTTTCCTATAAATTTCAAGAGAAAGGTTCAATTTACTTTATCTTGTATTTTATTCATATCTAATAAAATAAGCATGTTTGCTCTCTTTTTATAGGTCAACATATGAATAGTTTCATGGGTCATGACTATCCCATTCAAAATTTGCTTCCCCATCACAAATCTAATAGGAGATTCCAAAATTATAATCTCCAAATATTTTTTCAACATTGTGAGTATTTTTAAGATAGTATTACATAATACTATTAGTCTGAAAGCATCAAAATAATAAGCATCTTCCTTTTTTATAATCCATATACAAAAATTTGTATTCAATTCCTTCAACATAGATTGTCTTCTTCTACACTCTTCCACAACAACCCAAATATCCTAACCCACAATATGCCAAAAGCGCTGACTTTATTTTGTTTGGAAGCCATTTGGTCATGGAGCCTTGTCAACCCCTAAGGAAGACACTACCTTTCTTACTTATTCTTTCCAAAAAGACCATGATATCAATGTTGTCTTCCTTTGATATCAGTTTGGGATATTATAGAGGATTTCTTCTTAGATTGCTTCATCACTAATTCATTCCTCTGTTAGAAGGTTTTTAAGAAGGCTACTCTTTTTCTAATATATTTTTCTTTTTAACTACTCTTTCTAAGGGTAAAATTATTTTATCAGTTCTTTTTATATTCTGCCTAACAATGGTTTACATATGGAATAATTTGTTGTTTTTGTCACCTTCCTTGAAGCAAGTGACCTTCAAGTGAAGCAAGTGCATTTTCAAATTTATTTTTATTCCATATCTTAATTTCATCCTTCACATTTTTTCAATTTATTGCTAAAAGTAAAACCTTTGCAACCCCATTCTTACATTTTTTTTTCCATTTTTTCATATTTTATTTAAAAAATGGATTTTGAAACCACATGAAATCCATTTTAAAAGGGACATCATCCAACTTCTTATCAATTTTCACCTTTAATACTATTAGATAGTGATATGATTAAGATGACTTTAAAATTTCTAAGCTAAATATAGTGCTTCCCATCTTCCATTCATAATTAGAAATAACCTATCCAATCTTTCCATAATATTATGAATTCCTACTCTTCTATTATACCAAGTAAATTTCTTTATTTAGATTCCACATCTATTAGTGAGCAATTTATAAAAAAATCATTAAAATCCAATGAGTTAAGGGGTAAGATAGAGTTCTTATCTACCTATTCTCTAGAATTTAAGATTGCATTGAAGTCTCTAGTGACAGTCCAATGCAAACCAATGTGAGCATTTCTCATCCTTTCCAAATTTAACCAACACTCATTTCATCTTATCCTATTGGCCCATTGTCATTTGATTGCATAGAATTAGTCACCCTTGTAATCTTGTTAAAAATATTAATTCTATTGAAATATTTCTCTATGACCATGCCCTTTAAGGCTATTGGGTTCTATAATACCACCAAACCATATGCATTGCCTACAACCTCTCAATCATAGTTATTATAAAAACTTATCATTAGTACCTCAAACTATTATTTATTTACTTTTGTTTCTTGCAACATTAATATTTATGACCTACCTTCATCTACTAACCATTTAACTAAGTGGCACTTTTTAGAGTTTAGTCTTCTAATGTTCTAGTTTAAGATTTGCATGGCTTCTTGGTGGAAGAATGTTTCCTTCCACATATTACAAAGTTCTCTATGGTCATTTGATTCCAACTTTCTAAAGCTTCTTGAGTTTCTAGTTGAATATTTTGAGTTACTAGATTCCGTACCCTGACATTCTGAGTGCTCGTATTAGGTTAAGACTTAGTAGCTTGTGTAATGCCAATATTTCTAGTTAATCTATGTGTCTTCCTTTTGACAATACATTGTTTCTCTTATACATAACACATTTCATTTTGTTTCCATCCAAAGTTAATCTGCACCCCAACACTTTCTTCTTGGTGATTTAAATACAATAAAATAACCTTGTCCTTCAAGGTTAACACTCTCATTTGATTTTGGAGACTTTCCTTTCCGAAGAAACAAATCTATTTTCTTTATTAATAGCCTTTCTTTGTGTCTCAATACCCAAAGGATAAATTATCCTAGATATATTCAAGTTACAATACATTTTTAGCTACCTTCTAAAAGAATTTTCTCATAACTTCCTCCACTTAACCATTCAATTAGTTTGGAGAGAGGTCTAATGGATCCTCTTCAACCTTTTCCTAAGACGGGCTCTACTCCATATTCACTCGGGTGAAATTTATCGAATTCATATTTCCAATATTTTTTATATTTCCCCTAGATTTTCCCTTTTGATCTTCAACTCTTTTCTTTGGATCGAGCTTCCCATGGTTGTACCCATTAAATTATTCTGCCTAGCTATAATAGTAGCCTTAGGCCTCCACTGCCAAGTGCCTTTCTTCGATGAACATTTCTGATTTATTATTGGGGGTCTTCTTTCTTGTGCTTGGTTACAATTTCTAGAATTATACTTGATTTGTCTACACTTATAACATCAAAAGGATAGACATTCATAATCTTAAGTTCTATTTCTAAAACCCAAATGAAGATTAGAAGCGCATCACCTAGAGAATTTCCCTTTTGATCTTCAACTCTTTTCTTTGGATTCAGCTTCCCATGGTTGTACCCATTAAAATTATTCTGCCTAGTTAAAATAGTAACCTTAGGCCTCCACTACCAAGTACCTTTCTTTGATGAACATTTCTGATTTGTTATTGGGAGTCTTCTTTCTTGCACTTGGTTACAATTTCTAGCATTATACTTGATTTGTTTACACTTATAGCATCAAAAAAATAGACATTCATAATCTTAAGTCCTATTTTTGAAACCCAAACGAAAAATAGAAGTGCTTCACCTAGAGAACAATTTTTCCTAGATTTACATTTACACATTTTTTGGCATAGGTTAATAATTGGGTTCCCCTATAACCTTACAATATTATCTACAACATTTATTTTACAAACTTTGGAGGCAATTTATCATAGTGGCACTTTTGAAATTAGTTCTTCACATGGGTTGAAAAGCAGCAACCATGGCCTCATATACAATCTTGCATTTTTTAAGAAACTAAGATCCAACCCAAAACAAAATAAAAATAAAAATAAGAATAAAAATTATCTTTATCTACGCTTGATTAGAATGTCAACTGAAAAAATCCCTTTGTTAGAAACCTTATGTCAGACCTAGGACAATCTTTCAAGTGCTGCCTAATCCAATTGTTAAGCTTGTTTCTTGAATGAAAATTCACATTAAAATTACAAATCAATGTTTTTTGTGAAATCTTGTTCACCATTTCATTCATATTACAATCCAAACTACGGATATTAGGAATTTAATTAGTATTTTTATGGATATTCCACTTATCTCCATTGTCAATTCTTGGTCCTTACTATCATTCTTATCCACCATGAATTACAAATTACACTTATTTGCAGACTCACCAAGACTTCTCTCTAAAAAAGCTTTCTCAATACTAGATTCGTCCATCTTACTAAATTTATTCATCACAGTTTCCCTTCCAGGGTGCTCTAGTAGATCTTTGCAGCCTGTCTCTTGCACCATTAATTTATTCCTCAAAACTTGTTGCGCTTAAATTTTGTGCCAACTGAATCCCTTCGAAAGAGTTTTTGGATTATTTCCAATTTTTGTTTTCCTCAATTCTTATGATTGTGTTCTCCTTCGCCTCAGCTCCTGTCCTCTTTAGTTTTAAAATTATGTATATATTATGTTTGAATTAATATGTATTGTATAATTAATTATAACATGCTATACATTTAATTAATTAATTATGTGATTTTTTTGGTTTTATAAAAGATATTTAATTTTTATTATAAATTTTGATGTATAAGTTATTTTTTCACATTTAAATATTACACTATATTCTAATTATAATAAAGTTTCAATTTAATAATAATAGACAATTATTTTTGTTACTACACATTTTTTAACTAATATTGTATTTTACAAATTCAAAATTGATCTTAATATTTGATATTGCATGTATATTATAAGAAATGAATTGTGCCTAAAGATAATGAAAAATAATAATATAGAAATAATATGACGATGATAATAATAGATAGATATTAATAATTAATTCCTTAATTTTTTTATATCAATTATTTCATTATAAAAATGATGTAAACTCTACGTATATTGTCAATAATGATAATGATTAGATTAAACATTGACATAACTATTATATTTAATAATTATTTCTAACTTATAACATATAAATTATCTTTCATATTGTATTAGTTGGTGGTTGATTATTCCAATAATAATTATTAACATTTTAATTATATAAATAAAATACTAATAAATACTTCATAACTAGTAAAAGTATGCAATTAAAAATATAAATATTTTGTCTATATAAAAATTAAAATTTTAAAAAATTATAATTTGATGTAAGAAATTTGAAAATTCAACTTAAATATATGTATGCTCATTAATGCAATACCTCATTAACTCTTGGAAAGAAAAAACCCTACATTGAATAATTATAATAATATCAAGACATTTTGGCATAGTGTTATGCCTATGCTAGGAATTTGTACATTTATTGTAGTACATAATTTAGTTATCAATCCGGATGTAAAATCTGTAAATAAATTTTTTATAAAGATGCAATTCTCTTTAATTGTTGAGGAAATCTAAAAGTTATTTAATGCTGATTTTATTAGACTTATGATTGATTTGATTTGATTTCTAATATTGTTCTAATTGGCAAGTCTATTGGGGTATTAAAATTTGTATTGATTTTTGAGATATAAATAAAGCATGTCTTAAAGAAGATTACCTATTTTCTAACATTGATAATCCTATGGATTCTATAATTAAGTATGGGATTTTTTATTTTATGGATATATTATCTAGTTATAATCAAATGGATATGACATATTCCATCATTACATATTTGAAATTTTAGAGGATTATGTTGATGACATATTGCGAAAATATAGAAAAATAGAAAACCATGTGTACGACTTGAAAAAAATATTTGAATGTTTAAGGCATGTGATAAGGATAAATCCTAAGAAATATGTCTTTGGGTTACATGAATTTATTTTGGGTTTCATCATCTCTCATAAAAGTATATCTAAAGAAAGCTTAAGAAATTATTGAAATGCCTCCACATAAGAGTCCTAAGCAATTAACAAAATTAAAAGAAAAAATTTAAGCCATTAAGAAATTTGTTGCTAAGCTAGTAGATGGAACTAACATTTTTAAAAATTATTTAAAAAAAAACAAAATATGAGTAGGATGAAAATTGACAAAAGGATTTTGATGCAATTATTGAATTTATAGCTAGTCCTCCCGTTATGATGTTGTTCATGCCCAATAAGCTTTTATTATTATATATCTCAGTTACATAACATGCATTCATAAATTTGCTTACACAATAATATGATAATAACAAATAAATAAAAATTTATTACATTAGTTGAATTTTAGAAAACTATGATAAAAATTAAAACTGAATGGAAAAATTATGCTTGTTTAGTGTGTTTGCCATACAAAAACTTAAACACTACATGCTTAACAATGAAATTCAGATAATCTTAAAGATTGATCCTTTAAAATACATGATGTCTAAGCCTTATATATCTAGAATAATATGCAAGTGGGTCATGCTACTTATAGAGTTTCATATTAAGTTTGTATCACAAAAATTAGTTATTGGGAAAGTCATTGCAAACTAGCTAGTTAAGGCTCCCTTATTAAATCACATTCCTATAAATGGTACCTTTCCAAAAGAGTTTGTTATATTTATCAATAAAATTAAAACTTTTAGAATGTAGTTTGATAGGTCAAATTATGCTTTAGGTGTTGGGTTCAATATTATATTTATCATCCCCAAGGAATAATATATGCCATTAGCATATTGATTCAATTTTTCATGTACCAACAATATTATAGAATGCATAAGACATTGATTCTAGGGCTCAATGCATCACATGCTTGAAATATTATATCTATCAAAGTGTATGGAAATTATCAACTTGTGTTTAATCGAGTGATGGGTGCATATCAAATAAAATAATATAAATTAACTACATAAAAAGACTTAATATTTAGTTTGATCTCCTTATTCAATGAATTTGAGATTAATAATAGACATGTTGATGCTATGTATAGTTTTTATTCATGTGTTCATATAGACAATATAGATAATCATGCCATATTTACTATTAATATATTACAACAACCTACCATTGAACTACAAAATTTAAATACCTTAGATGTATTTCCCCTAGAAAGTGGTACAAATAAATCGAAGTGGTATGTAGATATATTTAAATAATTATCAGAAGAAATCATTCCTCCTAAGTTTATAAGAAATAAAAAAAATGAAACTACAAAGGTATGCCAATAAATATGTTATAATAGGAGATGCCCTTATAACTTGAGGTCATTTGATGGGAAATTGCTTTATGCCATGGGCACAAAGAAGCTAATTGGCGTTACAAGAGGTTTATGATAGTGAGTGTGGTGGAAATTTTATTACAAAAGACATGTTATATAAATTTCTTATAATATGATATTATTAGCCTAAAATGGAACACAATTCCCATGAAAACATATGCAAGTAATTCCAAAGACATAGTAATCTTACTCATGCTCCATCTCAAGAATCGAAACCACTTGTGTCACCATGGCCATTTTCCATATGGGGATTTGATTTAGTTGGCAGTATTAACCCACCATACTCAAAATTTCATAAGTTTATCATTACCACAATTGAATATTTTACAAAGTGGGTTCAGGTTGCACCCTTATAATCCACCACATATGAATATATTTATAGATTTATCATGACACATTATTTCCATATTTGGCCTACCATCCTATATTGTTATGGACAATGATTTCTCTTTCAAAAATAATACAATCAAGAGGTTTTGTACTATGTATAAGACTAAACATACATTCTCAATTCCTTATTATCCACACGAAAGAGACAAAGCTAAATCAAATAATAAAGTTATTGTTAATATCATATATAAGATAGTGAATAAACATGGAGGAGATTGACATAATCAAACACATTATGATTTATGGGCTTATATAAAAAGTGTAAGGATAGCCATGGGGGAAATCCCATATTTATTGCTCTGTGGTGCAAAAGTAGAATCTCCCTTAGAACTTAAGATTATTTCACTTAGAGTGTTACTAAAAGGCATTAATGATGATAAAAATTATAGAGGAAAGATATTACATTAGTTGGAACTGTTAGATGAGACACATATTCATGTTATTAAGCACTTGAGAGTTTACCAAAATCGTCTCAAGAAAGATTACAACAAAAATTTCAAATCAAGAGAATTCAATGTGGGTGATAGGTATTAAAAGAAAACCACATAAATACAAATGAAAATAAAGGAAATTGTAATCCTAAATTTTTAGGCCCTTTTATTATCAAAGAGAAATTTGGCTAAGGGACATACTGCCTAACTACATTAGAAGGAAACCCTTTGAAAATCTAATAAATATCATCCACCTGCAAATATTTTATACTTGAGTTTTGGATTTTTTTTTTTATTATTCCTTTTTTAATTGACTGACCATTTTATTTATCTTAATGGTTTTCATAGATTTTATTTTATATTGGAGTTCAATTATTTCCTTTGATTTTTTCATTTGCATCCTTATGCATCTAAATCCTATTATATTTCACAAGATTTTACTTTATTTTTATGTTCAAACATGTATTAGATTTTGTTTTTTCCATGCTTCATATCATGCAAATGTTTTATGTCCTTGCCTATGTTTCTATGATCTATATCAAACATATTTTAGGACACATTGACCCTTGTTTTCTCCTTTGCATTGATTGTATCTACCCATAAAAGGGCATATCTTACACTAGTGCTTCATTGAGTATACATTATCCCTATTGGGGCGTTCCATTATTAAAATGTCTACATTCACTATATATTTCCCATATAGGGGAAACCTATTATTACTATGTTTATATTGATTATACTTTGCACATATAGGGGAAACTTGCTATTAATTTTCCTATATTTCTTAGATTCAAATGCACATGAGACCTATTATACACATGATTTCATGATGACATATTAATACATATGATTATACACAAGAGATTTATTTTTCCTGTTTTATACATGTTACATTATTCCATTTCTTTTGAGATATGTGATTCATAAGTTTATCTCACACCTCAAAAGGGGGGCATATGATCCACTTAATTTACCTCTCAAAGATTTTATTTAAAAGGTGATACATAACATATTATCCTTGCTCCTAGACATGGAAGAAAACACATGGTGGTGCATAACATATTCCACTTGATATCCTCAACAAGATGCATACTCAAATATGACATAAATTTTGAAATATAGATTTCATAGAGACAACTTCGTAATTTTTTCACAATTAGGTGTATTCATTCCAATTTTAATTTTATCTTAGTGATTTCAATAGTTTTTTGATTATGGATTTATATAGACATTTATATTCTTTCAAAATTTTCCCTTGTGTTTGTAGGTACACAAGTTTTCATAATTTAGACATAAGAATGCAGATGTTTCTTCTAAGATCTTTAAGGATTTTCAGGATAAATATTAGGAAACCCATACATATTTTGAGGAGTACACACTTTTTTTACTAGGTCACAGGAGCTAGACTATGATTACAAGTGATCTCTTTTTCCTTTTTGAGTTTCAAATCACATTCATTCCTATAATGACTTCTAAAACTCTTATAGGATTCAACCACATTTTTTTATATTATCCCTCTTAGGTACACTCTTTTGTTTTGATTTGATACACACACACACACACACACCCCAAAGATGGGCATTATGTAGAAACCTATTTTTATCTATAGGTAGTTTTAAACGTCATTTTGCATTGATTTATGGTATTTGTTTATTTATATGTAGAAACCTATTTTTTTCTCTATAGGTAGTTTTAAATATCATTTTGCATTGATTATGGTACTTGTGTGCTTATATATTATAGGTTCATATGAGGCTCTTATAAGTGAAAAAGTAATTTGTGTTTGGCCCAATTTACTTCTTCTTTATCTTATTTTCTCTCTCCTCCCTATTTTTGCTCTCTTTTCTTTCTTGTGTTTTTTGGGTTTTGACTAGGAGCATAGAAGTATGCCCATAGTCCTTTTTTTTGTGGGATCCTTTGGTCATTTCATTTTTGTTCCCTATTAGTTTTGCTTCTTTTTTCATTTTTCCCACCCTTTGCAGATCAAATTATGTTCCAATACGATCCCAATTTGAATTTGAGAAGTCTATATATACACAGGCACATTCATACATATAAGATAAGTGACAATCAAGTGAATGAAAGAAATAATTACAATAAAATTTCAAGAATGATAAGTAAAAGTATAGATCTTAATTTGATAAGCATAATTTCATTTAGAGTCTTCATATTACATCATTGCCAATTGTTCATGTATCATGATCATATAAAGATTATGAATTATATCACCATGATTGCTTATGAAACTGTATTGAGGGTTGGCTTATAAAATTTACAAAGGCATGGGTCTGATTGAGACATGCCCATCAATGACTATACCATTTTGAAAGGGTTTTCAATGTTTTTTGAGTTGATTAGGGTTTCAAGGAAGGATATCAAATTTTTAGTGATTCACAGTGAATTTTCAAAAAGAGAGTGAGGTTTTTAGAGCCCAAAAGGAGAGGATCATAGTCATAAAATTTATATTTGGAAAATAAAAAGTAACCAATATTATATTAGTATGCTCCTAGTATGACAAGGCATGTAGCAGTCCACTCCTAGTCAAAATTTCAAAGTTATCAATTTTCTTTGAAAATTTTAGGTTATATTTATCTTGGTTCCTAGACTTATTTCCAACTAATTTTAACTTTTTATAGTATAGAAATTTATGATAATTAGGATTATTATTATGAACATAACTTTGCACATTTTAATTATTCTCGAATATCCATTTATTGTAATTAAGTCTAATTTTTACTCATATATTAGTGTAATATGTTAGGATATGAATTACAACATTGTTATACGGTTAAGTGTAGTGCATGTTAATGAAAAATATTTTCCCATAACATACATCAAATTTTTTTAACTGCTTAACTATTTTCAAGACTACCATTGGATTGAGAATTCAAATATCCATCATGATCAACATACTTATGATTATCATGTACATTATCATAAAAAAGTGCACTGTGAAGGTTTATATTCATATAAGGAAGCACATCATCATTTGAAACCACATTGTTATCATTCATATTCAAATAAGGAGCTATACTATATTTTAAAGGCATACCTAATTTAAAATGAGTAACCACATTACATTGTAGATGCATACCTAATTTAAAATGAATAACCATATTACATTGTAAAGGCAAATCATCATCTTGAAAAGATACATTCCCACTTTTAGATTCCATGTTTTTTAAGCCTAACTTAGATTTAACTAAGGATTTTACAATAAAATTCATTTATTTTTTATTAAATTTGACACTAATTCTAGTTAAAATTTCAAAAATAAATAATTTAGGTGGTATAAAATGAAATTAAACATGAAATAAAATATACCACTTAAGACCAAACACATCAAGGTTTAAAAAAATCAGAAATTGGAGATGACATATGATTTGGGATCAAACACTATCAAGAATGGCAACATTCATAGTTTTAAACCTAGCAATATGCACAAAGAGGGTTCATCCAAAGATGAAACCCTAAGATGTATAATATAATTGGGTTCACTAAAATTTATGCATATAAATTCATTTACCTAAAATTAAGATCATAAACATGTAAAATTTATAATTAATTGCTCAATCAAATATGTAAGGGGTCATAAGGATCTTGATCATTTAGGCATGTGTTGTTATTAAATATGTTGTTATAATCTAAACCAAATCATGAAAATATGATTTTTTCCTTTTGATGCCAAATATAGAATTGATTAGAGGAAAATGTTAAGATTGTACAGACACTCTTGGATTACTTATGATTTTATAAATATGTTCTCCTACTTATGATCTTTTTATTGGCGCCCTGATTTTATGTGATTTTACTTATATCCTCCTCAAATATACAAATATCAAATGGTTAAGGGTTGGTTTTGGGGATTTACAAAATAAGGTTAGTTATTAGCATGAAATAGATAGCCATTTAATTTTTTAATTTTTAGACATCTCAAAAATAATGGGGATATTAATAAATATAATTTATGTGACATGAATAACCCTAGTGAGATGATTCAACATAATGATTTCTAAGGATTAGAGAAATTCTCAATTTCACTTGATATGTTTGCTTGATAAAATAAACCTAGTCATTTGTCTATTTATACATAACATGAATTCCAACTTTGGTGAGATTTGTGCACATGTCAAATACCAATGCTTATAAAAAGGTGAAAATATTTAGATGGGCCCATCCATTTTAAAAATTGTAACAAGCTACTGTTATATAACTATAGAGATAACCCTAACATGGATAAGTGCACGAAGTTGGGGGACAATTCCATGGACATTTTACATAATGTGATCACGTTATTAAATAACATGATCACATTATTAAATAATGTGATTGTCGTATTTAAATTATAGATCAACAATTATTAAGCCATAACATGATCATGTTAATGTATAATGTGACTGGGTTAATAGATAATGCGATCATGTTATTATAAAAATAATAATGCGATTATGTTACTGTTGTTTTGCACATTAAAGCGGTGAACATGTAGACATAGCAAATCTTGGTAAAAAGATAATGTGATTGAATTATTAATAATGTGATTGTGTTCCTATTAAATTACACATAAAAGCATATGGACTTGCATATGAAGGCAAATTTGGGTAGAAGCTTATATTTACTACATCTGCATCTAATAGAGTTGGTCTCATAGTTGCCCAATTTACAATGTGGAAAATAGTTTTCTAAAATCCAATTTGGTCAGTACTTAGGAATTTTTAGGGTCTTAGTATTAAACCTAAGGATTTTAGGACATAATTTTTATAATTTATGTCCATTTTTAATAAACATATAGTTAATTTTTAGGTTTTTATGCCTTTCAGATTGATTCTTGGCATTTTTAAGAGTCCTAGGTTTGTCAAAATTGAAGTTTTCAAAACCAATCACTTTGAAATTGATGCAAAGTGGTGTGATTGGGGTAGCATAGGTCACATTGATGACCTACACACATCAAACAACCACTTTGTGTTAATTTCACTTTTTCATCATCCCTCCCTCATCCCTAATCACTCCCTACTCATGCCTCATCACCCATAATCACTCTCTCATCATTACACATTATCCCTAATCACTTCCTCATTAACCCTAATTATCCATAGTCATATTTAATCACTCCATCATCATATTTTATTACTCCTTCATTGATTATCACTATCCCTCATCTTCCCTAATCACTCACTCCTTGTCCCTCATTATCCCTTATCACTCCCTCATTGACCCTCACCATCCTTGATCATATTTAATCACTCCCTCATCATCCCTAATCACTCCCTCATTAGCTCTCACCATCCCTCATTATTTATAATCAATATCTCATCATACCTAATCATCACTTCATCATCCCTAATCACTCCCTCCTCATTCCTAATCATGCCCTTATTGACCCTCACCATTCCTCATCATTTATAATCACTCCCTCATCATCCCTAATCACTCCCTCATTGACTCTCACCATCTGTCATCATTCCTAATCATTGATTCATCATAAATCATCATCTCTAATCACTCATTCCTCATCCCTCAACACCCGTAATCACTCCCTCATTAACCTTCACCATCCCTCATCATCCCTAATCATTATGATACATGGGCATCAAACAAGATCATATGTTGCAATGTATTTTTTTTGTCATTTTGTTCTAGGTCCTATAAAGACCAAATAAGGTGTTATTAGTCATTATATATCTTATTTTTATAGGTTCTTGGCCTTGGGAAATTTTCCCACCAAAACCTTAGTTTGAAAATTTGAATTGTGTGTGTGTTTGAAGCATTTTTGGTGTGTCAAATGTTGTTTTAGGGTAATGTAATGAATCTAGGTAGGTTATAAATGTGTTTATTATGTAAAATAATGAATAAAATGGTATAACCCCAAGGAATTTGAATGTCATGTTTCTATGAAGGTGGTTATCAAGAGTTGGTTATCTAGGAAGGTAGTTTCTCCATGTTTTGAAAAGAGTTTTAGGCTTGATTTAGAGAGTAGACTCATGTATATAAGTTAGAGTCTTAGTTAGGGATTTATTTATAAGGTTTAGAGAGGAGAGGTATGGATGAAAACTTGAATGAATGAGAAACAAATTTAATAAACTTTGTATTATGTCTAATTGACAGTATTGGCAATGTAAGTGAAGAATTCAATGAAAGAAAGTATTTTTGAAACATATCCATTTACACCTATGTATTCATGTCATTTTTTGGTTGTTATTGATATCATAAAATACTTAATACACTTAATAATGGTATCTTGTGGTTGTCATTTACAAATATTAGTGATTGTGTTTCAAATTATGTGTTTACTCTTTGTAGCCAAGAGGCATATGAAAGTTAATATTGTCTAGTGATGAGTAGAGCGTATCAAGGAGAGTTTTAAAGGTAGAGATTAAATTTAATTTTTTTTAAGGAAAATTTACAAATATATTTGTATCTAATAGTCCCAAGATTCAAGATAGACCCTAGATATACCCTGTTGACAAATACACAATCAAGAAACTTGTAATGACCTCTATAACTGGTTTCAAGCATGGTGGAGGTTATAGGTTCAAGAAGAAGGAGATGATAGAAAATAACATAGATTATAAAGTTTAGGGAATCCTTAGATACCCCCTGGTATATCCAAGATATATTCAAACCTTGTGTTAGTTGCATACAGTCAGACAATATGCACAGAGAACCCTGAGTATAGTTTCCACAATAAATTACAAGTGTGATGAAGGATTATAGGAATGTGAAAATGATATAGGAAGGTAATTTGGAGTAAAATAATGTTTAAAACATTTAGATAAATTAATAATTATTCTAAACCCTTTATTTTATTACTACAGTCAACTTGTCACATAAAATAGTGATGAATACATGATTAGAACATGATTGCAAGGTAACCAAGTGGAGTTAAAGGTTTGAGAAGGTGTTACTAGGTATATCAAACCTTAACATGGTATTTGGAAATTTTTAAAGGTCAAAATATTTTTTAAAATCCCAAAAAATTCCTCTTGGGCCTATCAAGACTGCAGAAACCCTAGGTTAAGGGTTCAAACACAAAAATTAGCATATCTTTTGTTTTAACCATAAAAAAGAGTTGAAATTTGGTAGTTTTAAAGATAAAGACATGGAATGGGATATTTTGAAGTTTTTTTATTGGTAAAAATTCTTTTCATACATATAAATTTGATTGTTTGTGAGATGAAACCTAGAGACCTAATTATGTCTGAAAAGGAGTTGGACTAGGTACTTAGACAATGAGTTAACAAGGGAAACTTCATGGAGAGATCTAAAATGATAAAGGGTGTCTGAGAAGGCCTTTAGTTTTCCATTATTGATTCATACACATCTGTATAGAGGGGAAAACATAGAAAAAAGGCTACAAGCTTTGATGTGAGGTTGAGGGTTAGATTTGTAGAGTGAGAAATTGAGATTGCAAGAAGGTGTCAGTGAGAGAGAGAGAAGTTTGTTGAGTCTAAAAAAGGTTATGTGAGATAAATATTGTACATATATTACATTGATCAAGAGCTGAGGTTTTTTGGCCCTAAGAAACCTATAGACTAGTGTTTGAGATCAAGGATAGAGAGGGAGTGAATGAATAGAGGAAGATGTATAAGTGAAGTATGAAGTGTAAATAGGGCTCAAAGGTAGAAATAAAGAGAATCAAAGTTGCTCAGAGCATAGTATGATTCATTAGAATCACATCAATAAGTTGACAGGGAGAGGAGATTAATCAAGATTGAATGCATTAGTGGAGGTGCAAGTATTAGAGCTTGGATTAGGTAGAGTATGAAAAAGGACTCTGTATCATTTGGTATCAGAGCTCAGAAATTTCATGGGAAGAGAAAGCAAAGACAACCATCAAGCAAGGTACATGTTTTTTATTTCAAGTTTTCATTTGATGTTTGTGTTATGTTGATGAGTGTTGAGTTGTGAATGCAAGATGAGATTAGTAGTAGCCTTTAGCTAGTGAAGGCTTGTTGATGAGAGCGAGAAATATTGAGAATATCAAGAGAGAGCTCATAGGTGAGCTTGAGGAGAGAGAATAATTCCTATAGAAATGAAAATAAGAGAAGATAGAACTAAGTGTGAGGTCATAGAGAGAGACCAAGTGAATGGTAATGATGTAGTAAGTGAGAGAAGTATTTTTAGAGAGATTAGGTCTAGATGAGACCAAGAAATTGATAGAAATCTTCGTTAAGATGAGGAAAGAGAGAGAAAAGAAGAAACATGGAAAAGTTGAGATAAACTACCATAAAGAGAAGAAGAGGATATAAATGGAGAAAGAAATGCAAGAGGTGAGGTAGAAAATGGATGAGTTGTTGACCAAGATAGAGCAAGTGAGATAAATGGGGAACCCATGTTGTCAATGGGTCATGAGAAAAAATACATGTAAGTGGCCAATAAGGTAGCAGATGAAGAGAAGGAGGATGCAAGCCATGAGAGAGGAGAGAATAAAGAAAAAGTTTATATACAATCAACTTAGGAGAGAGATGATGAGGTATAGGATGAATGGACAACAAAGAGAAAAAGAAGAGGAAGGTAAAAAACACTTTGAGGTTAATGAGGTAATTTTATGTGAAGAACAAGAAGCTAGTGATAGCCAACTATGTGATGGGAGTGGCAAAGAAGAAGATGATTAGTTTGAAGGACTATTGGAAGGATTGGAAAATGAGATATAGTTGATGGACAATGGCTTAGAATCTAATTTAAAGTTGATTTTAAAGTTGATGGAATCCTTAGATACCTACTAGTAAAGCCAAGATATATTCAAACCCTATGTTAGTTGCACATAGTCAGACAATATGAATAAAGAACCCTGAGTATAGTTTCCACAATAAAGTACAAGTGTGATGAAGGATTATAGGAATGTGAACATGATATAGGAAGGTAATTTGGATTAAATTTTTTTTTAAAATCTTAAGTTAAGTTAATAATTATTCTAAACCCTATATTTTATTGCTACACTCAACTTGTGACATAGAACAGTGATGAATACATGCTTAGAACATGATTAGAAGGTAACCAAGCAGAGATAAGGCTTGGACAAGGTGTTATTAGGTAGATCAAACCTTAACATGGTTTTTGGAAAGTTTTAAAGGTCAAAATATTCTTCAAAATCCCAAAAAATTCCTTTCATGCTTGTCAAGACTGTAGAAACCCTAGGTTAAGGGTTTAAACACAAAAATTAGCATATCTTTTGTTTTAACCATCAAAAAGAGTTAAAATTTGGTAGTTTTAAAGATAGATACATGGAAAAGGATATATTGAAGTTTTTTTATTGGTACATATTATGTCCATACATATGAAGTTGATTGTTTGTGAGATGAAACCTAGAGACCTAATTATGTCTGAAAAGGAGTTGGAAAAGGTACTTAAACAATGAGTTAACAAGGGAAACTTCATAGAGAGATAAAAAATGATAAAGGGTGTCTGAAAAGTCCTTTAGTTTTCCATTTTAAATTCATACATGTATATATAGAGGGGAAAATACAAAAAAAAGGCTACAAGATTTGATGTGAGGTTGAGGGTTGGATCTGTAGGTGAGCAATTGAGATTGCATGAAGGTGTTAGTGAGAGAGAGAGAGAGATTTTTGTTGAGTCTACAAAATGTTATGTGAGATAAAGATTTTAAATATATTACATTGATCAAGAGTTGAGGTTTTTTGGCCCTAAGAAGCCTATAGACTAGTGTTTGAGATCAAGGATAGAGAGAGAGTGAATGAACATAGGAAGATGTATAAGTTAAGTATGAATTGAAAATAAGGTTCAAAGATAAAAACAAATAGAATATAATTTTCTCAGAGCATAGTATGATTCATAAGAATCACATCAAGAAGTTGACAAGGAGAGGAGATTGATCAAGATTGAATTCATCAGTGGAGGTGCAGGTATTAGAGCTTCAATTAGGTAGAGTATGAAAAGGGACTCTACATCACATTTCATCATCCTCCCTAATCACTCCCTCATTAACCCTCACCATCCCTCATCATCCCTATTAACTACCTTATAACCTCTACTTAATTCCTCCTTGTCCCTTTTCATCCTTAATCACTCTATCCAATACCTTGATGGTGGTATTTTTTTGGGGTTTAACAATGCTAGGAGCTATAAGTGGAGAGTTGAGTGCTAGCATAAGTATAATACATAGTGACCAAAATGATGTGGAGGCAAATTTGAAACATAAATATTTAACACCTATAAAAAAATATGGGTGTATTAGAAATTATGTAATTCATAATTGAAAATCAACCAAAAAAAGAGAAGCAAGTAAAACCACCATATCACCAAAAATAGGTAGTAAATAAATGAGGATCACCACGCTATGGGATTTCTTGAAACCAATTAATTGCTTTCCATCTAAGGACATTTTATGATTTGAATAGATACATTGAAGGCCTTATAATTGTATGTCTATTGTTTAAATTAGCATACCATAGAGTGGAAAATAATTTTCAAATGATTAGAACAAGTAGTCCAAGATTGGAAAGTGGTACTTAATTCATAACTTCAATATTCAATCCAATGAAGAGTGTGACACTATGAGATCTCTACTTGCACATCTAGAGAAGTGGGTACAAGTTATCTAACACTATAAAAAGGTAAGAAGATAATGGATTATGAACCCAATGATATGTTTGGTACTAAAAATATCTCTAATTCTCCCAACAAGAAATTATATGAATTAAAAATATTGTTTCATTAACAAATGTAGATTAATGGTGAGGTAATACACTTCATCATTTCCAATGGAATTCAGAAGAATTTAATTTCTTCTAAAGCATATTTTCAAAAATTGAACTTAAGATTTATACATCATCCATAACCATATGCTAGTGTATGGTCTAGTGTAGGCCTTGAAAAATGGATCACCTAGTAGTCTCACTTGGTGTACAAAATCAAAATTTTTAAAGCTGCAATCATTTATGGCATCTCACCATTATAGGTGTGTGATGTTTTACATGTGGTCAAACATATATTTACCATTGACATGTAGTCTATGAAGTAAATCCTTTAGATGTTGAGATAGATTATCATGGTTTGAAATACCATATATCATAGTTAGTTCATAAGCTTTTAGTCATTAGTGCCAGGAAGT
This sequence comes from Torreya grandis, assembly GCA_037957365.1. NCBI lineage: Eukaryota > Viridiplantae > Streptophyta > Pinopsida > Cupressales > Taxaceae > Torreya > Torreya grandis. Next base: position 3,355,475 of record JARHVA010000265.1, read on the forward strand.
ACAAGAATCTTATCAATTATAGTAAGAAGTATACTCTTGATGGTAAGATGTAAATTTAATAACATCTTTATGTCACCATATCATAGTGCGGTTTATCCAACAATAACAAAGACAAAATAATTGCACCATAAACTAGATGAATACAAGGATATCTTTCAGTCACCTAAATAAGTCCCTACATACTATACACTAAACAATAGTATTGATTTGATCCCTTAACTACCTATAACTCAAACCTATTTATATGACATATCATTTCTAGAGAATTAATATATCAAGTGGTATATCCATGAAATCATGGATAATGGACACATCATGCCTAAATCATTGCCTTGCAGAAGCCCAATTATGCTTCTGCCAAAGTTGTGAATCAATTAAAAAAATATTAACAAGATTAAATTGAATAACTATTATCCTCATCTAAATATCAAGGCATTTTTATATCATATCCATAGTGGAGAAGTCTTTTCCAAAATTGATCTTAAGTTTTGGTATCATCATATTCATGTTAAACCTATAGACATTTGGAATATAGTCTTAAAAACAAAAGAAGGATTGATTGACTAGTTGGTTATGCCTTTTAACTTAATTCATGTAGCGAATTCACTCATTGAGATGTTGAAAAACATACTCAGGTCCTTTACCTATGTCATTTTTTAAATATATCTTGATGACATCTTAATCTTTAGAAAAAAAGGGATGAACATCTACACCATGTTGAACTAGTGTTTCACATTTTGTAGAAACATATTTTTATGATAACATGAATAAATGTTAATTTTTCATGTAAGAGATAAAATATTTGGGATACATTACACACACAAGGAGTGCATGTGTGAACCTGACCAAGATTTAAGTCATATAGGAATGGGAAACACTAGATAACTTTGCATCTGATTCAAATCTTCTCCGAATTAGAAAATTATACAAGAGATTTATGTTTAATTTTTATCTTTTGAACCAAACTACCAAAGGTGGAACCGAATAAATTTTCATCTAGTTATCTACACAACAAATATAATTTGATGAACTAAAATTCAAACTTTATTTTATGCTAGTACTTATGTTACTTGACTATAAATTTAGAAGATCATCCAATTCATTTAGTAATAAAATTGACTATCACAAATGGGTATTAACAACACAAGTCCTATAAAGGAGTTAATTTCTATTATAATGTATTAAACAACATATGATTGGAATCAAAGATATCTTTAGAGTATATTCTTATGTCAAAGGATGAGGGAATGATTAGGGATGGTGAGGGTCAATGATGGAGTTATAAGGGATGGTGAGGGATGATAATGGTCAATGAGGGAGTTATTAGTGATGATGAGGAATGAGGAAAGATTGATTAGGGATCATGAGAGATAAAGAGGGAGTGATAATGGATTATGATAGATGGTGATAGTTAATGAAGGAGTGATTAGGGATGATAATCTCGAGTGATTAGAGATGATGAAAGGCAATGAAGGTCAATGAGGGATTGGTTATGGATGAGGAGGTAGTGAATGGGGATGAGGAAGTTATTATGGATAATTAGGGATAAGGAAAGAGTGATTAGGGATGATGAAGGATGGGGAGGTAGTGATTGGGGATGATGAGGGCTAGTGATGGTCAATACATGAGTGATTATAGATGATAAGGGAGTGATTAGAGATGACTAGGGATAGTGAGGGTTAATGAGGGAGTGATTCATGATAGTGAAAAATGATGAGAGAGTGATTAGGGGTAATAAGGGATGAGTGGGAAGTGATCAAGGATGATGGAGGGACTATGACCAAGTGAAATTAACACAAAGTGGTCATTTGATGTGTGTAGGTCATCAATATGACCTACTCTACCCCAATCACACCATTTTGGATCAAGTTAAAAGTGAGAAGTTTTCAAACTTCAATTTTGACAAACCTAGGACTCCTATAAATTCAAGAATTAATCCATAAGGCACAAAAACCTAAAAAATGGCTATATGTTTACCAAAAATAGATATCAATTGCAAAATTTATGTAACTAAATCCCTAGGTTTAATACCTAGACCTTGAAAATGCATGAGTACTAACTAGATTGGATTTTGAAAAACTATTTTTCACATCGTAAGATGATCAACTCTATCAGATGTAGAGTGACCATAATTTATTATATTTACTAAAATAAATGTAAACTTATACTTCACATTTAGAGTAGTAAATATAAGCTTTCAGCCAAAGTTTCCTTCATGTGAATGTCCACATGCTTTTATGTGCAAAATAAAAAGAATGCAATCATGTTATTAATAACATGATAATGTTATTGATAACGTGATCACATTATCTATTGACCAAGGTTTGCTCTATTTACATGTTCACTACTTTAATGTGCAAAACAACAGTAATGTGATTGCATTATTACATTTAAAATAATGTGATCATATTTTCTATTAATGTGATTATATTATACATTAATGTGATTGCACTATATGAATTTGAATTCAAATCTTGCATCTTTTGGCTTTAGAATGAATTGGATTCCTGAGCCAAAGGCTTGGACCTATCAATCTACAGTAGAGTCTGAGAGTTATGATAAAAAAAGAAAAAAAATCAACTTTTATCACCAAATTCACTATGAATTTAAATGTAAAAATTCAAAAACTTACTACCATCATGATGATCACGCTCTCCTCTTTCCAAAAATATAATTTTTATAATTTTTGGACTAATTTAAGGTTTCAAACTATGTTGATTTATAACTATACCTTTTTTAGGCCACTACATGCTGCAAACATGCATGCCTATACATGTTCAAGTAATTTATCTTTCATCAATCCAAGAAAAAACCAAGTTATATGTTCATAAACTAGGCCTAATTCTACACACATTAAAAAAAAAACTGATTTTCATTTTTTTTGAGGTAGTTAGGTGTGCCACATGGACGACTATCCATTATTTTTTTCAATTTTTAGGATCTATTTACTTGAAAAATTCATAAAAATAGAAGTATTCAATTAAAAAATATCAAAAAATATAAGTCACAAACTAGAAGATATTATCTAAATTTTCATTGAAGTGTTTCAAAAAATATTAAACGCAACTCAAAAAATGGTGCACCACATGGTCGTCTATTTACTCTATTTTATTAAAAAAATAAGATTTCCTCTTCAAATTTTACATGTTTGACCTAGTTATACTTAACCATTTTTAAAACAAATTGGTGTTTTATAAACTAGACTCAAAATCCTACATTTCATATTCTTACACTATCTTCAAATTTAGAGTGTAAATATTTTAAATTATCTACATAAGTTTAGACTTTTGAAATTTTATGAAAATCATGTCCACAGGTAGACCACTTTTTATCCCCCAACTTTGTGCACTTACCCACATGTATCAATATTGTATGGTTAATCTTGAAAATGAGACATGAATATTTATAAATGGATATAGAGGTTAGCATGATGAGGTGTGAAATATGTTTTAGGATGTTGAAGTTGTCATAATAGTTGAATAAAGCCAAAATTTTCCAGCCACTCATACATAAATAAATACACTAAAAAAATATAAAATAAAAATAATTAAATGCCATGGGGTGATATTTAGCTGTCAAAAATTTATAAAATGAGATGATTAATGTGATCAAAATCCCATATAGAGGAATAATGTCAATGCATTAAATAACATGTACAATAAAACATTGTTGATGTAGTGCAATAGTGTTTCCATTTAGCTCATTATTATTATTTTTGTAACACAACACCTTGGATTAGGGGATTTCAAATAAATACAATGGAAGCCATGTTTCTCTTTATATCTATTTAAAATATATTATATCATTCAGGAAAGAAGGGGCTACCTATAACAACCTTGTTGGGTTTGACATAGATAAATGTGATTTTTTTAATTTAAACACATGTACTATAAATAGATTTCACCAGAGAATCTAATTAGAGATTATAAAAAATATTCTAAGTGTGATAACTATAAATAAGCACGTGACATTTAATAGTCACTGATCACTACCAACATATGAAACACATCATAACTAATATGAAAAGTAATCACAAATACCAACCACAGTTGGTGCAATGATACAACCATTGTTACCAAAGTAAAATAATTAAATAATTACATATCATTAGATTAATATCTTGATAATAAGTACAATAAAATATAAATACATATATAAGATACATAGATCCCTAGAGCATAGTTCCCAAACTCTAGTATCTAGGATAATTTCAAGTGTTATCTCAAAATTAATACAACTGTGAGGAGGGAGAGCATCATCTGAGCACCATTTCACACCAACCACATGAAAATGATCCCATACACTAATCCCATCAGGGAATGGACCTGCCTTCATGGATGATTAGAGAGATAAGGCACAAAAATCTATAGAGACAAGCTAGTACCTATGTGTTATATGATTTTTAAAACTAAACATGCAGTATATCATAGAAAACTCATTCTATTGCAAGATATCACACAAACATATAAATCATACTCATGAAATGATAATGTCTCACTAAACATACTTTTTTCAAAGTTTTTAAGAATAATAAATAATAATAATCTATAGATCAATCAAAATTCATACACACAACTTGATGGGATTGTCTTCATCTGGCATTGTGATACTAGTCAACCAGTGAAGTCCATCTCACTCCTTACTCAGTATCAACAATACGAGATTGGTTAACATAATATAACCAAAATATTCATACAGTTTGGATTCTACTAGAATTCATATCATATAACATGCTAAGCATAGGAATAATCAAAAATCATACATTTATTCCATCAAACATATGAATGAATCTCACATTATTATCTATCCCATACTAGAAATAATGACTAAAATTTATACCACCCATGTAAAATACACATTTAACTGCAGATTCTAATTACCATAATTAGTTTCTAAACATTCTACACCCTATGACAACCCTTATTATTATATTCTAGTGTTTTAATACATAACTACTAATTTTTTACAATCAATCATAATAAAGTAGTCATAAATACATAGAAACATAAACTCCTATTCAACTAACTAGATATAACAAATCAAGTCTTAGTTCATATGATCATAAAATAATCTATTCCAGCATTCGCTATACTTTCAGGAATGGTATGCATGCATAACTAAGGTCCTAATAACTATCATAAAACATGATATCCATAGTAACAACCACCACACATACATTTAGTCCATCACACGTATGAATGAGTTATAGATATATCAATTATAGTTTATACCAACTGGGTATAACATATATTTAGACTATAATTTTCAACTAAAAATATTCTCTATGGCATCCCATAATATCATAGTTATTTATTTATGAACACATTAACATAATTATGAATAACCAATCTTACAATTGTAAGAAACAACCGACCCATAATCATAAATAATAATCAAGCAAGTACAAAATTATACCACCCAAGTATACCTTATGTTTAAACTGTATATTACTATAATTTATAGGCACACATCATGATGCACTATTATATGTTATATATGTCTAAATACTTGTACATATTAAATATATCATATTATGTATCACACACAAATATTCAATATTGAATATATAAACCAACAGTCAGTCATACTATTTGCAGAGAAACAAAGAACTCATAAACTTGTTATACTCTTTCATTTAAACATCTCATTTTGTTTCTAAGAGATTGTTTTAATATGGTTATAGTCTTGGATCCCTAAGAAACTTTGTTTTTAATTAACCATCCCTTGCTATTGGTATATCTCCTACATACGAATACTTGTACATCATAATATGCACCATATATAAGTATTCAAATGACATGAAAATACTATATCAATGTTCATTTATAATTATTAATCAATAGTTCCTTTGATTGTAACTTCCTTTTTCATGAAGTATATTGACAATCTTTATAAAATAATAGATTTTACAATGTTATTCTGCTTCATAGTTTTTATCCCTGACTAGATAGATTTTCTTACAGAACTTCGTACATAAGTTTTCAATATAACATAGTCTTTCATATTTTGGTTTACATAAGAGCAATTGACAATATACTAATTGCTCTTATATGATACATGATAGTTTTATCAAGTACACATATATATGAATCACTCAAGCCGTTACAATATACTAGTCAAAACTATGCAATAGACCCACATCCCAATGCATTTATATTCATATGCTATCTATGCACATGCCCTCATGAATATTGGTACACCCATAATACATATTATACCCAAGTTTACAATGGATAATAAACAATACACAAACCAATAATTCTCAATAATCTCCTTGTATACCATACTATATAAGTAATTCAATATCTCAAATATATTTATCTTTAAAATAAGTATTGAGGTAAAAAGGTTGAACTTTCCCCAAATAATATCAAATGATGACTTGGACGTTTGGAATTCCTTTTATAAATCCCTTAATGCTCTCGGATAGAGATATTAATCCACTGAGATAATTATCATTATCCCATTGAAATAATTTCCTTTCAATATATATATATATATATATATATATATATATATATATATATATATATATATATACCATGCCATACTTGGTCCATTTTTGGAGTAATATAATAAATAGTTAACAATAGAGCAATGCCACAGCTCTGTATATACCCACAATTTAATGACACTAGAAATAACATATGACACTTATTCATTGTCATCATTCCAATATAATCATATTCCAATATAAATGTAATATGACTTATTTATGGTATCCAAATTCTAAAATGACATTTAGCAATATGTATACCATATATTAAGCACCCTCTTCCATCAATATTTCTCCACAAAGATATTATATACTATATAATATATCATTGTTTTACATTTTCTACTTGTATTTGGCCAAATCTACTCTGCTTGTATTTATGCTATATGTATAATAATTAACATGTGATAGGTAATTCAGTCATGGTCACTAATAAGAATAGGCAAATTACATAGGTTCATTGTTTACTTAGAATTTATGATAAGTCCAAAGATGGCACAAGTGGATATAAATTGCTAATTCCACAAAGCAAATCGTTGGTTCCACAAAAAAAATGTTGACATTATATTTCAAGCAGGTTTTGGAATTATAAATTACTATGCACAGGTCACCCTAATAATAGTAATATGTACATTTTTTTCTTTTAAATAAAACATAACTAGCAAATATCTATTTAATATTATGCCAAATATAATGTAAGTTATATATATGGAAATCAAGTATGCATATCGTTGTATTCATGGTACTATAATTTTTCAATTATGTACCTATCATTGTATTAAATATGCATATGATTAACTTATATAGATAAATTTTTTATCGATTCCCACCTATAATGAATTGTTGTAGGCTGATATACTACATATAAAAATTCTTGCAGGTTTGTATATGTTTTCACCCAATCTAAAAATCATTACAAAACACTGTAATTCATATCTAATCTGCAGAGCGAGCCACTGTGTAAATATATATGTATACATCCATCACTTATTATACCTGTAATTTATTATATATTAGAGTTGTTCATTGTCATACTTACAAAATGTGACAAACTTTACGCTGACAAGAAAATAATATGACTTAGCTCCTGATATATAATTACTTATTATACCATTTATTATATATTAAATATTAGAGCTCTGATACACTAATTGAGATGCATACATCCATCACTTATTATAGATATATGTATACATGTATAGCTCTAATAAATTTATTATATATATAGATATAACTTAAATAAGGCAGTAGTTCGTTATAAGTTTGGTGAACTCCACTGCTAGCAAGAGAAATGGATAACATGATAATGGTATGATGGAGCTTCACTTAGGTGTAAGTTGCTAGAATTTATTGTTTTCTCTTTGATTTATGATCAGAAGTGAAGCTCATCCCTCTAGTCACCTACAATGATCAAGTTATTGTAAATAAGATAATACAATGGTGGTTGATGGCTTGTACTTTTTTAATTTCAACTATGAATCTAAAGTAGATATTGAGTCCAAAATATAGATCATCTAGTGTCTTACACTAATATGGAAAGGTTCAAGGTTCAACCATAGATTAAAGTTGTCTAATATGACCAAGATCAGTTGGGGATAATTTTACACACAAAAATTCATACAAAAACTTAATTTTTTCACACTATTTTAAATACTTCACTAACATGGGGAAACATCCCAGCTAAAATAACATGATCTAAAGAAAATACTTGGCCTAGCTCGGTCTGTACTCCCCTTCACTGCCCTCTTTCTTCCCTTTTTCTTTTTCTCCCTATGCTCTATTGTCTCTCACTTCCTATTACACCCCTTCCTTTTATCTTTCTTTCCTTTATGAAAATCATCTAATTTGTTTTTCTTTTTTTTTTGTTTTTATCTATTTTCCCATTATTTAATGCATTTCCTCCTTTTTATTTTTATTTTTATTTTTATATTTTCTTTATTTTTATTTCCTCTTTCTTTTTATTTTATTTCATTTTATGGGAATTTATTTCCTTGTTCTACTTTATAGACTTTTTAGAATGTATTTACAATTAATAACAATAATATGACTTACTGACAAATCTATTAATCAATACATTCAACTTTATTCTAATTACATAAATTACAAAACATTAATGGTTATAAATATGACTAGCATGTAATCACACAAGACAAGTTCCAAATAACCATTAAGCTAAACTAACCATGTGCAAGCAATTCTAAATGTAGCAGCATTAAATACACTATGCTAACCATTCATTATGCATCTAACATGTGCTAGTTATTTTAGTTTGTGCATGGTTTTGGATGGGTTTCTATGTCATCACTCGATATCTCCATCTACATCATCCTCTCCCTCTATCATGCTCTGAGAGATGAGTTCTCCTGCATCAACCTCACAACAAGTAGGTAACTAGACCATAAAAATATGATAAACTTACATCATAAAGTACAACTAAAATAAAAAACTAACATGTTTGTAATATAAATATATACAGTATAACTAACTTATAGTAATGTAAACATCTAACCTAAGCAATATCCTACTGTCCCATAACAACATATATCTCAAAGCTTAGTTTAAAATAACCAAAATCTAAATTTGTCAGTGATAAATATCCTTGGATAATCAGATAGTTTACTTGATGAGAAATCAGGATGTAACACTACCCTACTCTTCTTGTTTATTTTAGCACATTTTTTATTTAGATATAGCTCTCAATAAAAAATACATTTAACATATATGTGGTTATGGAATTCACATAAAAGGTGCATCAACATTGTGACTGTCCTATTACATCTTCTCAATATTAAAAGAGAAGGATCACATTTCATCTTCTCTTTCTTGAAAGATAAGGGTAGACATGTGTGCATGATTTTCCATGTTATGGCTTTTCTTGACCTCTTATGTGTGTGTGTGTGTGTGTAGTGATAGACATTCCTTTATATCTATGATATAAAATTCATCTAACAAATCTACATGCCAATGAAGATCTAAAAGCTAAATATTTGGGTGTTTATTGACCTTTGGATTCTTGTGGATATGTGATTTATCAATGATCTATGTCTTGATGGATATTTTTTCTTGGCTCAAAAGGTTTTCTTAACTTTTGATCCCTCTTGCTAGCCACTTATTGTGTATTTGTAGGGGATTATCTAGATCAACCAATTTCTTTTATAGCCATATCTTTTTTGAACCAATGATGTTTAAGGCCAGGGGAAAAAATAGCAGAGAATATTGGTAATTTGGATATTTCTAGCTTTTATGAATTAGAAATCAACTATTTTTTTCACATCGACATATTCATCAACAAAATTCACATACATTATTGTATCCTCAAAAATAACCAAATTATTTTTGGGCTTAGTGGGATTTTTTTATTTACAATAATTTTATGGTTGTGTATTTTAAAATTTATTTACATTACCAAACATTCTATGGGCCCTTAGATCACATTTTTGTTGGGAAATAAACCGGAAGCACACAATTGATTACCAAACCAAGCAACTTAATATGCGGAAATTAACCAGATTCACCAAGTAACTAGAATTCAGAATAACACATGATATGAGAGACAATACACAACTTGTATTAATACTTTACAGAAAAGAATACAATAAAGAAGATGCCACTTCTTCTCCACCACCTCTTTAGAGGCTCGCCACACCTCAAGTGAACAGTAATTCTTCTCCCCAAAGCTCTCCCTCTCAGGTCCCAACACCCAACTCAAAATACAGAGTTGGTGTTCACCTCCTATGCTCCACGCACACCACAAGTACTCCACGTACTCCACAAGTACTCAAGGTACTTCAAGTAGATCTCCCATGAACCTGCAACAACCTGCAATTCAACAGACCATACTTATGGAAGGAACTCCCTTGCCTTCCTCTCTGCTCTATCCGAGTACACACCTGTACTCCAAGTAGATCCTGCCTGATACTGCTCCCTATTGTGTTGCTGTCTATATGATCCTGCACACCTGTGAACCTTGACCTTGCACACACATACACCTGCAGATCAACGATCTTACTTACCATGTAGATCTCCTATATAGGCCATGCACCTGTGACCAAGATCCTACACACCTGAAGAATCCTGCTAACTCTCCAAAACTAGCACCTACACTTGGTACTGTGGAACTAGGAGGAACACCCTTGCTCACCTCACACACAGAACAAACAAACTTTGCTCAACTCAAACTAGAACACCTTTCCAATACAACCATGAGTCTATTATATATATCTCATCCAAACAATGATTAGACATCTAATTACAATAATTAGATCTGCAACTCTCAGTCTAAAAATAGATCTAAACATGCAAACACTTGGTTCGTTAGCTAACTGCCCGTAATAAGCTCACAGTCAAACCACACAGGCGACCGACGTCGGTCCCTGTCTGCCTGGGGGTCGCCGACGCCAGCCGATCCATGATCGACGTCGGTTGCTTCCTGTCTAATACTGCTGACATCGGTTGGCCAGACCAAACGCCAGTCTCCATGACACTTTGCAACTCTCCTGCAACCTCCTCCATGTCTGCATCAGTGAAGCTTTTAGCTCCACAACCTAATAATCTCCCACTTGGAGATAAACAGCTGCACTGTACCTATACCTGTACTCCGTCTAATCTATTTCCTGGTTTGTATCCCTCTTCAAGCTCAATCCTGAAGACAACCCACCACACAACCCGTGGTGTACCTCCTGTCATCCGAGTACCCTGCCACATCCAAACCTACAAACACATGTAGTGAAGTCCTGACCCTGCATAGCATGAATCCCTGCCGCCGGTCCCTCTCAAGTACCTGAGAATCCACTTCCCCGAATTGGCTCCTAACTCTCTGACAGCTCCCACTGCATGGGAATACTCAGGTCTATACCAGACCTCATGTGATTTCGGACACTGTACCTATCCAGCCCTTAGTGTGCTCCGACTCTGCAACTTGAACCTCGCCAACACCTGATTCACATCAGCTCCCACTCGAGACAAAATCAACCTGTGATCTCCATGTCTCCCATGTCAAAGAATTTTGCTACTCCAAACTCCTCCTGACATGCCACTGAACTAATCTTACCCTTAGCTCAGTGAAACCCTGTATGTACACCCCTGCTAGCTAGCATACTATCCACATACAGTAACAGAATGATGTCATGACTCATAATCCACCTGGTAAGGCAAACCACAGTAGTTACCCTGACATTGACTGAAGCCATGCTTCGTCCTCCACCTGTCAAAACCTGTACCACTGTCCTGCAGCTCCTCAAGACCATATACCTGGTCTTCCGTCTCACGTATCCGTTCACTCTATTCTTCAACTAAGGTATCCATTCATCTCTGTGTTTTCATACCTACTGGCAACCCTACCAAAACACACCTGTTTGGTTCTCCTCCAAGGAATCACATCCTCATCCATGCCAAGCTCACACTTGTTTCCTGGATCCTTCCTGCTCTACAATCAGCAACATGTATAAAGAAGAGGAACAACGAATTTGAGGGCCTACTTACGTCTTCAGTCCTCTATATGGGTGTTTGAGACTCCTTGACAACGTGCTATCCACCCAAAATCCGTTACAGTGACCGACCTCGGTCACTCCACAGTCTGCATCTGACCGAAGTCAGTTCCCATGCGTCTGTCCCTGACTATCGGCCCTGCCGACGTTGGTGTCCCTGCTGCCGATGTCGGTCCTCCTGACCGACATCGGTCTTACCTACTGCCGATGTCGGTCCTCCTGACCGACGTCGGTCTTACCCTGCCCAACATCACTGGCTTCGGTCTGCACATGACCGACATCGACACCTGTCTGTTCGACGCCGATTCCTCCTGACCGACGCTGGTACCTGTGTTCACCTGTGAGTGATGAATTTTTACCCGCGAGCTCCTTTGAATCAATCCCCATGTCCAAACTGCCCTGCTCAAAAGTATCCAGCACCATCCACTGGGTTTTGTCCGCCATCTCCTCCAAGAACACCAAGGCTTTCCAGTTCTTAAGCCTGTCAAATATATCTGTCTTCCGCTTAAGAACATGCATCTCCTTCCTGCTCATGTGACCAAGCCTACGAAGCCACGTCTCTGCAACAGAAGAAGAATCAGTAATATAAACAAGTAGATAAAGAATACCTGTTTTCTTACCACCAGCTAATTCAAGTGCATCCGATGTGAGAGTTCTTGTGCATCTCTCATCACCCAATCTTTCTAAAGAAATTAGCCGTATCTCTAAACCTGGGACCTGCATGACCTTCATCAACACCTGTGTGTTGGTCGCCTGCAATTTTAGCTTCAGTTCCCCTTTGCCAATTCTTTGGCAAGGCTCACCAGCTCCTCTCCCTGGGGCTGCATGGAAAGAGGCAACCGAATCTTTAATCCAAGATTCAACTTTATCCAAGAGACCTCCCAGAGCATCCTGTGCAACAACACCTGCTACATCTGCTTCTTCAGTTTCTTCATGCTGATCTGCTACCAACCAACAATATTCTTTTACCTGCTCTTTCTTTCCATAGGACCGTGAGTGACCATCTGTGCTTTTCAACTCTTCCATTCTTAGCTTACTTTGATCTGCTGTTGCTCTACTCCCACTCGATCAGAAACCCCTGAGAGTGCCCTGTAACCAAACACAAAACCTGCTTCCTGCAACCTTAGCTCTGATACCACGTGTTGGGAAATAAACTGGAAGCACACAATTGATTACCAAACCAAGCAACTTAATATGTGGAAATTAACCAGATTCACCAAGTAACTAGAATTCAGAATAACACATGATATGAGAGACAATACACAACTTGTATTAATACTTTACAGAAAAGAATACAATAAAGAAGATGCCACTTCTTCTCCACCACCTCTTCAGAGGCTCGCCACACCTCAAGTGAACAGTAATTCTTCTCCCCAAAGCTCTCCCTCTCAGGTCCCAACACCCAACTCAAAATACAGAGTTGGTGTTCACCTCTTGTGCTCCACGCACACCACAAGTACTCCACGTACTCCACAAGTACTCAAGGTACTTCAAGTAGATCTCCCATGAACCTGCAACAACCTGCAATTCAACAGACCATACTTATGGAAGGAACTCCCTTGCCTTCCTCTCTGCTCTATCCGAGTACACACCTGTACTCTAAGTAGATCCTGCCTGATACTGCTCCCTATTGTGTTGCTGTCTATATGATCCTGCACACCTGTAAATCAACCCGATTCTGCACACCTGTGAACCTTGACCTTGCACACACATACACCTGCAGATCAATGATCTTACTTACCATGTAGATCTCCTATATAGTCCATGCACCTGTGACCAAGATCCTACACACCTGAAGAATCCTGCTGACTCTCCAAAACTAGCACCTACACCTGGTACTGTGGAACTAGGAGGAACACCCTTGCTCACCTCACACACAGAAGAAACAAACTTTGCTCAACTCAAACTAGAACACCTTTCCAATACAACCATGAGTATATTATATAGATCTCATCCAAACAATGATTAGACATCTAATTACAATAATTAGATCCGCAGCTCTCAGTCTAAAAATAGATCTAAACATGCAAACACTTGGTTCGTTAGCTAACTGCCCGTAATAAGCTCGCAGTCGAACCACACAGGCGACCGACGTCGGTCCCTGTCTGCCTGGGGGTCGCCGACGCTGGCCGATCCATGACCGACGTCGGTTGCTTCCTGTCTAATACTGCCGACGTCGGTTGGCCAGACCAAATGCCAGTCTCCATGACACTCTGCAACTCTCCTGCAACCTCCTCCATGTCTGCATCAGTGAAGCTTTTAGCTCCACAACCTAACAATTTTATGAATCTTTAGAGGGAAATTTTAAAATATAATTAAATTTTATAATTATACCAAACCTCATAATGTGTGTACACACACATGCGCACACACACGCACACACACACATAAACACTTGTAATTGGACACTTTTTCCATCCTTGTTACTTCTTCATTGTTCTAAAAGTATAAAGTGATCAAACAAACAAGTGATTTAATATACAAATAAATCAAGCATTTATGGATTTGAATTAGAAAATATATCAATTTAATTTAAAACACTTT